>JBCNJP010000027.1:72923817-73310784 GCA_039602395.1 Deinandra increscens subsp. villosa
TTAGAAAACATACTTAGAAATCAATTTAGCCAAAACTGAAAGATGATATACTTAATGATGCTCTACTAAAATATTTGAGCTCTCTGAATCCTCATGGTTTGCTCGGATTCGGCCGATGAAATTTCTGGGTGTTCTGTATGGTTTTTAGGAGAGAAATCAGTGAATTGGTGGGTTGTTTGAACGAATTGAAGCTTCCTTTTATAGTATAAGGTGTGCCTAGAGGTACTAACATGTGTGGGGGGTGACTAATGGCTCGAATTCTGACGCGCAGGAGGGCCAAACTTGGTCTGCAAGTGTGTTGTCGTGGCTAAAAACGAACATGGTAAGGTTTCTGTCTACAGATCCCTTCGCAGACCGCGACGGTTTGTTGGATATGTTCCGGCCAAATTTTGTACTTTTACAATATTAGCCCCCCACTAGTCCAATTTTGGGCATTCTATGGTGACCAAATACCTTGGTTGCGGAAGCGGATCGAGTCTTTGTGTAACTCGTTTTTGAGAAAACAAATGAACACCCGGATATGAACACGATGGTGTTTGAGATGTGATGATGATGATGAGCAAAGCTAGTATAAACATGATAGATGAAGAACAAGATAGATAGATAAACAAGGTGGAATGATAGATAACTAAAGATAATCGAATGATTACATTTTACCTACCCCACACATTCCCGGGTATCATGAACTTACTAGGTGAGTTCATGAACCCTCGACAAGCTTCAAAGAACCATGACTAACTCTCTCTCAAACATACACTCATCATCAAGTCTTTCACATGAGAAAGACTTGCTATATATACTACAAACTCACTAAGGGCATAATAGTAAAACTACCAACTAGTGACAATATTTAAACAATAAATAATATTCACTAGAGCCATCTTCTTTAGTTGAGTCTTGTGTCTTGAGTTGTCATGTTCTTCACCGTGTTGTCGGGACGGTAGACGTTAAGTGGCCGTTGAGTATTAATCACATCTATCCAAATCTTGTTGGCTCGGTATCTCGATTCCCAACAATCTCCCCCTATTTGGTAGATGGTATACTCAACACTTGTGACATCGGTTCTTGTATTCTTGCAACTTGTCTTCAAGAAAATCTTCATGTAGTTTCAAGTCTTTTGTTCTTCAATTCTCCTTTGTGAAGCTCCCCCTACAATAAACATTCTTCAACCCCCAAACCATAGGCTATAATGCATAGGGTGTTTACAAACTTCAACACAATGGCAAGCTACTTGAGGACTAAGTCATAACTCAATGTACCAATATTGTTGAAAGTAAACAAGTTAAAGGATCTATGAAAAACTCGAGAATTAACTCCACAATTCAACCATCTTGAAATACTTGGCCGAATACCAAACCAATGCTTTGCACAAAGATAAACCACTTCTTTTTGTGCTAATAATCTTGCCTTCGATTTTTACCATAATGGCAATATCACAACTGTTACGGCTTGAGGACTCTTCGAAGATTAAAATTCACATTTGCTTTGCTCATGGCTTGCAACAAGTCTCATCACATTTTCTCCCCCTAGACTTTTGCAACCAAGCAAAATAATAAACATGTTCTGTTGTAAACAAAACACATTAATGTGGCATATACCCAATTTATCAGCCTTGCAATATCAAACCCATGAATTTCAATAATCTAACAGTAGCAAACCCCGTAATTCTTCTCAAATGAAACCAAACTTGTGTACAATTTCTAAATCGTCTTGACCTCATAACACGTCTGTCATATTGAAGCTAGTTGATATGAAAACATAGTTTAGTTGTACCTGATGTATCCAAGAGAAGCTGGGTTTAAATGATAGCTACAAATCTGTTAGAATGATTCAGCTAGGTAGATACGGATCCTTCACGGCTGCAAACGGTTTCCACTTTGTGTTGGCAACAAAAAAAAAATTAATTATCCGGACCCGAACCCGTAATCGAAATCTCGAACAGAAGCTACTAGGATAAAAACCCGTCAAAAAATTCAACGTTCATGCCTGAACCGAAACAGAAACGAGATGGACAGACCTGAAACAATGTTCTGTAACAGAATTCCGGCGACCAGGAGCATTACCGGTGACCTGAAGACACATACGATGGCCTGAAAAACAACTAGTAGCTTTAACGTTGGTCTGAGCATCTCCGGCGACCTGAGGAACAAAAAGAATCAAGTTCCGGTGAGTGGAGCTACTAGCAGTTGCTTCTCCGGTGACCTGAACAAACTTCGGCAATACGAACGAGCTCAGAAGCTTTTCCGGTCGAATGAGGGTAATTTCCGGTTCAAGTTGGTAGTTTCCGGTTGAAGTCTTTCCTTCCGGTTGAACCTAAAAGTTCCGCTTGAACGGAGTTTCCGGCTGAAATGCTCAGTTCCGGTTGAAGGTTGGAGCGGAACCATCGCTTTTCCGGTTGAAATTTATACTTTCGATTGATCGTAGGGTTTTCCGCTTGAACTTAGAGAATTCCGGTTGAACCAAGATTCCCACTTGGAGTTTGTTTTCCGGTTGAAACAGTTTTTCCGCTTGAACATCACAGTTCCGGTTGAACTTCCAGATTCCGGTTGAATTGAGCCGGAGCAGGAGAGAGAATAGTGAGTTCTCCGATGCCTTTCTGCTTTTTCCGACAACTCACCTGCAACACTCCATCTCTTTAACAGAAACCCTAGATCAGACCCGTTGTTGTCAGCATCTTCTTTACGTGAAGCCTTAACACACGAAGCAGCTATAAGCATACATGATCCATCTACGTCACCGTCAACTTTTAACATCCGTTAATATTGACGTCTTCTTTGAGTGAGCACCTGGAAACCCTAATATCAATTGTAACACCGATCATCTTTATGGATTGAAAACCCAGATGTCGAACATGTAGTAGTCGACATATACATCACCATCGAGTTTGTTACTCTGGTTTCAGTCATGTTTAGCGATCATCTTCAACTTTCCATTAACCCCGTTGTGTACCTTCGACTTCATTATCTTTGTCCCGTGAACACAACACAGAAACTCGAAACACGAGCTGCAGTCTCGTAGCAGAATTTTTGAGTTTACCTGTAACTAATTTCTGTGTATAGCTCTCATGAGTTTTGGAGGAGAGAGAAGTTTCCATGGTTTTTCGAAGAAAGAGAAAGAAGTCTAGTTTGGGGTTTGTGAAGAGAATGCATCGAAGGGTTAGAATGTCAGAAGACATTGAATATAGTAAAAGGGTTATTTGACTTTTAACAAAGCTCTTTATGCACTCTTCCAGTACATGCGCACCTCAAAGAGAGAGATAAAGGTGAAAAAGTCTGTGCTTTTAAAAACAAAACGTATGAACCTAAACATCCTCTTGAGTCCTTCGAGACTTAAATTTCTTAAACCATAAAATGGTTTTGCTTTTGGTCAGACATTTGTCCACCGTAATTTTTTTTTTTTTTTGTGATTTAATATGAGAGGACCAAAAAAAATGGATAAGGTTTACAATGTTCATGCATGTTCTAGGCCTCGAAATACCAAAATTTGAGATTATGTGCATATAATATACATGACATGTATATTATATAAAAACACATACAGAGACTTCGGTTTGAAGACTAGAAGAATAGCATGTCAATAAGATTTAGGTGAGGTCTTGACTGAAAATTGGATAAAAAAAATCATAAACCTATTTGTGTTTGACAAACCTAAACACAAAACCCAAATAAGCTTTCATTGAACACAGAAAACAAGATTTTGAAAGAACATGGAGGGGATTTCAAAAATCTTTTAAAAAACAAAAACATCTCCATTTGTTTATAAAACGAGCATATGAACACAAAGTTGAGATATCAACCGTGAGATTGCAATATCTCGACCATGGCTCTGATGCCAATTGTAGGATCGTTGATTACTCAGAGAAATAATCAGAACAAGAACTCTTTACATGCAGATCACAACCATGCGGAATGAAGTTGTATCATACTTGTTTTACTTAAGCTTTGTTTTACTTATACTTGTAGTTTGATTGTATTGATTGCATAAACTAGTGAACACAAGATAATAAATTTCTCGGTACTATTTGCATTAACTCAAGTTCAAACTGTTACAAGTGTAAGCACTGAAACGGGTTACAATCTGGTACTTGTGAATGAACTAGCTAACAACTATAAATAGTACTAAGGAGATCAACTACAGCCGTTGATCTCATACGGGTTAATCTAACCGTATATAAAAGTCAAACAATAAACTTACTAAAAGAACATTAGTAAACATACAAAAGAGGAAATGTGCAAAATGTATTTATCTATAAGTAGGAGACGGCTAGGATGTGACTTTGGAAGAATGAAAGTTGTTGCAGGTCTGAATTCTGCAAAAGTAATATTCCAGTACTTTTCCGGTTGAACTCTTTATTCTGTTGGATAAAAGAGTTCACCCGGAAATGTTCTTCCGGTTGAGCTTCCGGTTGACCAAATCTTCCGTTTGAGCGTTCTTCCGCTTGAACATAACTTCAACCGGAAATCTTCGTCTTGATCCGGTTGACTCAGAAAATCATTTCCTTACACTAATCAAGCATTTGAGGAATTGAAAACCACTTTAGCTACACTTCCGACCCTAACTGCACCAAAAGTCGGTGAAGAATTGATCATGTATTTGGCAGTAACGGATAATGCAGTAAGCGCTGTGTTACTGGTGGAAAGGGAAGATAAAGAACTTCCAATTTACTACATAAGCAAAATGCTTAAAGACTATGAAACCAGATACCCTATGATCGAAAAAGTTGTCTTAGCACTTGTACAGGCTACGAGAAGACTTCGTCGTTATTTCCAGGCCCATACTGTAAATGTTCTTACCTCAATTCCTATCCAAGGGATCTTCAGGAAACCGGAAATGTCCGGTAGGATGATCAAGTGGGCAATTGAAGTGGGGCCATTCGATATACAATTCAAACCACGAGTTTCAATTAAAGGACAAGTGGTAGCAGATTTCCTGGCGGAAGTGCCAGATGGCGCAAGTGTAAACGTTATTACCATTCCTGAAGCTAAAGAACAAGTATGGATCTTGCATACTGATGGTTCTTCAAACTCTGATGGCTCAGGAGCAGGTTTGATCCATTATAAAATCATTTCTTTTTGAGAAAGAAATTGAAATTCAAAATATTAAAAATTCTATTATACCAAATGCAGGCTTGATCTTAAAAAGTCCTGAGGGGGACGAGTTGACATATGCGATTCGCTTTAATTTCCAAGCTTCTAATAATGAAGCAGAATATGAGGCGTTGCTAGCAGGTATAAACACTCAAGCTTTATAAGTTTTTGTGTTTATTCGGATTTAAAAAAAAAAAAAAAAAAAAACATAATGACTGGATACATATGCATTTGCTTCACGAATGCATATGGTATGCATTTTCTCCACGAATGCATGTGATAAGTGGGAGGACCTAAAACATTGAAATTTATTTCAGGTTTAAAGTTGGCTAAAAAAATGGGTGCAACGCAAGTGACTGCTTATGTGGATTCATTGTTAGTAGCTAGTCAGATCGCTGGAACATACGAGGCAAAAGGCAAATACATGGCCTTATACTTGGAACAAGTTCAAGAGTTAATCAAAATCTTTGGCAAGTGTGAGGTTTTACATATTTCCAGAGCTCAAAATAGAAAGGCAGATGCGTTGAGCAAGCTTGCTTCTGTCGCATTTGAACATCTAGCCAAAGAAATTCGAGTGGAATTGTTAGAAGCTCCAACTTTCAATTTGAAAATGACCGCAGATGTGCAAATGCAAGAAAACAGTTGGATGACACCAATTGTACAGTATTTGACCATGGGCAAACTCCCAGATGATAAAGAACAGGCTCGCCAGATACAAGTAAATTCGCTTCAGTATCAGATGCAAAATGATATTTTGTATAGAAGAAGCTTTTTCGGACCTTTGTTAAGATGTTTAACCCCAAGAGAAGCTGAAAAGATCGTTAAAGAAGTACATGAAGGCATATGCGGTATTCATGCTGGTGCGAAGATGGTAGTTGTTAAAATCATGAGCCTTGGATACTTTTGGCCAGGCATGTACCGAAGCACTTGGGAAGAATTGCGCAAATGCCAAGCTTGTCAAGCACACGCTCCGGTGAGCATGCGAGCAAAAAATGAGTTGATCCCAGTCACGTCAGCGTGGCCCTTCCAGAAATGGGGAATGGATATAGTTGGGCCTTTTCCATCAGCAAGTGGAGGGGTAAAATTTCTATTGGTTGCAATTGACTACTTTACAAAATGGATTGAAGCAAAACCACTTGCTTGTATTTCTGGTAAGCAAGTCAAAAAGTTCGTGTGGGAACATATCGTGTGCCGATTTGGTCTACCTCTCTATATCATAACAGATAATGGACAGCAATTTGCTAGAAACCCATTTGCAGAATGGTGCGAAGAGCTTCACATAAATCAGATCTTTACGTCAGTAGCACATCCACAGGCCAACGGCCAAGTTGAAAGAGCAAATCGAAGCCTTGTCGAAGGCATAAAAATGAGATTGGAAAAATATGGGGGTAGTTAGGTCGATGAGTTACCACATGTTTTGTGGGCGCATCGCACCATGCCTAAAACTAGCAATGGTGAAACACCATTCAGTCTTGTATATGGAACTGAAGCTGTTATACCGGCTGAAATCGGAATACCTAGTCACCGCTTGCAAGTGCAAGTGGCGGATAATTATGAAGAATTAAGAACCAATCTGGATCTTTTGGAAGAGCGAAGGGAAATCACTGCTATACGAGAGAGCAGATACAAAAAAGAGATAGCAAAATACTATAACGCCAAAGTTAAGACTCAACAGTATAAAGAGGGAGAATATGTGTTGAGGAGCAATGAGGTGAGTAGAGCACTTCCACTCGGAAAAATGTCTCCCAAGTGGGAGGGGCCTTATATAATCAAAAAAGCGATCGGAAATGGATCTTACATACTTCAGCAGCTCGACGGAACTGAATTGGTGCGGGCTTGGAATGGAATTCATCTTCGCAAATGTTACATGTAAAGACGCAAATGTTAATCTCAAATGAAAGATAGGAAATGTTGATCTTTATGTTTTCGTTTCTGCAATTATGATCTTGTAATAAATCGATGAAGAATAAACTACATTTGTTTCTAGTACTTACAAGGATCCATGGAAATACTTATTCCATTATATATGAAAAAGGTTATATAAATATTTGATCGCTCCTATGCAAAATATTGAATATAAATGTTTGCTTAAAAATGTTGTGTCAATGAACACATGCATATGCTGTACAAGTGATCTCTGTAAATAATACAAGATTCACATGCGATATGATTTGCTTCTTATGATATGGTTCATGAGTCACTAGCGGGTGCATTTTCAAAAAGGTATTACATACCAGTACCTTAATGCAGTATCGCTGTTATTCCTTTATTTATAAAGGGTAACCCAAGAAAAAGTAAAAATACTTTTCTTGTCCCCAACTGTCTCACTGACGATTAAAGAGTGCATGTTGGGAAGAGGTGATCAGGCCGGACACCTTGTTAGTACAATGGTTGCTAACAAAAGCCCAAACGAGAGATGGCCAAACTTAAGTGGATAAAGGTATGCTATGATCATTAATAAAATTCCAACTTAAGCTCTCTGAGGGTCGCAAGTGCTGCTGAATAACTAATGTTATGAAGTGGTCTTGTGAGTTGATCATTCAAAGAAAAAAGATCAACTAAACCTTACCAAAAGATGTAAGGACTTCATATACCACAAGGAAAAGATTCGTATTTGAAACAAAAAATACTTAACTTTAAAAGTGGTATTGCCGTTATGTTGTTAAAACCCTTTGAAGATGGACGCATTTGATAGGGGGGAAACGCATATGACAGCCTTCTTTAAAAGTTAATGATTTTGTTAAAAACTTGTCAAAGTACTTGTGAAGGAGAACTTGTAAAGTTGCTCAAAAGCTTGTAAGAAAATATTTCGCAAGTTTAAAAGAAAAATGTCAAGAATCGAATGGAAAAACATACAAATAATTCAAAGTATAAAAAGTTGTGTATGATCACTTTGCAACTGCAAGTGCAAATAACGATACACTTCGTTCGCAAGTGACATGTCGCAAACATAATCAAGCATGACTCATATCCTATGAACCAAGAGGTGATAATATAATTCAAAAGTTTGAGACAAAAAGTAAGAAAAGCAAACATCCATATGCATATTATCATACATGCCAACATAATCGAAACTGCAAACAGATGCAGTTCCGATGGGATCCACGATTAAGAAAGTACTGGAACATACCAAATGCAAAATGAAAAGTAAATTGTCTTGTGCCACAGCATAAGTGGACTTTGAGAGATGATTAAAATGTTCAACAAAAGATCATGATTAATAGAGAGATCAATTACCAGTGGCAGTTGGAGCATCTGCATTTGAAGTTGAAGGAGCATCAGCCTTTGGGGTTGCAGAACCTTTTGTCAAAGTAATTGGTTTCAGCATATCTCCCATTATCTCTGTATCGTCCAGGCTCAACTTCGAAACTTCGTCAATGGAATGGAACGTCATTGACTTCAGAGCATCCAACTGCGTCAACAGCTTCTCACTGGCTTTGTGATCATATTCTTTGAAAGTCAGGAAATTGGCTTCACCTTTCACAGCATGTGCTAGCCCACACTTGATCCCTTCATTATAGCCCATTGCATTTGCGGCTGAATTAACTTTGAGGGTCATGGGGATCATTTCGGAGTGCACACGCTTAGCAACCAAGTTAAAGCCTTCCTCAATCAACCATTTGCTCTTTTCCTTCACAGATGCTAGCTCCTTCTGCATTTGCTCTCTTTCTTCGGTTAATGCCTTGACGGTGTCAACAAGAGCAGCATTTTCTTTGAAGGATTAAAACGCAAATGTTAAAGGTGGTAAAAGACTATGCAAGTGCAAATGAAAAATTATGAAAATAAAGAAATATAAGAGATACCTTTGTTAACAGCTTCAACTACTGAATCACATTGAGAGGTGATCTCCAACATTTTAATGGCTTGTTCATCAAATATCTTCTTTTGATCCAAAAATTGGCTTTTGAAAGCCACCACATCATCCTGCGCCTGTTTGAGATCTCTCCTCATTTCCTGCTCAAGTGACACCAGCTTCCGGTTCTTGGTTGTGAGGAGTTCAACCTTTGCATGTAGATCGTTAATCTTCACTTGATCGCTTATAGAACCAAAAGAGGCCTTATGCGCCAACAGCTTCTTGGTTAACTCTTCAACTCTCGCCTCAGCAATGATCCATCGACCATACACATCCGCCACCAGGCTCTGTTGCTTCGATTGTGCAAGCATGAGTTCATTTGAAAAAGCTTCATTAGGAATTTGTTGAAGGCAGAAAATGTCAGTAGGAGTACTTCCAAGTAGAGTGATCTTTTTTGCGATTGAACTTTCGGTGCAAGTATCACCATTTTTGATCTCCCATTGAGGGACAAAGACAGCATTTACATCAACAGATTCCAAACCTCTACCAACGTTGCTTCTGAGGGTAACCAGATCTATCTCCTTCTTCAACCATTCAGAGGTAGGAACAGCAAAGCTCGGAGCATCCTTCTGCGAAGAAGAGGACGCATGAGCTAAAGTGGCCAAAGTGATCAAAGATGAGGTACCTTTCTGCAAAATACTTACATCAGAAAAACCTGGTTCTTGTGACATATCAGGTGAATTCAATAAATAATCATCAATATCAAAATCATCAGTAGGAGGAGGGGTTACCGCAACATCAATCTTTGACTGCACACCCTCTCCTAGCTGTTCATTTGCTCCAAGATTCTCCGTAGAATCGGAGGCGACCTCAGTAGTTTCAGAAGTGATTACCTTGGATTGATGAGGAGATGATTGCAAGTTCCAACGAGGAGATTTTCTCTTAGACACAAGGGGCTCACCTGCTTCCTTAGCAACAGATGCTTTTGTGGACCTCTTCACTTTGCTTCCACCTTTAGGCGGTAGTGATGCTTTTGAAGAAACACTAACATGACTCTCAACGATCTCTTTGTTTATACCCTTGAGGGTATTTTCTCCACTACTTCCAGCATTACCTTTGATCGTTTTAGCGACAACAGCAACATCGCTACTCCCAGAATTGACCTCAGGCACTTTCTCAGAAACTACAGCATCTGGCTGCACATCCACTTGCGACTTAACTTGATCATTTGCTTCTTCAGGACGAAAATCCAAGAAAGAACTGGCCGTTTGCCGAAGAAATGGCATAGACCCCTCGTCCATCAGTTCAGCCCCAAGGTCGACATCATCAAAACTTTTCAGCTGCATGGCTTCGAAAAGATCCATCTCTGCAAAATAAATAAGAATTTATCAAATATTATTGAGACATTTTAAGGGTGTGATCGCAAGTGTTGAAAGGGTAATTCCTTACCCTTCCCTTGATTTGTCAGAATCGGCCAAAGTTCAGGGGTAAACCAAGCCCTACTCATTCTACAAAAAAGAAGAATGGCTTCCGGAAGTTCCCGGATAGGGCTTGCACATGACACAAGCTTATCAAAAGACTCCTGACTATAATCACCATCATTTGGGTTTGGATCGTGAACCACATCTTCCACATCCCTCCATTCCATTTGAAGAGGAATGCATCGATCATCGATGTAGAAAAATTTAGATTTCCAGGAACGAGGGTTGGGTGGAAGATGGGTGCTAATTCTTTTAACTGCCCTCCTACGCTCAAAAGTATACCAATCGCCAGCCATGGTGATTCTATAAAAAGCCCTAAAAAGATTGACACTTGGAGACACATTAACAGCCCTACAAGTGGCTTCGAAATGACTTAAACGCGAAAACCCTTGGATATGCATCTGAGAAACATGGATCTTGAAAAACATCAGAACTCTCATAAGAAATTTAGTAAACGGAAGACGATAATTCCCGAGTTTGAACATATCGACATAAACCCCAATTTTACCGTCAGGAAAAGGGGAAATGGGAGTTTTCGGCAATGGAAGAGTTGGATTCAATGAAAGAGGGATATTGTACCGCTCAATAACTTCATCCAAGTCGCGAGGCGACATAGATGAAAATGAAATATGCATATTATGCTTACTCGAATCATCGTCGACCTTAACTGAAGGAGACGCCATGAAAATGCAGTAAAAAGCAAGAAAGAAATCGACTGACCTTTTGAAAAAGAAAAAAGCTCGAAGAGAGAATTAGGGCTTGAAGAACGGAAAGAGCGACGGCAGAGAAGAATATGAAGAATGAAAATAAGAAAGGATTATATATGGGGCAAAAAATCTCGGATACGAATAACCGTTTGAATTTAAAAAATTCAAAAAATAAAAGACCGAAAACTGTCCCGTCATTTAATCCTCGGTTGACACGTGTACTGACGGGTACCAAAGGTACTTGAGTACAAACCAACATGCAACACGCGCCTGACAAGTCAGTTAGAATCTTACACTTGCAGAAGCGCCTCCTTGTAATAACACGTTAATTTCCTTGTAAGGATGTGACGATTACATTTGCAGGAGCATTCTGCTTTAAAGACAAATAAAGTCTTTTGATTTATTAAAGAGCTGGCTTCACTAGCATTTCCTATGATGATCTTTGTACCTTAGTCCTTAGTCATTTCTACAAAACAACATAAGGACTAGGGGGACTTGATGACCAGATCTATGAAATCGTGGAAAATTGGAAAATTTCTGATCTTTGAAATTTGGGATCTACACAAAAGAGAAATGTGCGTTACACTCTTTTTTCCTTAGTTTCGGTTTTTTCCCACAGGGTTTTTCCGAACAAGGTTTTTAATGAGGTAACAAATCAAAAGCACATGCGAAATTAATAAAGATGATCGATTAAGGTTCTCAAACCTCAGCGGAAATACGAGACACTTTTAACTTCTAGTCCAATAATTATTGCTCGAATAATCAATGGACTAGGGGGACTTGATGAGGATAGGTCAAGACCGGACATGCAAGTGTCCTGGCATCTACACTTCTGATGGTAAAGATCCCGAGAGCAAGTGTCACACAGAGAATGAGCTGGAAGCGATGCAGTTGCAGATGAACAAGATGCAAGTGCATCCGACCAACTCATGAGCTGGCTCTATAAATAGTTCTTTCATTCATTTGCAATGTAACTTCTAATTCCAGAAAATACACATTTACTGTGTATTTTCCTTGTTTGTACCCAAATATTGAGATATTAATAAATCCATTGATTCATCGATTATTCTTCTTAGATTAGCTTGTTCCTAGTTGAATTATAATCTCTCATTTACATACGGTGGGATTTTGTGGTTCATCAGTGCTGATGAGCAAGCTCTTGACCTCCTGCTTCAATCAAGTTGGGTAACGGCTATGCAGATTAACCCCGTCATCTACAAGGGTATAATAGAAGCGTTCTGGTACAATGCTGCATTTGGACACCGAAAGGCAGCTCCAGATGACTTCACTGATGACACCGCATGTGCTATCCATGGATTTATCACTGGTGAGGGTTTCAATCTTTCACATCAACTTCTCAAGTGGATGATTTCTAACCTGCACCCAACTGGAAGACCAAAGAAGTTTCTGATGTACCCTCGATTTGTTCAAGCCATCTTGGATCATTATTACCCGACTCTGGTGAAGCAAGGTGAGACATTCTCCACCAGTTCAATGAATACTGGCTCGTATAGCAAGTACCACAAAGGTAAGTATCAAGGGAATGAGATACCTATCTTTCCCGAGATGATTGCTCGATTAGCTCCCGTTGATGCTGAAGGAGATATTCAGATGGGTGAAGCTGCAGAAGAAGCACAAATTAAACCTACTGATGCGGCTCAAGTCCACCCTGAATTGGACTTGAATGCCCAAGTTATCACAGATCCTGCTGCTGCTGCTGCTAAAGACCTTTGGAATCTCTAAGGTGAAAATGTTGAAGCTTCTGAGCATATTGAACACTCCTTGAGTCCAGTGAATGTGATCTCATCAGAAGCTGAGGAAGGTGATGACACAAGTAGTGATGAATCTAACCCCTCAAGCTCAGATGACAGTCCTGCTCAAACTGAAGAGATTCACCCTCGGAAAAGACAAAGGACTGGAGAATCTCCCAGGGCCTCTACAAATCTCACACAACAATCATCATCTGATGAAAGCTACAAACCGACAGAGGATGATCTAGATGAAGACGACTCTTCAATGTCTCTCGATCAAGTGGATTCTACATATGATCTTGCAGCAGAGACTGAAAGTCCTCCTAAGTCTCCTCCTAAGTTAACCTTAAACAAACTTACATTTACTGTTGATGATCGTAATCAATCGTCTGAGTTGCTCACGGTAAGAGATGTAAGAAGCAAGTCCTGCACAGAGAAACTCCAAGTCAGGAGAAAGCCCGGTTCCACAGATGAGTATGAATTTGTTGGTTCATCTAGCACTCAACTGGATACAGCTTTAGCTACAACACCTGTTTCTCCATCTCCTGCTGATCACAGTGATAGGATTGATATGGATATGAGACCTCTGGAGACCATAGCTGAAGATGTTGTTATTACCACTGACCCCTCTGGTACTGTGACTACAAGCCCAACAATTTCTGAATCTGAGAAGATGATGGAACTACAAGCTGAAATTGTTAATCTTCAAAGTCAGAATGATCACCTCAATTGTTCTCTACAAGTGGCAAACCAGAAGATTAGTGAACAGTCACTTGTAATTGCTGAACAGGCAGCTGAAATTCAAAGACTCAAGAATTTGTTAAGCAAATCAGGAGAAGATAAACAACATAGTGACAAACCAGATGGTGATGATGTTGGTGATAAAGACAGTGAGTTGCCTGAAGATCAGCCTCAAACTAATCAAGGAACTGATGGCGGAAATTCTCAAGATCCTGCTTCTTCTACAACAATGCCGCCTGGTAAAGACTCTACAGGTGATCAAGACACCTCAAGCCCCATGCATGACAGTGATTTTGAGTTTAATGAAGATACAGACATAGAAGGAGATGAGCTGAACTCCTCCGACGACGATGAATCTTTCGTCAACAGCCTCCTTCATGACGAGCCTGTAGAAGAAACTCTGGATTCAATCAAGAAGCTTGCTCTTGTGCCAGAGAATCTGAAACTTCCAAGATTTTCACAGGCAGCCAAGGCACTTGCTATTGAGGGAACTTCAAATGAGGAAGCTGCTGATGCATCTGATTTAAATCTTCAACTCTCTCTTGTACCCTCCTCTCAAACTTCAACTGACACATCCACTGCCTTAGTTCCCTTGACTGAAGGAGTCCGTCATATGCACGTTGACCCGGCCTTCCTAGATTTTGCTATGGCCAACTTCAGGGAATACTACGCAGAAAAGATCTACTCGAGAAGAAACTCTTGTGGTATTTTGATCGAGTCAATCAAAGATGACACTAGTGAAGTCTCGTATGAGGAACATCCATATTCTGTAGACTTCGGTGATGAAGAAGACATGAATGAGCTAGAAGAACGAATGCATGTGCTCATGAATGATGCCAATCCACTGAATTACATTGATCTGGATCTGATCGAGAGTGAAGATGAAGAAATGGAACCTCTGTTTCCCACTCCTATTCAAGTAAAGAAGGAGGTGGATGATATATATGTATAAGTTTCACTTTCTGAGCTAATGCAGACTTCAGCTAAGGCTTCTGCTTTGGATATTGCTCCCCATATTCCAGGTTTTATTCCCTGCAGATGCTGATATCAACCTTGAATCAAGTGCTACCCAAGAATCTGAGAGTCAATCTGTTCCTAATGTATCGGCTGAGCAAAGCTTCCGTGATCAAATATTTGAAGCCCCTTTGTGCACTTCTCCTCTGATTCTGACACTGAAGATGAACCCAATGTGACTGCAACTCAAGAGCCTGCGGTTACAGAACAACCTGGGCCTTCTACTGAGGATAGAGGAAAAAGGATTTTAACTCCTGAAGAAATTGCTGAAGAGCATCTAAAAAGAGAAGCTGAAAAAGAAAGATCCCGTAGAGTGCTTATTGATGAAACTCACCGGGAGAAAAATAGATTACTCAAGGAAAAGGCCGAAGCACTCGAGAGATATGAATCAAACCATCCTCCTACTGTCATGTATGCAAAAGGCTCGAGCACTTTTCCGGATCGTTCAGAATCAACAAGAACAAATGAACCTTTGATCCATATTATCACAAACTTAGAGGGCACCAATGTGGATGCTGGTGACACCTCTGTTACAGCCAACATGGTTAGAACTCTGATGAAAGACAACTTCTCATTAAAATATCTGATGAGTCTCACTGACACTGAGTTAACCAAGCTGTACACTAACGAGGAGAGGTTGAATTCTCACCTACCTCAAAATGAAAATGTTGAAGCACAATCTGATCTCCTAGCTGATATCTTTGCTGACACAACCAAGACTGTGGACTTTCTTCCCATCCGTGATCATCTCTCTGATCTTACCCTTGACATCGGCAACACATACATTGCTCCTCCATAGAACTCGTTCGTTGACCCTCCTGACTCTGAAGCATACATTGAATCCACCACCAACAGTATGAACTCTGAAGCACTCCGCAACTTCTGTAAATTCAAGAACATTGATAAAAAGGAATACTACAAGAAGAGACTTACTGGTCTCTGGAAGTTTGTGTGTGAGTACCGGAAGACAGAGCGGTTGGCTAAGTTGGAACAAATAAGAATCAATGAAGAGGAACTGGCTGAGGCTCTCAAGAGAAAAGATAATCCCTCAATCTATGACGAATGAGAAAAGCTGACTCCTAACCTGAAGGCTATGCAATTATTTGTTGCCAAGAACTTAAGGAAAATGCCTAACAACCCGAATGTTAATCATGGGATGAAGATATTGGGTTGGAAGTATGATGAAGCCTTTGATGCTTTCATGGTAAAGAGGAGAAATGGCTATGTCCAAATATTCGGAGACTTCAAAGCTCTTACTAGCTTGTTCTCTTGGGAACTCAAACAGCTTAAGTATCTAGACTTGGTGAACCACACTAAACATCCAAAGGGTATAAGGGTTGTTGCGTTGATCCAGTCTGCTTATGATGATAAGAGATTCAGTCAAAATCCAGAAGCAGAGAGAAAAGCCTAGTTGGCAGAAGAGAAAAGAAGACTTCGTGCTCCTCACCGTGGTATGTTCAAGGATATAGGAAAGGAAGTAAAAGCAAAGACTATCCATGGAAACCAGAAAAAATGCTCCTATGATCAGTTGGTACTATAATGGGATGAGTTGGTAATTGAAAGAGATGGTGCTGACGCTATCAGAATATTTGCTGCAATAGAACTCCGTCTTCTCTCTCGATCCTACTTGAAGATAATGTATTATGAGAAGATGCAGACCATACCTATTCAGTTGAGACCTTATGAATGCTATGATGCTAACTATTTTTTTGATATTCTTAAACTGGTGGTGTACAAGGCTAGCAGAATTAGGTAGACTCACTCTTGATTCAGAACTACTGAGAACAGCAAATTGTTGGTTGATTGAAGAACATGGTTCAAGTGTCATTTTGGATAAGTCAAGACGATTGGTCGAGCTGAACAAGTATAATGACCTGAAGAAGCTCGTTTGGCAAGATCTCTATAGGCTGTATGATATGGGTATTCACATACTTTCTGATAAAGACAAACCTGCAGCTAGAGAGAACTGGAGATTTCTGCTAAAGCTGATCGGTTAAGATGCTTGAAGCTGGAGAGTTTGCATTGCCAACAAGGGTGGAATTGTTAGAACCTATTTGTTAGCAACACAAACTTAAAATTGTAAAGCTAAATTTGAAAAGGTTTTCTCATTTAGGTGTTTTGGTTCCAAAATTTTACCACCCAAGATAATTTGGGGGTATTCCTCCCTGAGAAGACAAGTTAAAAATCTAGGATACAAATAGACATAGTCTGGTGAAAGGTTTATTTTGAGACCCTTAAAAATTAGTTTAGAGAAATTGAAATTTTGACCTTTGACCACAGCATAAAATGCTGAGGCCTGTTCAGCAGCAAGTTCGTCAAACCCGCCTTTCTTGGGAGTCAGGCAAACCAGAAGGGTGTGAGCTAAGAATCTCCACTTGTATGGCAATTGCCCCTTCCTTATAGTTTTGCTTCCCATTAAACCGCCATAGCCAATATCCCTAAACAACTTCAAATATACTGATGAGTCAACAAACACATACCCGTCTTCGTCCCTTAGTTTTAACACCTTTCGAATCTTGGCTTCATCGATTTCCACCAATTTGCCCTGAACTGTGGGCACAATCTTTTCACTACCAACATCAGCCTCGGCAACCCTAGCATTTGACCAGAACTCCTCCATGATTTTTTCAAAGATTACCGCTTCAATTGTCAGAGCATAGTGAAGATGACAGTTCTTGAGGAAGTTTATCATACCACTGTATATGTTGGTCTTGCTGGGTTCTTCGAGATAAGCCACTAGGTTATGTTCCACTGGGAACCTCGAGTCACTGGAAGGCTTCTGGCCACTAGAGCTCCCCTTAAGAGCCATTGTTGATTGCAGATTTGAGAGAAGTTGACGGTTATTTGGAAGTTATGGAGAGGGTTTCGGAGAAATTTTGGGAGTAAATTATGAGTGGGGTTTGAGAGAAATGGGGAAAGTGACGGTAAATTAGGGCTTTTACCCTTTTCGTTGATGACGTGGAGGAGAGAGGTTTTAAACCGTCGATTCAGTAACTGATGTGACTGGTGCTTTATGGGTTATACGGTACAACTTGGTAAAGCATGTCATTATCCAAAAGAATTTTACTGAAACCTCGGACATTTAAAGGTTAAAAACTCAATGGGTAATTAAATGTGTATCCACATAAAAAGTTGTGCCTTCTGGGTAATATAATGAAAAGTAACTTTTGACTTGTTGACCCGGAAGTTCAGGTGGAACCCATTTTCTCCTTTATTATGAAAACCAAATTTCTTCCGTTTGAACTTCAAGCGGAAGTTTTTTCCGGTTGAAAGAATTGTTTTCAAAAACTTTTCCCACATAGTTTACAAAGCATTTTCCGGTTGAAGTTCACCCAGAGATTTTCAAAAGTTATCTTTTCTCAAGTTGAACCGAACTTGAACCGGAAAACCAAAACGCATGATTTTTGAAAAATTGTGCTAAATTGTTCACATTTTAGCAGCAGGTACTGACTATGAACTGAAATGTCTTTTAATTAACACAATAAATTTTCATTTTTCTTTTCTTTTTGTATCAAGAGACGAGCTCTTAAGCACATGCCTCTCTTTTATTAAAATTTGTGAAAAGTTTGTTAGTCAAAGTTCATCATGCCAATTGCTATGATGAGGTAAAAGAACCTTGCCTCATCAAAAGCTTTGTAAACAGGTAAGCCAATTGGTGATCAGTATGAACTTTGAACAACTTAATTAAATTCTTTTCTGCACAATCTCTAATAAAGTGATACCTGATATCAATGTGCTTTGTTTTGGAGTGCTTGACTGGATTGTTGGTGATGGATATGGCACTGTTGTTGTCTTAAAAATGGGAGCTTCCATGAAGGTGATCCCATAATTAAGCATTTGATTTTGGATCCAAAGGACTTGACTACAGCAGCTTGATGCAGCAATGTATTCAGCTTCAACTGTTGATGTAGAAACACAAGTTTGTTTCTTACATTGCCAAGATACAAGCCTTTCACCCAAGAATTGACATCCTCCTGATGTTGATTTCTTGTCAATGCCATATCCTCCATAGTCACTGTCAGTAAATGATTTGAAGGAGAAATCAAAATTCTTAGGGTACCACAAGCCCAACTTGGGTTGACCCTTCAAATACTTGAAATTTTTTTTTAGTGCTACCATGTGTGATTCCTTTGGTGAGGACTGATATCTTGAACATAAGCAAACACTGAACATGATGTCACGTCTACTTGCTGTGAGATACATCAGTGATCCTATCATGGCTCTATAGATGTGTACATCCATTGACTTGCCACTTAACTCACTTGTTAACTTGTGGGAAGTAGATGTAGGAGTTTTAGCACTAGAGCATGTCAGCATGTCGAATCTCTTCAGCATATCTTGGATGTACTTTGACTGATTCGGAAAAATCCCAACTGCAGTTTGCTTCACTTGTAAGCCCAACAAGAAGGTTAGTTCTCCCATGGAGCTCATTAAAATTTAGACTGCATCAAAGTTTCAAACTCTTTGCACAAAGCAGTGTTAGATGAACCAAAAATAATATCATCTACATAAATTTGAACCATCATCATATCCTTACTAACACATTTAACAAAGAAAGTTTTGTCAATTGCACCTCTCCTGTAGCCATTCTCTAGAAGATAGTTAGAAAGTGTTTCATACCAGGTTCTAGGAGCTTGTTTGAGACCATACAGGGCTTTGATCAACTTTCATACCCTGTTTGGATGGTGAGGGTCCTCAAAACTAGGAGGTTGTTTGACAAAAACTTCTTGTTACAGCAGGCCATACAGGAAGGCACTTTTGACATCCATCTGAAATACTTGGAAGTCTTTGAAGGCAGCATAAGCTAGAAAAATTCTAATTGCTTCCAATCTAGCTACAGGTGCAAACACTTCAACATAATCTATGCATTCTTCCTATGCATAGCCTTGCACAACTAGCCTTGCTTTGTTTTTGAAAACTATACCCCTGTCATCTTTCTTGTTTCCGAATACCCACTTTGTGCCAATTGGTTCTGCTCCATCAGGCAGGTCTACCAATTCCCAAACTTTCTGCTTGTTGATTTGAAATAATTCTTCTTGCATTGCCTCTACCCAGCTGCTATCTTCCAATGCTTCAGCTACTTTCTTGGGTACTTCTTGAGATAAAAACTCAGCATGCAAACAAATGTTTGCATCAGCAGATTTACTTCTTGTCAACACAGTTGCTTTCACATCTCCAATAACATTCTTCATAGGATGATCCTTGTTGATTCTTCAGTCTATGTGCATGGGGAACTCATGGCTTCTTCCATTTGAGGGTATGTTGAGCCAAGGGAGTATGTAATCAAGCTCAAGCTCAACCTTTCCAATTTGTGATTTAGGATTTGAAACTCCAACTGATTCATGAGAATTTGTATCTGAATTATAGGTCAGATGCTCTAAATTTAGCTCATTTGATGTGCTACCATTTGAGCTTTCAGCCTCATTTGAACTTGATTCAGTATTCTCTTCAGTTTCTGAAATTTGGTTTTCCGGTTGAACTTGAACCGGAGAAACTGGTTCCGCTTGGACTTTCACCGGAAATATTTCTTCTTCAATTTGAACTATTTCAGATGGTTTCTTTCCATTGTCCGGAAGGAGAGGTTTGATGCTCATTGAAGATAAGAAGATTGGCTTCTTGATTGCATTTTGGTTGCTCTTCCAATGCTCATCAGCAGACCTGTAAAAATTCTGTTCCTGCACTAAAGAACTCACAGGCTTATCAACATTTATGTTGAAAGCAGTGGTTAGTGCATCAATATCAAATAACCAACTGGGCTGAGACATAAAATTGTTGGAAGATTTTTCATTGAAAGACACATTTATAGTTTCCTCAACAATTTTGGTTTTCTTGTTGTATACTCTGTATGCTTTTGACAGACCAGAATACCCAACAAAATAGCCTTCATCTGCCTTTTCTGCAAATTTAGGCAATAGCTCATTAGTTATTAAGATTGTAACAGGGCACCAAATGGCTTAAAGAAATAAATGTTTGGCTTCCTTTTTCTCCAAAGCTCATAAGATGTTTTATTCTTGCCTTTGAAAATTAAAATCCTATTTTGTCACACCCCCCTCCTCCGCACCCTGCCAGGTGTGGGGGAGGGCGTTGGACCGGCTGTCCGTATCATTACCCGAGATTACCAACGCTTCTAACAACAAACACATACACATACAACGGACATCCAGTCCACACATAAGAAATTGTTAGGCCGACTCATGAGCGAGGATGCATCGCACCTCTTATTCGATCTAACAGAATCAATAGCCACCGGATATGGCCTGGAACTGAATAAGGATACATTATATCGAAGGAAACATAGTCATTATCATGTCTTCATAGTTCATTCATAGTTCATGGTTCATATTTCATAGTTCATACATGCCCAAATTCATAATAACAACAACACCCAGTAGCATTCCAAGTTCATAGTAGGTTCATTCCTACACTTGCTTACCTGCAACATAAGTCATTCATAACATGGTCAACAACAATGTTGTTGGTGAGTCTTAACTACTATCATATCATTAACAGTTTTCAAACACATACTGGTTATGAAATTATCAAATCACACCAAAGGTCAAACTTTATGTACTCTACGGTACGTCGCAATCAGCCGTAAACCATCAACGAGTAAGAATTCATATTCAACATATAAGGACATATTCCCCCTAGTTACCTAATACTAGAGGATCCGGATGAACATGGATAAATCAACTATAATGGCCGTTATAATCCCTTATATGCCTAGTGGCTCAACCTTAATGACCAGAAAGTATATGATAACCCACGCAGGGCATCTCCGAACTAACAGTGTTTGACAAGATAAGTTCATAACAGATATAACAAATACATCAAACAGAATTGTGATCTTAAACAGTTAATTTCATGTGAGAAGTCAGAAGACTCACACAAAGAAGTCAGAAACGGTGGCTAGACAGAAGATCCGAGAAAGTATTCTCTCTTAGATTTCTAGCAACCTATCATCGTAATCATGTTCATATTCGTCATATTCGAGGCTAACATGTCCCATATCATTTTCAGGTTGAATTTAGCATAAAATACAGTTACTGGATCAGTCTCGATAATTTTTGGTTCATCCAAAATTGGCTAAACATTCTGTCATTTTTCTTCCTAGGCGTGCCGCCTGGAAGTTTACATTTCTGGGCGGTACGCTTAAAATGGTCGACTGATTTCCAGATTTCAAGTCCGGGCGTACCGCGCCGATTCATAAGTTTCTGGGCGGTACGCTGGAATCTGAGATTCCGGTTCCTGTTTTTCATTTCCGGGCGTACCGCTCTGCATGCAGAGTTTATGGGCGGTACGCCCCCATCTGTGAACAGGGGCCCAACTATTTTGTCTTTTAGTGCCATTTTTCCATTTTGATGTTTTAAGTCCAGAATTTATACCCGATCAGTTTCATAATATTCCGAGGGGTCAATTTTGGGTTCATTTGCAATCTAAAACCTTAACCAAAGCACAACCCCAATTCCCGAGCTTTCCAAATATGGTAATTTTCATCGTTTCGACCCCCGTTTCATACAGATTTCATTAGGGACAGAATCCCTATGTCCCAATGACTCATTTCTTATATAGATACACTGATCAATTCTGAATTCAAGTGATCTTAATTTGCAAAGTTTCCATTTATGGAAAGAAATCAACATGCATGCATAGAAGAGTTGTACCTTGTGAAGAGATCCTTGTACAACCGAGCTTTTCAGCTTTACTTGCCTTCTCCAGTCCCCAATCTGCTTCCCAAGTGCTAAACTCTGATTGCATGTATGATCCATAACCAAATTTATGAATGTATGATCTTAAACAAACCCTAATTAACCTTCTTAAGCAAGAATCAACACATTCTCACCTCGATTAACCTTGAATTCAGTTCCTACACCCTCTGATCATCCCTCTTTGCATATACACAGCTGCAATCGTGAAGGTTTAGGCCTTGAGTGGAGGTTTCTTTAAGTAAACATGGGTTTAATGGTAAAAGTGATTGAATGAGAACTTACCATTGAAGAACACACCTCAAATCTAAGCCCCTTTGCTTGAAATTGGTAGAACAGAGGTCTGGAACACTATCACAGAACCCTTGGACGGATATATGCAGAGAGTCACAAGTTGGGAATGGCTATAAAGGCCAAAATCATAGTTCTTATCGAACTGGAATCGAGGCGTACCGCCCCAAAATACATATTCTGGGGCGTACCGCCCGGATTTTGAGATTCGTACATATCAGAATCCGACGGGTGCCGCAATCCGACCCGTTTACCATCCGGGTCGCGTACCGCCTAGGATTTACTAATCCTAGGCGTACCGCCTCAAATCGTAACTCAGAAACTTTTGAGAGTTTCTCATTTGAAAATTTCCAACTCGGATAATCGTTTTAAACCCAAAGGTTACATATTTTGGATATAACATGCAGTGTTTACTACTTCTACCCAAAATATCACAGGGAGCTTGGAGTCTCCTAACATAGATCTAGCAGCTTCAATCAATGTCCTGTTTCTCCTTTCAGCAACACCGTCTTGCTGTGGAGTTCTAGGAGCACTAAATTGTCTCACAATTCCCTTTTCCTCACAAAATGAATTCAAAACATGATTCCCACGTAAATTCGGGACCGCGTCTAGCGTCCCATTTGACTTTTACCATTGGAATTCTTTACTTGCGGAGCTTCTTCGTGATTCGTTCCATTATTTCAATGGGCTGCTCGGTGAAGTTCAACTTTTTATCAATCTTTATTTCTTTCAACGGAACCGCGAGAGCTTCATCGACCATGCATTTCCGTAGATTTGACACATGAAACACGTCGTGAACTCCGCTAAGTTCTTCAGGCAATTCTAGCTGATAAGCCACTTCTCCGACTCTTGATATTATCTTGAAAGGTCCGATGTATCGTGGACTCAATTTCCCTCTTTTGCCAAATCGGATTATACCTTTCCAGGGTGATATTTTCAACATCACCATGTCTCCTTCTTTAAACTCGAGTGGTCTCCTACGCCGATCTGCGTAGCTCTTTTGTCGGTCTTGAGCGGTTTTAAGTCTTTTGCGAATCTCCCTAACTTTCTCAGTAGTTTCCATTATCAACTCAGGTCCTGTAAGTTGACCTTCTCCCACTTCAGACCAACATACTGGTGTTCGGCATTTCCTGCCGTACAATGCTTCAAACGGTGCCATTTGAATGCTGGTGTGGTAACTATTATTGTATGAAAATTCAGCTAGTGGAAGATGATCATCCCAGCTACCACCAAATTCTATGACACATGCTCTCAGCATGTCCTCTAACGTTTGAATGGTTCTCTCGCTCTGGCCATCAGTTTGGGGATGATAAGCTGTACTAAATTTCAGTTTAGTACCCATCGCTTCTTGAAAGCTTTGCCAAAAATGGGAAGTGAATCTAGTATCTCTATCAGAAATAATAGACTTTGGCACTCCATGCTTTGATATGATTTCATCTACAAACAGTTTTGCAAGCTGCTTCCCATTGTAAGTTTCTGCCATTGGTAGAAAGTGAGCAGATTTTGTCAAGCGGTCCACAACTACCCAAATGGCATCATGTCCGCTTCTAGTCCTTGGGAGCTTTGTCACAAAATCCATGGTAATTTCTTCCCATTTCCACTCAGGAGTTCTATTCTCTGAAGACATCCAGCAGGTCTCTGATGTTCAGCCTTTACTTGCAAACAAATTGGGCATTTTTCAACATAGGCCGCAATTGCCTTTTTCATTCCTGGCCACCAATAGTTCGCTCTCAAACTCTGGTACATTTTGTCGCCTCCTGGATGGAGCATGTACTTGGATTTGTGAGCCTCCCGGAGAATTACCTCACGTAATCCTCCTTCTTTAGGCACCCATATGCGTTTGCCTAGCCTTAGGATGCCATCCGTTTCTCTTGTTAGTTTCCTTACAACAGTCATCATCTCATCCCGGTCAACATTTGAGTCGGCCATTTGTTTCTTTTGTGCTTCGATGATTTCTCCAATTAAATCTACACTTACATTCAGCCTCAAGGCTCGAACTCGGAGTGGCTTGATTCTTTCCTTTCTGCTTAGTGCGTCTGCCACTACATTGGCCTTGCCTGGGTGATACTTGATCTCACAATCATAATCACTCAGTACTTCCATCCAGCGTCTTTGTCGCATATTCAACTCCTTTTGACTGAACAAGTGTTGTAGACTTTTGTGATCGGAGTATACTACAAATTTGGCTCCGTATAAGTAGTGTCTCCAAATTTTAAGAGCAAAGACAATTGCTCCTAACTCTAAATCATGTGTAGTGTAGTTCTTCTCGTGCTTTTTAAGTTGTCTGGATGCATAAGCAATTACTTTATCTTTTTGCATCAAAACGCATCCTAGTCCATTGGTAGAGGCATCGCAGTATACCACAAAATTTTCAGTACCCTCAGGTAATGAAAGTATAGGAGCTGAGCTTAATTTCTGTTTAAGCAATTCGAAAGCATTTGTATGTTTGGGCTTCCAATCAAACTTCACATTCTTCTGAGTAAGAGAAGTTAATGGTGTGGCAATCTTGGAGAAATCCTGAATAAATCTCCGATAATAACCAGCTAGTCCTAAGAATCGCCGGATTTCGGTAGGACTCTTTGGTTGTTCCCATTTAGCAATTGCTTCTACCTTTGCTGGGTCTACCTGTATACCAGACTCACTGACAATATGACCCAGAAATTGCACTTCTCTTAGCCAAAATTCACATTTAGAGAACTTTGCATAAAGCTTCTCAGATCGCAATAACTCCAATATCTTTCTCAAATGTTCGCCGTGCTCTTCTCGAGTGCGAGAGTAGATCAGAATGTCGTCGATAAATACGATTACAAACTTATCAAGATATAGTTTGCACACCCGATTCATTAGATCCATGAATATGGCTGGCGCATTAGTTAATCCGAAAGGCATAACTGTAAATTCATAGTGACAATATCTGGTTCTGAAGGCTGTTCTTGGGACGTCCTCTTCACGGACTCTGACTTGATGATACCCTGATCTCAAATCAATTTTTGAGAAATAACTTGCCCCTTGCAATTGATCGAACAAGTCATCAATCCTAGGCAATGGGTACTTGTTTTTGATGGTTACTCGATTGAGATCACGGTAATCGATGCACATCCGCATCGAGCCATCCTTCTTTTTCACAAAAAGTACCGGCGCTCCCCAGGGCGATGAACTAGGTCTAATGAAACCTTTATCGAGAAGTTCCTGGAGTTGATTCCTTAGTTCTTGCATCTCGGACGGTGCAAGTCGGTATGGAGCTTTTGCTATCGGAGACGTTCCAGGTGCAAGTTCGATTTGAAACTCCACTTGTCGTTTTGGGGGCAATCCGGGTAGCTCATCAGGAAACACGTCTGGATATTCTGAGACCATCGGTACATCTTCCAATTTCTTTTCTTGAGGTGTCTCAACTAGATTTGCTATGTAAGCTTGATCACCTTTCCGGATACATTTTCCCGCTTTCAATCTGGAGATTATTCTCACCGGTTTCGTTTTTCTATCTCCAATGATCGTGTGAATCTTGTCGTCTGCAGACTTTAATTCCAACATCTTGTCGGCACAACGAATCCTTGCCTGGTGTCGTGTGAGCCAATCCATTCCAAGGACTATGTCGAATTCACTTAGTTCCATAGGGAGGAGTTCAAGATCAAAGGTAGTATTCTCATGCTCTAAGCGACAATCTCTAACTACGTTGGAGATACTAATCTTATGGCCATTAGCGGTTTCTACAACATAAGGTATATCTAACTTATGTGTAGTACATTTAAGTCTAGGGACACAGGTAGAGGATATAAAACTCCTATTAGCACCAGAATCAAACAAAATGCTAACAATCATATTATTGACAGAAAACATACCAGAGATCACATCATCATTCATACGTGCCTCTTCGGCGGTCATGATATAGAGTCGGGGTGTACCTTTTGAAGTTCCCACGCCTTTGTTTTGTTCATCCTTTTTCTTCTTCCCTTGCGGACACTCCCAACTCCTATGCCCTTTCTCCTTGCAGTAGAAGCAAACTACTGGTGATTTACATTGTTGGTGCGCGTGCCCTGCTTTCCCACAGTTTCTACAAGTTTCAACCTTCGTTTCTTTAAAATCCCTCCCATCATTCCTTCTGCCTTGGTCATTTCCTCCAAATCTACCCCTCTTAGAGTCATGACCTCTATCACCACCTCTTCTTTTATTCCCGGAGGTGTTTACTTTGATTCCCGCCGTCCGGATCCACTCATCTGCCAAGGTACCGGTCAGACTTATCGCAGATGCCAAGGTGTTAGGACGAGCGGATCTCACATTCGCTCTTATCTCGGGACTTAATCCCCAAACGAACCTCCTGACTTTAGAAGTCTCTGTGTCTGCCATGTGAGGTACTAAGTTCAATAGTTCATTATACCTATTGATATAGGCCATATATTCAGATCCATTCATTCTTAAGTTAATGAACTCATTTTCCAATCTCTCAGCCTCATTCTCTGGAATAAACTTTTCCATAACTCTTTCCCGAAACTCTCTCCAGCTCATACGATATGCCCTATCTTTCCCAAGCCGATTCATTTCCACCTTCCACCAATTTAATGCCGCCCCTTTGAAAGATTGGGACGCAAACTTCACCTTGTCCCTGGTAGCACAGTTGCTAATATCCAAGGCTGCCTCAATTTCTTCTAACCAATTCAGGGCATTAGTAACCCCTTTGTCCCCCTTGAAAATACCTGGCTTGCAGGCCATGTAAGTCTTATAAGAACATCCTCTTCTCTCCTCCCTTTCAGGCTTGCGTTCCCTGCTCCTTGACCTTCTTCTGATACGTTTTGGGCGATCTTCATAATCAGGGCTAGGGCTCCGACGATTTCGGATTCTGCTATGAGCTGATGAGTCAGTTTGGGATTCAGCTATTGGGGATCGAGATCTTGCAAAGTTCCTGAGTCTAGAAACATCAGTTTTGCTTCTTTGCGGTTCGCTGGTTCTTTTTGAACCCACATGTGTCTTTCCTTGTCTCCTTTCTTTAGCGACCAATGAAGGAAACGCTTTATAGATCCCTTGGGCTATAAGCTCCTGAAGTCTTTCTTCTTGTTCTATCTGTCTCACTTGTTCGGACGTGAGAGGTTCTTCACGTTTGCTATGAACGGAGCGATCATCATGATCATCATCTCCGTCATGGTCATCCTGACGAGTCCCGCTCGTTCCTACTTTCGACATTTTGCTGAAAGTAATACCAAATTGACAGATTATCATACATTTTGACTTAGTTGATAGGTATTCATAATTCATAATTCATATTCCTTTGCATATAACAATGCCATAGAATAATGTTCATATCAGGGTTGTTGTGTTATTTTGGACTTTCCGGATCACCACTACGTGGTTACCGACATAATTACCATGAAATGACTATGTTTCAGAAAGAGTTCGCACACACATGAGTACTTAGGGGTGATCTAGTGATCCAAGCCTCCTAGAAGCACTACTTATCAAGACTTATCATATTAATTATAGTACTCCAATCATTATTGAAAACGACAAACGGTTCTTTATTCCGTAACGATAAAAGGGTTCACCTAGCGGTTCAACCGCTTACAATCATAAAAACACACACACATCAAGCATGTTCAAACAAAGCTAGAAACGAAAATACATATCATGATAAAACACAAACAACATCCCAGTCTTCACCATTCATGCCAATCGTCATGTCTCTAATCCCTGCGCCTTCCAAAAGATGTCAAGTGTTTGAGATGGGACGACGCCTTCTTTGCTTCCTCAGCCAACCTCTTCTCCTTCTTTAACTGCTTTTCCAACCTTTTCGCCAGCGCCTTGTTTTCCTCTCGAAGAGCGTCGATGACTGGAGAGGTAGGTCCGGAGTGATCTGCATACGGAGTTGGGGCGAAAATTGGGCCAGGTCCTGAGTAGGATGACCTAGGTAGGTCCTGGTATGGCCCATAAGATGCATATGGATAAGCAGATGGTGGATAAGGCATGTAAGACTGCTGCATAGGTGGGGAAGTTGAATACTGATACGGGGGTGGCGGGTAAAATGATGATGGTGGAGGATAAAAAGGCATGCCTGTGGCATAGGGATCCTGAACAGGTGTCTGGTACATTACAGGCTGCTGGTAGGATGATGGCTGCTGATATCCAGGTGGTGGCTGATATGAGGAATTCTGCTGGTATGCAGATGGCTGCTGGTAGGAAGATGGGGGTTGACTGTTGGACCTCAGCAATTGGGGAAAGCTATAACGGTCGGATACTGGTTGGTTGCTTTGGCCCTGCATCATAGCGGCTACATATGGATCCCTAATGTCATGAGCTAGAGCTGCGATAGGGTCCTGGATTGGAACATCAACTAGATTTCCCAGTGGAGGGAAAGCTGCCATAGGGTCCTGCTGCATAGGAACCGATCCCTCGGGTCCTTCCTCCACATCTGCTGCGTAAGCTGGGGAAGCATACACATGCTGAGAATGATGCTCGGAATGATAACTCACTGTGTGCCCTGAAGACACCGCAATCACCACCTGTTGCACCGGGATAGTCTCGTCTTCTTCTTCTTCGGGTTCCTCTTCTGGGTCTTCATGATCCGTTCTGGCATCACGAGCGTTCCAGTCAGATGGAGCAATGTGGATAGTATGGCTCGGACGCACCGACATCCTAGGTTTCGTGCTTCTCTTCTTGGGAGGTTTTGGCATCTCCGTAGTCGACGCTGTGGGCGACGGAGTCTTCCTTTGAGTCGGCGCAGTGAAATACCCCGAAAGATCAGGGCTCATAGGTGGTGCCGGTTGGCTAGGTCCGCCTTCTTCCTTCTTACCCTTACTCCCCTTGCTACCTCCACTGTTCTTGCTACCGGACTTTGAAGATTTAGTAAAACTCCACATGTTTGCGATGGTACCTGTGGATATAAGTTCAATATACAATAATAATGTACATATAATATCAAATTTCTCAACTTAGATCATGCTAATTTCCATCATTTGAGTTCACTAGAGTACACATACAATAACCATCAGTATCCATGTATATATTAGACTTGTCATATCATGAGATACCTGTGGGTAACAATGACAGAGTGCACTTTCTGCAATTATTACCGACCTTACATCATGCTATGAGAAATCTAATATACCAATTTCAACTTAGGTTAACATTTTTCATAGGAAATCATTAGCATCAACGTGTCTGTTAGAAGTCACCGAGTCTTAGTGCACCTGTGGGTAGGAATGGCAGTTTGCAAGGCTGTAACTACTACCGACCTTACACTAAACCTCGATTACTCCTAACATACAAATTTCAGCCTAGATCATAATTTGGTTCATACAATATCTTAGGGGTCAAACTAGGTTCAAGCTTAGGGCTCTAAGAATGCCTAATTTGCTGGAACCTTTGGCTCTGATACCAACCTGTCACACCCCCCTCCTCTGCACCCTGCCAGGTGTGGGGGAGGGCGTTGGACCGGCTGTCCGTATCATTACCCGAGATTACCAACGCTTCTAACAACAAACACATACACATACAACGGACATCCAGTCCACACATAAGAAAATGTTAGGCCGACTCATGAGCGAGGATGCATCGCACCTCTTATTCGATCTAACAGAATCAATAGCCACCGGATATGGCCTGGAACTGAATAAGGATACATTATATCGAAGGAAACATAGTCATTATCATGTCTTCATAGTTCATTCATAGTTCATGGTTCATATTTCATAGTTCATACATGCCCAAATTCATAATAACAACAACACCCAGTAGCATTCCAAGTTCATAGTAGGTTCATTCCTACACTTGCTTACCTGCAACATAAGTCATTCATAACATGGTCAACAACAATGTTGTTGGTGAGTCTTAACTACTATCATATCATTAACAGTTTTCAAACACATACTGGTTATGAAATTATCAAATCACACCAAAGGTCAAACTTTATGTACTCTACGGTACGTCGCAATCAGCCGTAAACCATCAACGAGTAAGAATTCATATTCAACATATAAGGACATATTCCCCCTAGTTACCTAATACTAGAGGATCCGGATGAACATGGATAAATCAACTATAATGGCCGTTATAATCCCTTATATGCCTAGTGGCTCAACCTTAATGACCAGAAAGTATATGATAACCCACGCAGGGCATCTCCGAACTAACAGTGTTTGACAAGATAAGTTAATAACAGATATAACAAATACATCAAACAGAATTGTGATCTTAAACAGTTAATTTCATGAGAGAAGTCAGAAGACTCACACAAAGAAGTCAGAAACGGTGGCTAGACAGAAGATCCGAGAAAGTATTCTCTCTTAGATTTCTAGCAACCTATCATCGTAATCATGTTCATATTCGTCATATTCGAGGCTAACATGTCCCATATCATTTTCAGGTTGAATTTAGCATAAAATACAGTTACTGGATCAGTCTCGATAATTTTTGGTTCATCCAAAATTGGCTAAACATTCTGTCATTTTTCTTCCTAGGCGTGCCGCCTGGAAGTTTACATTTCTGGGCGGTACGCTTAAAATGGTCGACTGATTTCCAGATTTCAAGTCCGGGCGTACCGCGCCGATTCATAAGTTTCTGGGCGGTACGCTGGAATCTGAGATTCCGGTTCCTGTTTTTCATTTCCGGGCGTACCGCTCTGCATGCAGAGTTTATGGGCGGTACGCCCCCATCTGTGAACAGGGGCCCGACTATTTTGTCTTTTAGTGCCATTTTTCCATTTTGATGTTTTAAGTCCAGAATTTATACCCGATCAGTTTCATAATATTCCGAGGGGTCAATTTTGGGTTCATTTGCAATCTAAAACCTTAACCAAAGCACAACCCCAATTCCCGAGCTTTCCAAATATGGTAATTTTCATCGTTTCGACCCCCGTTTCGTACAGATTTCATTAGGGACAGAATCCCTATGTCCCAATGACTCATTTCTTATATAGATACACTGATCAATTCTGAATTCAAGTGATCTTAATTTGCAAAGTTTCCATTTATGGAAAGAAATCAACATGCATGCATAGAAGAGTTGTACCTTGTGAAGAGATCCTTGTACAACCGAGCTTTTCAGCTTTACTTGCCTTCTCCAGTCCCCAATCTGCTTCCCAAGTGCTAAACTCTGATTGCATGTATGATCCATAACCAAATTTATGAATGTATGATCTTAAACAAACCCTAATTAACCTTCTTAAGCAAGAATCAACACATTCTCACCTCGATTAACCTTGAATTCAGTTCCTACACCCTCTGATCATCCCTCTTTGCATATACACAGCTGCAATCGTGAAGGTTTAGGCCTTGAGTGGAGGTTTCTTTAAGTAAACATGGGTTTAATGGTAAAAGTGATTGAATGAGAACTTACCATTGAAGAACACACCTCAAATCTAAGCCCCTTTGCTTGAAATTGGTAGAACAGAGGTCTGGAACACTATCACAGAACCCTTGGACGGATATATGCAGAGAGTCACAAGTTGGGAATGGCTATAAAGGCCAAAATCATAGTTCTTATCGAACTGGAATCGAGGCGTACCGCCCCAAAATACATATTCTGGGGCGTACCGCCCGGATTTTGAGATTTGTACATATCAGAATCCGACGGGTGCCGCAATCCGACCCGTTTACCATCCGGGTCGCGTACCGCCTAGGATTTACTAATCCTAGGCGTACCGCCTCAAATCGTAACTCAGAAACTTTTGAGAGTTTCTCATTTGAAAATTTCCAACTCGGATAATCGTTTTAAACCCAAAGGTTACATATTTTGGATATAACATGCAGTGTTTACTACTTCTACCCAAAATATCACAGGGAGCTTGGAGTCTCCTAACATAGATCTAGCAGCTTCAATCAATGTCCTGTTTCTCCTTTCAGCAACACCGTCTTGCTGTGGAGTTCTAGGAGCACTAAATTGTCTCACAATTCCCTTTTCCTCACAAAATGAATTCAAAACATGATTTTTAAATTATGTTCCATTGTCACACCAGATTGTTTTAACTTTAAGGTTAGATTGATTTTCTAAATTGATCACAAGTGTTTTCAACAATTCAGCAGTTTCATCTTTTGTTTTAAGAAAGAAAACCCAAGTGAATCTAGAAAAATCATCAATTATTACAAAACATTATGACCCTTTCCCTAAACTCATTACTCTAGTTGGACCAAAAAGATCAATGTGCAACAACTCTAGAGGTTTTGAAATAGAAGATTCAACTTTTGGCTTAAAGGAGGTTCTGTGTTGCTTGCCCTTGAGACAAGGTACACAGTTTTCAGAACATGCAAAATGCTTGTTAGGAAGACCCTTAACCAAGCCAAGATTTACAATTCTGTTCATGTTCTTGTAATTCACATGACCTAACCTTCTGTACCACAGATCAGGTTTATCAACAGAGGCTTTGGATATGAAACAAGCAGTGCCACATGAAAGTGCAGCAACTGACATATCCAAAATATATAATCCATCTCTCCTAGGTGCCTTAAGCCTAAATAATTCATCAGGAATTTTGACACCAGGTTTTAGAACTATAGCCTCTTTCTCATTAAACATTAAATTCAAATTCTTGTCACACATTTGTGAGACATTGAGTAAATTGAAATTCATTGTATCAACAAAATTAACCTTATCAAATTTTACCAGTCCATTGCTCACATCTCCTTGTGCTGAGATATGGCCTTTAGTGCTTCCAAAGGCAACAGGTCCTCCATTTATTCTTTTTGTATTTTCTAGAATATGCTTATTCCCTGTCATATGACAAGTGCATCCACTGTCAACTACCCATAGGCTATTTTGTCCTTTATTCTGCACCTGCACATATCAGAATTAATCAGTTTCTATAGGGGACCCAAGCCTGAGTGGTCTTGGGTCTGCCATAAGCATCATTATACTTGTACTCCTTGAGTACTAAAGTATTTACTACTGGAGCATCAGTGAGCAGATCATCATTTTCAAAACATAAGTTTTCATACTGAGTACTTGTTTGACTAAATCTTTCACCTTTGGTGTTTTTCCTTTCAGCAATTTTTCTTTCCCTATATTCTTGAATTTTCTTTGCTTGTTGGTTATTTTCTTAGAGTTTTCAGTACCTTGATTAACCAACTTAGTTCTTTCTGGTGATTTTGACAATCTTTGAGGAAAGTATTTGTTTTGGTTCGAACTCTCCCCCTGAAGTGGAACAGTGTGACTTCCACTAGAACTAGTAGCAAATTCAATTTCAAATTGGTAGGGCTTTTTGCTTCTTGAAAAAATTTCTCTAGAGGTGGTCTTTCCTCTAGAGGGATTTCTTTTCCCTTGAGCTTCAAAATGCTCAAACCCAACAGTAAAATGTACATGTGGTCTCTGCTTTGGGGCAGTAGCTGATTTGGGTTGAATTTTGTTTTCCGGTTGAGCTTGAGTTCGAGCGGAAGAGTGTTCCGCTTGAACTTCAGCCGGAAAGCGATTTTGCTTTAGAACAGAAAAACTTCCATTTCTTTCGTTACCAATTAAAACCCTGTTGGATTCAGATCTAAAATGCTTCATTGTGTGGCTTTTCACAGGTGAAATTCTTCCTGTGAGTTTCTTTTAAAAATCAGCCTTTGGTTTCAAAACAGGTTTTGGTTTCACAAATGGTTTGACTTTACTTAGTGGATTGAACTGACACACAACAGCTAGGTGACCTTGTTCACCATAGCACATGCATTCAACAATCTTGGTTTCAAATTTCTTGAGTTTGACTTCCCTTTGGTTACTCAGGTTGCTTTCCTCCAACTTTTGAATCTTTGGGTTCATATATAGTTGGTGGTGGCACAACAATTGATGGTCTCAAAATGTTTGATTGGTCAGCTGATGCAGAAGTGCTTGCATCGGTGACTTTAGTTTTCTTTGACTCAACAGTGTTTTCAAAACTTGATTGTGATAAGGTGTCATCAACAGTAAGACTAACTTTACAGTTTGTTTTTAAAGCTTCAATTGGTTTGATTACTGGTGAGTATTCAATTGGTGGTTCAACATTGTAGTAACCAATACCAGCTTTACCATACATTCCTCCCATCCATAACTTCTCAGCCTTTCTATTTGCAGTTTGAAATTTGTCACAAGTAACAAAGCATCTTTTAACTTGATTTCAAGAACATCAACCTCAGCCTTAGCATCTTTGGTTTCACTTCTTGATTTCTCAAGCTTGGACAGCAAATCATCAAGCTGTGTTTCAAGAACTGAGTTGGTTTGTTTTAACTGTTCATACTCTTTGGTTAAATTTTCAAATTTTGAAATGTAAGATGATTCAGTTTTCTTAAAACGTTCCTTCAACTCATTTAGGTTTGAAACTTCATCAATCAAATCGGTGTTGTGATTTTTGTACTTTGCCACTTGTTCAATGCAAGCAGGGCTACATAGGTTTTCTAAAACCTTTTCAGGAATAGAATTTACCAGATCTGAAGTGGAGTCCTGTTTGGCCATCAAAACATGATTTATTAGCTCAAACCCAGCAATAAAGTCTTCCCATTCAACACATGAGGTTTGATTGGCAACAGCAGTAACCACATTCTGGTGGTTTTGACTTCCGGCTGGTTTTGGTGGGGTGGGTTGATGACCTGAGTTGTGAGCAGAATTGTTCTGATTGTTTCCACCATGAATTTTCATTTGGACATGACCCTGGTTCTGTCCTTCTCTTTTAGGCTGTGGGCATTCTCTTGCAAAATGACCATGTTGGTGATAGTTGTAGCATTTCACCTTGCTCTTGTCTAGGCCTATGTGAGCACCCTTTGCTCCCTTGTAGGTTCTACCAGTTCTTTTGTAAAACCTTTGAGCCCTGACAGACACCATAGCAAGTTGAGTCAAGATATCCATTTCTTCCAAATCATCAGCACCTATACGCTCAAGATCTTTACGAATGAAACCTTGGTATGAGTCAATTGCTACATGATGAGCATTGTGAGAGTTGTCAAACGTGTTTGAAAAACTCTGTTGACACCTTGGTGTCTCAGGGAAACTGACAATAGGTGACTGGTATGATGATGAGTTTGAAGATCTTTGAATGTGAAAATCGGTAGTTACTAGTGCAGCTGAAAACAGCTGAGTTGACTCAAAAGATGAGCTTTGTTTAAGGTTTAGTTCCATTTCATAAGCACTGAGTAAGCCATGAAGTTCACTAAGTCTCATCTTTTTTCAAATTTTTACATTCCCTGATGCTAACAGTGTAAACTATCCACATAGAAGGCAAGGAACGTAGAAATTTTCTGTTTACATCTACCTGGTCTAGTTTTACATCTACCTTTTGCTTTTCATCAAGTAGGGAAACAAATCTTAAGTACTGGTTTGTCATTGATTCACCACTTTTGAAAGTAAAATTCTCATATTTCTGTTTTAAGACATATTTCTTGTTTTCTCTTACTTCACTGGTTCCTTCATACATTTCGATTTAGGCATTCCACAGGTCAAATGCAGTTTTGTATCCTTTAAACCCACTTAAAATGGAATTAGGAAGTGCAGCTTGTAGAGTCCAATATGCCTTATAGTCAAATTCGAGAGCAGCAAAGTCAGAATCAACATATTTTTCAAAAGGTTTAGGTATTTTGACTTCTGCATCATCAGCAGATGCAACCATGGGTGGGTAAGCTCCTTTAGTAAAAGATTTCCAAATACAACTGTCTAAAATCCTAACAAACCCTTCCATCCTGAGTTTCCAGGTACCAAAGTTATCAGAAGTGAACATTGGTGGTTTGTTGGCACTGCCTGTTTGAAGATCCTAAACTTAGGTCACTCATTTTGAAAACTTTTAGAAAGAAAATAATAACAAAGCTTGTAAAGTAGGCAAGTAGAGTATTGACTTTGAAGCACTGAAAGTCTTCAAAGTGGGAGCCAAAGCTCTGATACCACTTGTAGGATCCTTAATAGTTATGATTGAACTAAAACAAAAACCCTCTACTTGTAAATATAACCCTGTGGAATTAAAGTTATACTTCACTTTACTCTAGCAGATTTAGTTCTCTTGTATTAGGTAGTGTTTGATTTGCATAAGTATAGTAACAGCGAAGTAAGAAATACTCGATACTATTTGCATTAACTCAAACTTACACTATTACAAGGTGATCAAGAACCGTGTGTAAATCTAAGAACTAACTATGCTATATATAGTGCAGATGAGATCAATGACAGCCATTGATCTCAAACGATCTAATCTAAACCGCTCAAGACAAAGTCAAATATAAACTACCAAAAGCATAAACTTCGACAATTGGAATAACTTGCGTGTGATCAGCATCATACTACTTTTGGAGAGCGGCTTAGGTAGATTTAGAAGAAAACGAGAAGCTTTTACAGGATTGGACTTGCTGAAAAGACATCTCAGAAAAAGTCTGGTTGAACTCATTATCTGGTGGATAATCGAGTTCACCCGGAATATTCGCTAGCTGATAAAATTGCTTCTTCCACTTGAACTCCCAGTTCGGCTTGAAGTTGAGAATTCCGATTCAACTTCAACTTCAGCCGGAACTTAACAAAACTAGATTTCAGCCGGAAATCTTCTAAGCGAAATATTCCTTACAGATCTTCCGATACACAGAGAAAGTCCGATCGTTTGACAAAATAAAGAAAATCAAACAAGTTTAAATTTTAGCAAAATGAACACATGTATACACAGCGACTTCTCATTTTGTTTTTCACACTTATTTTTCTATTTTTGTCATGAAATACGCTTCAAGATGTTATCCACATGGTTAAGCATTAGAATGTAATGTATATCACATCTGAATACTTTCTGATTTGCTGAGACTACCAAGCATATCAAACACTGATCTTATGGCTCTTTCATCTACTCTATCCATGAGTCAGATACGTAAGCCAATGTACCATCATTTCCCAATTATCAATTCCTCAAAATTTTATATATTTTGCACGTATTCACCTTCCTTATATATTTTGCATGTATTCATCTTCTTTCCATAACATGCATTTTTCTCCCCCTTAAAATGAAAAACTCTATATTTGGATTTTCATTTTACAAAAACAACAAGACACAATATTTGGCTATTAGCACTTTTTCCTTTTAAACATAACCAAACAGAAAGAAAATTGATCAATCAACATGGATACCTTGCTGTTTAAAGTTTCAGAAAACTTTCAGGTTAGTAAAATATAGCATGAAATTTAAGTTAAGAAGAATACTCCTCCATCAGTAACTTTTCAATCACCGATAGGTCTTCTAGAAGTACCTGTACACTGGTAAAACTGATTAGTTCATAAATGACCTGAAGCGAAGTGCTTCTGGTCGACCATTGTCCTGGTTTTGCTTTGAATCCACCTTAGGTTTCCATTTTTGTTGTTATTTTGGTAATTCAGTTTTTGATGAATTATTCACAGGTTACTGTGATGAGGAACCTACATTTTGAACCTTCTGAAAAATAGGAACAAAACGTTTTTGTTTCAGAAAGAATGTAGGCTCAACTTCATCAAAAATTCTGCCTTGTTCATCAAAGAACTTTGGTGTGGTAGATTTACCAAAAAATGGAATTTTTTTAGACTTATACGCTGAATCAGCAGGAATTGGACAATATTTTGCCATATGCCCTCTTTGGCGGCAAATATAGCATAAGCGGTCAGTTTTGTCCCACTTTTTAGGTGTCTGCATAGTGTTACAAACATGAATATCTCTAACATGATCAAGAGAAGAATCATATACTTGATGTCTGTGATCATGAACCCATTTGGATGTTGGGCTCCGAGAATAAGAACCATCAGAAGAAAATTTTGCATTCTGATTCTTCATGTTTGGTGAAACATAGTCTTTGACAAACACTTTAGAAATCTTGCGCTTATCAACACAATAAAGAGGAGATTATTTATCGGAGAATATTTTTTCCGAACCCTTGAATTTATAAAACCTTTCGGGTTGAACCTTCTCAACCTTGAAAACCTTCTTCTTCACTTGCTTTAGCTTGATTTTCTTCAGATTTTGTGGTTTTGAAGTTGGAACCTCCTCAGCGTTATCACTCTGTGACTTAAAACCCAAACCAATAGTCTTTCCAGAAGTCTTTTCTTCATAAATTAATGATCTATGCCCATTCTTTGCCAATCTAGAAAACTCAGCTTTGACTTCATTCACATTCTTTTGATTATAGAATATCATCTCATCAAAATTAGGCTGAGATCAAATATTGTCACTAGATGTAGCTGATTTCACATTTTCTGTTGACGTTGAGCCAGATACAAACTATGGAGCTAGAGAAATTTTAGATTTCTTTCCCATCTTCTTTTTAGCTTTCTTGTTTTTCTTCATCTTCACAAGCTTCTCTTCTTCTGAAGTTGATGATGAAAACTTTGAATAATCATATTCTTCAACCTTTTCTTGCACCTCTTTGACAGCTTCTTTGATACTAGCAGGGGGTGAAGCTGTTTTGTCAAACATCTTTTCAAAATTGACATCATTCGCTAAGAAACTTGTGAACAATTGCGAATTTGAGACATTATTCAACAACCTATTAGCATCAATTACTTGAATCTTTAAATTGGAAATTTGCTGTTGACCTTCAGTTAACTCCTTCTCGGTAGCTATCAATCTCTTTGCAACCTTATGTGTTTCAAATTTTTGCAACCAAAGATTATCAAGCCCATCAAACAATTCCTTCTTCAATTTATCCTCATTTCATTTTTTTTAATTTCCAGATTTGTAGTGTGAACTTTATTAACACTAACCAACTCTCGCTTTTCATCAAACAACTTCTCCATATCAACTTGATACGCTTCAATTTAGCAACATAATCTTCAGAATTCTTTGTGAGCAGATCAAGCTTGATCTTTGATTTATCAAACAGATTTTGAAAATCATTAGCAGCATCTTCTGCTTCATCCTTCCATTTCTTTACTTCTCTAACCAATTCATCCATTTCCTCGCTCAATTTTGCATTGGTCTTCTTTAATCATTTCAAGAATGTCAGTAATCATAATCACTTCCTTCATCAAAGAATCATATTTCAACTCAAATTCCTTCTCATGTTCCTTTGAAACCTCCAAATCTGATGTAACCAATTTAAATTCAGTAGTGAGCATTCTGACTTCTTCTACCAAAGATTTATTTTCTTTCATCAAAACTTCAATTTTGGATTCAAACTTTTCAGTTTTAGCAACTTCATATGAACTAGAATCATAATAATATTCATCTTAGTCATATGTGACAATCAAAGTAGATGTGTCAAAATGTTTTCCCCAATCATAGACACCATCATTCTAAATCGTTAAAGCTTTCTTGCTTGAATTACTTGATGATGGTTTGTTAAAACCAGGTTTGTTAACGTGTGCCCGCTGACATTCTCTAGCAAAATGTCCAAGCTTGGAACACTTGTAACATTTCAACTTAGATTTGTCAAAACCCAATTTCCCATTAAAATCAGAAGTAGTTCTTCCATGTATCTTGAATACCCTTTTTTATCTTTAACCTAGCATATCATATTGCCAAGATAAGTCCAATTCATTTAATTGATCATCATCAAGTTCATCAAGATCATCTCTAGTTATTTTTGCATCAGCAACATTTTTGATAACCAATCCAAAAGATGAAGAAATTAAAGTAGCAATCATTCTAGCACAATCATGCGTTGTTTCAGCAGAAAAAGCATTCTGATTTGTGAAACCTGGAATGGTAAAGTTGCAACCATTTGAAGAATCAGATGTTCCAAAAATTCTAGATATAAAAGCAGTACTTGGTGCAGAACTAAGACTTGGTTTTGCTTTAGCATTCAGACTTGCGGCATTTTCACCATGATATAACTCTAGATTTTGCAATTTAACAGTTGATTTCTTTGAATTTAGCATTTCCATTTCTCGAGCATGAAGTTTACCAGTTAACTCGTGAAATGTTAATGTAAAGAATTCCTTATCATGAATAAGCAACAAAACATATTTTTCCCATTTTTCTGGCAAAGCCTCCATTATCTTTTCCTTCAATTCTTCGTCAGTTTTTTCAATTCCAACAATCTACATCTCACTAATATGATGTGAAAATCTTGAAACAAGAGCCGTGATGTTTTTATGCTCATAATGTTGAGAATTATCAAATTCCTTATTCAACACTTTCTTCCGACTCTTTTTGTAGTCATCATTACCTTCACATCTTACTAATAGAGCATCCCACAATTTCTTTGATTTCTTGCAAGTACTAAATTGATGTAACAACTCAGTGGGTAATGCCATCGTAAGATAACCAAAAGCTTTTTGTTCAAGCTCATATAGTTTTCTTTCAGCATTATCAAAAGTATGAACCTCGTTGAAATCTCCTTGATCAGTTGGATGTTGGTAAAGCTGCTTAATTAGAATCCACAAATCGATATCATTTGTGCTTATGTAAGCAAAGAGTCGTTGCTTCCAATTTTGATAATCCTCCAACTTCAACAACTTGGGAACTTTCTGACTTGTTCCAATTTCGTTGTCAAAGTTCAACATGGTTTGCATGGCACTTTGCATAGAGGCAAAAGCTTGAAATTCCAACATTTTGAAATTTATATTTTGATCACCCGAACTCTATATGAACTCAAAACCTTTATCCGAACCTGATCCGAACACAAGCCGAACAAAAAATAGTAGCCGAACCTTATCCGAAGACACATAATGACCTAAACCTTGAACGAACCTTAGACGAACTTGAACTTTGGACAAACGAACCCTAGCCGAACCTAGACTTCAGAAAAGTGAACAATAGCCGAACGTGGAGTTCGGACGTCAGTTATTCCGAACAGAAAATGCTTCAGCCGAACCTGACCATCTTTCTCTTAAAACGTTCGGTTTTGAACAGATTTTGATTTGATTTGCAGCAGTTGATCAGAACAAATGATGAAGAATGATTTAGGAGTGAGAGTTTCACAAATAAACAACCAAAATGATCAAAAACTCGTAAAAACACTCATAATCACCAAAAACAACACATTTTGTTTTAAAAACTCCAAAAATAGCAACCACGGATTAGTAGAATGAACTAGATAGCTTTGATGCCACTTGAAAATGCGTGAGCATCGGATCGTCTACTCGATCTAGCTATTTCAGATACGAAACACGTAATTAAGAGTTTTTTTATTCATCGAAAGGACAATTACAACTCAGAAACACTTAGAACAGAGACTCGGAGAAACACCGTGGAAAACACACACTTAAGGTATGATCTCCCTTACTCTGTACTCTATTACAAAGCACAAACTTCTATATATAGTCATCATGTCGAACCTCAGGCGAACTGAAGGTTCGCCTGATCCGAACCTCAGGTTCGGACCAAGTTTGGTTGGTAGCTATCCTTTGTCTTGATCTTCATATTGTCTTGACTTTATACTTCACACGACACATATTATGTATCAACAAAGAAGAAGAAGGGAGAAATGTCATGAAAATGGGTTGGAGGAGGGGTTTACGACATACTTTTAAGTTTAAATGAATTACACATTTGGTCCCTCTTATTCTATATCATGCATAAATGACCAAAAACAACTAATAAGTGGGTTTTAAATTAAAATACTATGAATGTTTCCAAGTGTTTATAACTTATTTAACACGTAATACATAGTTGGGAAACACGTACGTAGAATTTTGTTCGCGTACAAAACATGATTCTTCAGGAAATGACAATTTTAAATAACACATAAAGTCACGTAATAAATTAAAAAAAATTAATTATCAATTAAATATATATTATACTATAAAAATTTAAATAACACATAGTGGCACATAATAAATTAATATTATTTATTTATGTTGTGATTATTTATTTCACATAATGCAACCAAATCAAATAATGATCGGGCACAAGCTCGGTCATGTAAACGCCCGTGACACTAACATGACATGAAAAATATAATTGGTTTGTTAACGAGACTAACGGAAATAGTTAACGGTGTTAACCTGGGAATTTGGCAGTTGTCACACTTGCCATTATTGCATCTTTCATTTTCCATAAAAGTTCATAGTTGTTGTCATTAGCTTTTAACATGATAGACTTCTATTGAGCTAATAACCTCTTGTCATAATCTTTTCTCATCTTGTCTAGCTTCTTACCATGTGCCAGATTAAGATTTACCATTTTCTCCTTAGTGGATCTTCTTTTGGCTTCTCTGATGATATCAAGAATGACAGTGTTATCCTTGTAGGTTTCAATAACACCAACAAGCATCTTTGCAAGAGCAAGAGCATCCTATTCTTCCTTTGCTCTTCTCTTTGCATCCTCTATGGCATCCTGTTCAATCATTCTCTCAATAGATTCATTATCTTTAGCAGACCTTTCAACCATAGGGGTTACTCTACTGAGATTCGTACCTAAGAATTCAGTTGCAAGGACCTCCTCTTCTTTCTTCCTTCTCCTTACCTCAGCTGAAGACGCTCATCCACATGTCTCTTTCCTTCTGGGTCTTCTCCATATTGATGAATTCTTGATAACATGATAGATCTTGAGTTTTAGATAATGTTCTTTGATTCCACAGCAAGTGATGTCGTAGGATACTTCATGTTGAATGCCTCATCTGCAATTGATAATCAAGCATGGGAGCTTTACCTTTAGCACCATGTAGCAAGCATCCTTTAGGACCAATGGGGTAAAATTGATGTACAGCTGATCTGAAGATATGCTCTTTAATCCCCTTGGGTAGCTTTCTCCTCATCAACTGCCCCTTTACATATGTATACCTGTTTAGCAAGTCCCAAATAGATTTTTATACTTCTTCTTCAACATCAGGGACTAGCTCACTTAGCTCTCTGGAAATGGACAAGTTTGGACCATAAGGGATCCAATAACCTTCCTCTATTCTTACACCTTCCACTTCCTTCTTATTCTTTTTTGCCACAACAGGTTTGGGAGCTTTTAACTGTTGTTCCGAGAAAACTTTCTCTTGAATCTCCACATCAGCCTATAGATCGCTTACCACACTTGTGATCTGATTATCCGCAATGACTTGTTCCGGATGAAGTTGTTCTTCCGGATCAACTTGTTCTTCAGAATGGAGTTGTTCTTCTAGATTAACTTGTTCCCCATAATAGCCTTCTTCCTCCTGATCATCTTGTTCACTCAGATGGCGTTCTTCCTCCGGATCAACTTTCTCACTCGGATGGCCTTCTTCCTGTGGATCAACTTGTTCACCCGGATGGCCTATTTTCTCCGGATCAACTTGTTCACCCGGATGGCCTTCTTCCTCTGGATCAACTTGTTCACCCGGATGGCCTTCTTTCTCCGGATCAAATTGTTCACCTGGATGGCCTTCTTCTTCCAAATCAAATGAAATGTAATTCCTGTGAAAGATACTATATTTTGAATTAAATCTAGCTTAAGATGTGAATTGCATTTCAGCGGTTGACAACCTTTCAATTTCTTCTCCCTAAGCTTTAAAAACTACATGGAGAGTTGCAAATTTAGATTCAATTTGGATACAATAAACCGTCTATCCAGAGTAGTGTCAGCCCTTTCCATATGACTTTCTTCATCATTCTTGATAATCACCTTCCTATAAGAATATGGGTTGGGTGAATGAACCAAGTCCAGCAGTACATCCCTTACAAAGAGGGTACTTAGGAAATCTACTTCATAAGGCCTAGGTGGTATAGCACCCTCATTCTGCGGTTCATCTAAATCTAGCATTTCATTAATTAGGTGGAGACCACTTTGGTTTTCTTCTTCCTATTCTTTCATGAGTGTGATGAAGGGTCTACGGCTTGGGTTGTTGTGGATGGTCTAGGTGAAGGAGACCTAGCTCTCTTTCATTTGGGTGTGGATTCTAAAGTGGGTGTGGTATTTTTTGTTGTGGTTTTTGATGTGGACTTCTTCTTCCTTTTGGTGGGAAGTTATATATCAGTGGAAGAGGATGGTTGGTGTAACAGCCCAGGGCTGTTGCAACGAATATATTGTCCGCTTTGGTAGCCGGCACACTTATAAAGTAGTACTTCGTTCTCCTCCCTACCAATGTCGGATGTTACAATCCTCCCCCCTTAGGGGACCAGCGTCCTCGCTGGAACACTGGCCAACGACTGGCTCTGATACCATCGGTAACAGCCCAGGCCCATCGCAACCAAGATATTGTCTGTTTTGGAAACCAGCATGCCCTCAGGCATCCGCCCCTCACGATTTTAAAACGTGTCTTGGTAGGGGAGGTATCCACACCCTTATAAAGAAGTGGTTAGTTCTCCTCCCCACCAATGTGGGATGTTACAGTCGGTCTGGTGTGGGGTTAACACTTGTTGTATAACAAGGTTGTCACCAGGAGTAGTTTGCTCAGTGACAGGCTGATCGAGAACGCTTTGTAGGATCGTTATTAGTTAGAGTTAAACTAAAACAAAGCCCTTTACTTGCAAATATAACCCTGCGGAATTAAAGTTATATTTCACTTTACTCAAGCAATATTAAGTTCTTGTGTATAATGTAAAAGCTTGATTTGCAGAAATATAGTAACAACAAAGTATCAAATACTCGGCACTATTTGCATTAACTCGAAGCTACACTATTACAAGTTGTTCAAGAACTGATAACAACAAAGATAATCGTAATGTGTAAACTAGAGCTAACTAAGCTATATATACTGCTGATGAGATCAATGACAGCGATTGATCTCATGCGATCTAATCTAGACCGTAAACTAAAAAGTCAATTACAAACTACCAAAAGAATAAACATCGGCAATTGGAATATCTTGCGTGTTTACAGCACCATACTACTTTAGGAGAGCGGCTTGAATCAGATATAGAAGCATATGAGAAGCTTTTGCAGGATTGGACTTGCTGAAAAGACATCTCAGGAAAAGTCTGGTTGAACTCATTATCTGGTGGATAATCGAGTTCACCTGGAATATTCGCTAAGGGACAAAACTGCTTCTTTCCGCTTGAACCGTCAGTTCCGCTTGAAGTGAGAATTCCGCTTCAACTTCAACTTCAGCCGGAACTATACAAAATTGGCATTCAGCCGGAAATCTTCCAAGCGTAATATTCCTTACAATCTCCCCCTAAGCTGATGCTATCAAATTATTCTTCAACTTCAATGCTTATCTTCAAAAACTTACTTATACCCAAAAATTTTCTTCTCCTTGACCTACTTGTCAAAGAGCCTAACCCCTGCATTCACATCTTTTGAGACAACACTCATGCTAGTCATGGTGACCTTAACATGTTTCAGAGTTTCCCAATCTTGTTCATTCCACTGATCTTGAACATTAATTGCTTCATGGGTTGTGAAACTGCTATCTGCCCTGTGTACATAGAAGAGTTTTTCTTCTTCTTCCCAAATCACAAATTTTATCGGACTGGTTGTCTTTTCTTCAGTATCTTCATCAACCTGAGTTTTAGAGAATAATCCATTCTCGAGCACTTTTGGTTCTATGCTCATTTTCAGCAGGAGCTCAGCTCTAGACAAACTCATTATCCCTTGCAATTTAGCATAGATATCTGATAGTTGGGAGATGTCAAGCATTCTGGTGGCGAGATGAGCATTTTCTACTCTGGTGATCCCATTTAGGCACTGGAATTTGAAGTCAAAGGTGTCTTCATTAACTGTCCACCCAACAATTTTGTTTTGCCTGGGTGGGGCTTTGTTCTCTCTTTCTTTTGTGATGCATGTTGATACATGGTTTCTGATCGTCATGTGAAGTATCGAGAACAAGACGGAACGTTCAAGTTTAGGGTTGGCCGAACCTTGGTCGAACTCCAGGTTCGGAGCCGCCGAAGCTTGGCCGAACCTGAGGTTCGGCCAGTCGTGGTTTCAGCCTATAAATATGTTAGTCTTGTATAGAATTGGGAGCTTCCGTGTTATAACTTTCTCTGAGTGTACTTTGTGGTCTCTGTGGTTAATACAAGTCTCAGTTGTATTTACTCTTTGTGTTTTACTCGTTTACATTGATTTCTATACGGCTAAGTAGAAGATCCTCACGCTCACGCACTTTCAAGTGGTATCAGAGCAATAGGTTTACTCTACTAGTCGGAGATTAGTGTTTTTCGAGTTATCGAGTTCAAATTCACGTTTTTGAGTTTCAAAATTCGTTTATCATCTTCATTTCTCAATATTATCGTTCAAAACATCATGATTCACGTCAAATATGTATGTGGTTGCTCATTTTCAGTTGATTGAGTGTTTACAGCTCGAGAGGTGTCAATTTCAGTGAGTTTTTCCAAATTTTTTCAAAATTTCGCGTTCGGCCGAACTCCTCGTTCGGCATAACTGCTCCGCACTCCAGGTTCGGAGTAAGCTCGGTCTAACTGCTCCGAACGCCAGGTTCGGAGGTCGTTCGGAGGTTGTTCGGAGAGCGTTCGGACCATTTTGTTCGTTCGGTGAGAGGTCGGACTAGGGATCGGAGGGTTTCGGAGTCTACTGGGTTCGGTGAGAGATCGGAGAGAGTTCGGACTGTGTTTCTGAGTTCGGACCACGTTCGGAGGAAGTTCGGAGGGTATATTAGGTTCGGACGAGGTTCGGAGTGAACAGTAACCTGTGTTTCGAAAATGTCCGATTTTCAAGCGTTCGCGGCTATTCAAAATTCGGTTCAAGCAACTATGCAAACGATGATGAACTATGATAATGAAATTGGAACAAGTCAGAAAGTTCCCAAATTGCTAAAGTTGGAAGATTATCATAGTTGGGTTAAACGGTTTGAAGCATATGTCGATACAAATGATATTGATATGTGGTTAGCATTCACTGAGCAATATGTTTATCCTAAAGATGAAACTGGTGAACCTATACTTCAAAGAAAAATGTCTTCTGAACAAAAGAAAGCTTATCAAGCTGAGAAAAAGGCTTATGGTACTTTAACAATGGCATTGCCTAAAGAATTACTTCATCAATTTGCTGGTAACTACACATCGAAAAGTCTATGGGATGCTTTAGAGAAAAGATGTGAAGGCAATGACCAGTACAAGAAAAGTCGACAAAAGGTTTTGAAGAAAGAGTTTGACAGCTTTAAACATTATCAGAATGAAACGATTCCCAATCTGATTGCAAGATTTGCTCATCTGATGAGTGAAATGCGCTTGGTGAATCTTACTAAAGACGAAGCTGATATGAAAGAGAAGATTTTGGAAGCTCTACCTGAAAAATGGGAGAATTATGTTATGATGATTACTCATGACAAGGATTTTCAAGGATTGTCTTTCAATGATTTAGTTCAAAGAATTCAGGCTAGGGATATGGAATTGATGGTGAACAAGTCTCTTCCTACACAAATTCAGAATCCTGCAGTGTATCATGGTGAAAATGATTCTACAATGAATGCTGGGAAATCGAATATTCTTAATTCTGCACCCCCAACAGCATTCCTAGCAGGTAAATCTGAATCTTCAAGTTATTCTTCTGCTGGTTGTACTGTTTCTGTTCCGAGTTCTTTAAATCAAACTCCATTATCTGCTCAAACTGTTGATGATTATAATGCATTAATGTCTGCTTTGGTATCTTCGTATTTTGGTGTTATCACGGGTGCTGTGAGTAATGCTGAGTTAGCTAACGAAGATTATGATCAGATTGATTATGATCATTTAGAAGAAATGGATCTCAATTGGCAGTATGCTATGTTGGTTCGAAGAACAAAGAAGTTTTTCAAAAGAACTGGGAATAAGAGATTGAATCAGGAAGGAAAGATTGGTTTGGACAAGTCTAAGGTTAAATGCTATAAGTGTTCAAATTATGGTCACTTTGCTCGAGAATGTCCACGTTCTGCAGATCATAAATTGAAAACTGGTCAACATGCACATCTAGTTTATCATTCACCAAATAAAGTTGAGAAGGTTGAGATGAAATCTGCTAATCTTGTTCATGATTGGACCAATACGTTTCCACATTCAAGTGAGTTTGCATGGAATGCAGATACTGAAGTTAAAAAGAATCAGTCTAAACCTGAAATTGCTTTCACTGTTCGTCATATTGATGATGATAGCATTTTAACTGATTCTGATTCTTATTCATGTGTATCTTTGGTTCAAGAAGAATTACCTAGAGTCTCTGCGAGTTCACAGGTTGAAGAGACTGAATGTCTTAAATGTAAGAAATTTCTTCAGGAGATTGCAGGTTTTGATAAAAGTCATCAAATATCTACTGAAGAAATAGTGGTGTTAAAGCACGAATTGGAAGATTTTCAAAAGAAGTATTATGAGTTGGTTCATGTTCATGACGATGTTTTAAAAGAGAAAACAATATTGGCTGAAGAATGTGAGAAAGCAAAGGCTGAAGCTTTAGATGCAGCTCAAGATTTTGAGAATCTGTTTGAGAAAAGTTATCCAGTACAGAAAAAGTATGAAGAAGCAACTGCTCTTATTGCTACAACTGCTGTTACTGTTGAAAAGCTTCAGAACAAAATTTCTATGCTTCACGATGAGAATACTCTATATCGTGATAAAAATGAAGTTTTGTTGGAACTTTTAATAAGTGTGACTGACGCCATCAAATCTATTCTCGAATAATTCGGTTGAAGAATCCATTGTGATCTGATTCAGAGACGCGGGTTGTGATGCTCGAGGCTTGCAGGTTTGGACCGAAGACGTTTTCTTGAAAAGTCAACCGTTCGGGTTAACGGTCAACGTAAAAGTCAACGGATGATCAGTTCGAGCGAGTCAAGCTTCATATTAATTAAATCATCTTTGATTTAATTAATAATAATTATGTCATTTGTTTATTTGTATTTAGCTCATTTTATGTGTGTTAGCTAGTTAGTGGGCTAGTGAGCACATGGGCTCTCTATATATAGGAAGGGATAGCTCCATTAGATAGATGTTGAATAAAAGATGAATAAGGATGATCTAGAGAGATGTGAGCTATCATTCTAGAAAGAGAGAGTCTCACATTGGGTTTGAGCTCAACCCAATGTGACCATGGATTTCCAATGACGGGTGTTTGTAATCATTCGGTTTGTTGTAATCTTTCAGCAATAATCAATGAATCGTTTGATATTTTATTTCTTGTCATTTATTATCTTTTGATTCTCTCCATCCCGTCTCCTTCCAATCTCACCTCCGTTCTTGCTCAAGATCGGGATTCTCGATGTGAAATCGGTCCTGACAAATGGTATCAGAGCGGGTACCGATCAGATTCATCTCACCGTGAATCTGGTCACTCGAATCTGTGATTTTGAGCTTGAATGAGGTGCTGATTGGAAAAACCCACTTTGGAGACTTTTTCTATTCGGTTGAAGAATCCATTGTGATTTGATTCAGAGATGCGGGTTGTGATGCTCGAGCTTGCAAGTTTGGACCGAAGACGTTTTCTGGAAAAGTCAACCGTTCGGGTCAACGGTTAACGTAAAAGTCAACGGAAGATCGGTTCGAGCGAGTCAAGCTTCATATTGATTAAATCATCTTTGATTTAATTAATAATAATTATGTCATTTGTTTATTTGTATTTAGCTCATTTTATGTGTGTTAGCTAGTTAGTGGGCTAGTGAGCACATGGGCTCTCTATATATAGGAAGGGATAGCTCCATTAGATAGATGATGAATAAAAGATGAATAAGATGAATAAGGATGATCTAGAGAGATGTGAGCTATCATTTTCTAGAGAGAGAGTCACACATTGGGTTTGAGCTCAACCCAATGTGACCATGGATTTCCAATGACGAGTTTTGTAATCATTCGGTTCGTTGTAATCATTCAGCAATAATCAATGAATCGTTTGATCTTTATCATTTCTTGTCATGTTTTATCTTTGATTCTCTCCAACCCGTCTCCTTCATCTCACCTTCGTTCTTGCTCAAGATCGGGATTCTTGATGTGAAATCGGTCCTGACAAATGGTATCAGAGCGGGTACCGATCAGATTCATCTCACCGTGAATCTGGTCACTCGAATCTGTGATTTTGAGCTTGAATAATGTGCTGATTGGAAAAACCCACTTTGGAGACTTTTTCTACTTTTTCTTATTTTTTGGAGCTGATTGATGATTTATGGATGAATCTGATGATAGATTCTTGTTATTGGGTTCATTTAGATATGATTTATGCTCCATATGTTCAAATCTGTGAAGAAATACGAGATCTGAGCAAGAAAAACGAAGCTGTTAGAGTTTTCCCGTTTTTGGGGTTTTGAAGATTTTTTGAGCTTTGATTCTGAGTTTTTGGTGCTAAAATCAGTGTTTTTGGATGAAATAAAGTATGAATCTTGATGGAAAACGCGTTCCGGATCCAATGGAAGCATCGGTTTCGCCTGATTCGCAACATTTTTCACAGATCTGGAAAAACACACACTTGACGGTGTTTGTGCGTGTTCTTCATGTTCTTGGTTATTTTCCAGATTTTAGTAGCTGATTCGATCTGATTTACTGCTGTTTATGGATTGTTTGTGGCCAGAACATTGTCATGAATAGCTAATCTTCACGAATCGTTCACGAATCTGTGGTCTAATCTAATTTTGGGACATCGCATCGCATCAGATTTGTCAGTGTTCATAAATTTTCTGGGTTATGTTGAAGATGTTCATGGCGATCTCACAGATGTTGAAGATGTTCATGGCGACCTGGAAATCACTTGAAGATGGCCTTGGCGATCTCGGGTGTCTTTGAAGCTTGTCTTAGCGATTTCGGGTTAGTTCTTGGCGACTTCGAGATTGTTCATGGCGATTTCGTTTTTGCCTTGGCGATCTGGATAGTAACCTTGGTGATCTGGGTTTGGCGACCTCAAATAAAGCTTGGCGACCTCGTATCTTGGCGATCTCATCTAAACTCTACAACTGGGTCTTCGTTCACATAAGATTCAGAAGTTTTTGTTCGTTCTGGATTGTAGGGTATGCGATTACGAGTTCAACGACATAAAAAACGAGGGATTTCGTCAAGTATTAAGCAAGATACGGCTCAATTACGATTTTCCGGCGAGTTCGTGGCTTTCTCCGATCGATATTAGGGTTTCGGTGGTCTCGGAATTTTGAGGAAGAAGACCGATGACGTGGCGTTCATGTATTCGCTGAGAGGGAATTTTCTCTTTCCTCATTATCGGTCAATTGAATCTGTTGTCGTGATCCTATTGGCTGATCATAAAGCAACGTGGGTCCCGCTGGTCAATTGTATCCGTTGAGGAGAGATGCCTATCGCCAGCTCATTGGCTGGAAGCAATAACGCGTGGGACCCGGCTGGTGAAGAAAGACGTTAACTCACATTTTTGTTGATCTCCTATTGGCTGGAAGGAAAGACACGTGGGCCCCAACTCCAAATTTATCCGTTGAAATCCATTTTGCTGGCGGCCCATGATTGGCGCATCCCCCCTTCACGTGGATCATCACTTTCCAGCCCTTGATCCTCTTTTTTCTCAGCCGTTGATCATCCCTAAATACTCTAATCTGATTGGTTGGATGGCCCTCACACGGATTGTGTGCTTTTTCAGCTCAATTCTGATTGGCTTATAAATAATCTCATGGATCATGGTTTTATTTAGAGATTTAATTCCACTAATTATTTTTCAGAATTTTCGTTAAAACGGGGGCGTTTTTCTTATCTGTTTTTCGAGACGAACGAGATAATGCCGCGACGGAATTTCAGAAAAATATTTTTAATGGTCTCGGATTTATTCTATTTTAATTGGGTTCAAGTTTTTGGTGACTTCAGACCACGTTAGCTAACGACCACTGACGGACTGGTTTCGCTTCTCGGTTAAGTTTGTGACTTTTTCGTTATGTCTCACTTCAAGTTGTTTAGTTGATGCAGCGCTGATGTCATCTAACCGAATTAACTGGAATCTCAGTTAAATATTGGAATATTCCGTTAAATCTCTAACGGAAGGCCCGTTACTTGAATAAAATTTACGGTCTTCTCAGATTCATTCCAAATTGCACCGTTTGACTCAGATATCTTCACGGAATATTTTTCCGAGCTCGATTTTCTTCGCCCAAAATTATGAAGACTCCGGTTATGAATAAATTTCTCGTTTACGCTCGGGATCTCAGTTTTTCACCGATTTGACATTATTTTCGCATCCAACCCAGTCACGCGGAACAAGTTCAGTATTTATGGATCATTCACAACTGTCAGCACCCGGCTTCCGGTTTTTCGCAAGATTGTCCGATTTCAGGATTTCAGTGCCGTTTTCTCTTCGGAACTGAGCGGAACGGTTCCACTCTCTGCATCTGATTTTCCGCTTCCGCATCGGATGTTTTCAGAGAGATCTAGAGAAAAGGGGGAACTTCTGTGGATTTGGATTATCGGGTCGATTATCTGAAGTTGGAGCATTTTCAGTGATTGATTGGTTTATCTGATTCGGTTTGTTGTGATTTTGACTCCAACGTTCAGCATTCTTAGTATTGTACCCGACCGTGTGAACCGAGTGAACTGCAGCACTTGGATCTCAACTGGAGCAACAAGAACAGAAGAAGCTTATTCAAAGGGGGAACCTTTACAACTGAAAGATTTAGGTTTATCAGTTATTCTCCGTAGATGCGCGACAGAGCGGTTCTTCACCAGTGTGACAGATTTGACAGCGTCAGTCAGGGGGGAAATGTTGGAACTTTTAATAAGTATGACTGACGCCATCAAATCGATTCTCGAATAATTCGGCTGAAGAATCCATTGTGATTTGATTCAGAGACGTGGGTTGTGATGCTCGAGGCTTGCAAGTTTGGACCGAAGACGTTTTCTGGAAAAGTCAACCGTTCGGGTCAACGGTCAACGTAAAAGTCAACGGAAGATCGGTTCGAGCGATTCAAGCTTCATATTAATTAAATCATCTTTGATTTAATTAATAATAATTATGTCATTTGTTTATTTGTATTTAGCTCATTTTATGTGTGTTAGCTAGTTAGTGGGCTAGTGAGCACATGGGCTCTCTATAAATAGGAAGGGATAGCTTCATTTGTTAGATGATGAATAAAAGATGAATAAGGATGATGTGAAATCGGTCCTGACAAGTTTTGACAAAGGATGTTGAGATTTACAAGAAAAAGAGAGAAAGTGTTCTTGAAGAATTATTTGCTGAATGTGAGATCCGAAAGTTACAAACTTATGAATATGATGATCTCAATGCAAAATTCATCAAGTCACAGAAAGAAGTTTTTGACGCTCAACAAACGATCAATGATTTAAAACTGGAGATTTTGGAGTTGAAGCGGCAAGTGAAGAATTGCAATTTATCACCCACAATGCTAAATTTCCTATACAAGCAGGATCAGAGTTCAGATAGTTCTCAGAAGGCTGATGTTCACTTGGTTCCTCAACCAGTGGATTTAACTGAAGTTACTGCTGCTCAGATTGATCCAAAAGATGAATTGCATGATTATTCCAAGTTTGCTACTCCACCCAAGAAGAATAAATCTAAATCCACAAAGAAGGAAAAGTCTTTGGGTGAAGCTCCAAAATTTGTTTCAAAGTCTGTATTGCTGGAAAATGAGAAGGTTTTTGATAAAGTTGTTTCGAGCTCTTCATCCGCCACCGAAGCAGACAAAGTTTTGGTTGAAAAGAACAAGTTAACGGACATTAAAGACAAATTTACTAGTGCCGCTAAGGCAAGAGCAGCTTCGGGTTCTTCTTCAAGTTCTTCAAAAGTTTCAAGTTCCAAACACAAAGGTGTGGGGTTTGTTGTGAAGGAAGAACTGATTCAAACAAAGAAACCGGTGAAAGTTGCCAAGGCTCCTAAAGCAAAGAATGCAACGAAATCACCATCTCAGAAGGAATTCACTTACTATTCTGGAAGATCGTCATCTTCAAGGAGTCCATCTCCTAGGTATGATTCCTCTGATGATTTCTTTGACAATTTTGATTCTGAGCATTCATTTGGTTTTTCAAAATCCAAATCATTTTCAAATGTGTTTAGAGAAAGACTTTGTTATGTATGTCGTCAACCAGGACATCTTGCTGTTGATTGTCCGACGACTGCATATATCCACAAAACTGCCAAATATGTGGATAACAAAGGTCAAATTTTTGATGAACCTTGGTCCCCAACGATACCATCAACTCGTAAATCGTCTTGGTCTAAACCAAGTACGTCGGTTGAGTCTGATTCAGGTTCTGATCAAAAATTGAAAATTTTACAAATTTGGAAACCAAAAGTTGTTTCTAAGGCCAACAATGACTTTGTGGAAGACACCGGGCGACCCGACGATGTTACATCGGGTCGATCCCAGAGCGACTAATGATTTATTTGGTGTCAGCAGGTGTTTCAAGAAGACCTTTCTGTGATTGAAATATTGCTGATTGTGAAATATCTGTTCTAATTAAACTGCATGTCTAAATCATTTTTGTTTTCACAAAGCTAATCTGCAAAGTATTCGTGTTGGTTGATCAATTTTTTTGTTTGTTTTTGCAAAAATACAAAAATAATGTTTGTTTTTCAAATCGTAAAAATGAAAATCTATAAATAGAGTTGTCATTTTTAGGGGGAGAAATTTGAAAAAGCCAAAAACATTGAAAAATGAGAAATTGTATCTGACATGAATGGGAAATGATGGTACATTGGCTGACAGTGTCTGACTCATGGATAAAGTAAGTGAAAAAGCCATAAGACCATTTGATCGATGTGCAAGATAGGCTCGGCAAATCAGAAAGTATACAAATGTGATATACACTAACTCTGATGCTTGACCTAGTGGACAACATTTTGATGCATATCTCATGATATATCAAGAAAAAGATATGTGAAAAATAAAATCAGAAGTCACTGTGTATACATGTGTTCATTTTGCAAAGATTTAATCTTGTTTGATTTTCTTTATTTTGTCAAACGATCGGACTTTCTCTGCGTGTCGAAAGACCGACCTGATTGTTGTTCGTTTGACGTTCTGCTTTATTTTCTTTGGTGTTTCGTATAACTCATCGGACTTTCTCTGCGTGTACGGGAGTACCGACCTGATTTTTGTTGAGTTATACAACTTCAACTTGTTTTATTTTCTTATTTTGTTAAATCCGAGGCCTTATCTGCGTATCGAAAGATCGACCTTAAGGTAGACGATTTAACATTCTTATTTCTTTTTGCATGGAACACAGTTGACTATATCATGGTTACAATCATTATGTGATTAAAATCACAAATGAAATCACAAAATGTGATAAACAAAGCATATCTGAGTATGTCTGATGGTGTGGGGTACACTGGTCAAATGCAAATCTAATAAATACCTTAACATATCCAGATGTTATGAGTATGATTGTGCCAGAGTTTAAATTTGGACAAAGTATATCTGCAATCGGCATGGCTTATGTGCTACAATAATCAAAATTGAAGTGTAGTTCAGCATGTTATGACCAATATGATCCCAAGTCGTGATCTTTCTCACAAAAGACAAAAATAGTGTCTGATTCTGTATGGCATTTACTTTCTTATCAGAAAATACCAAAAAGATTTTAGGTGTGTTTTGATGTAAAGTTCCTAAAAGCCAAAAAGATTTTGTTTCTGAGTTGTTTTCGATTGATCAACATGGAATACGAAATCATTTTCAAAATCAAGATATCTTGGAGTCTCGAAGAGACGTTTTGCGCCAAGATTATTTATGTTGGCAGGTTTCTAAATGGAAAGAGAACATCACAACTTCAAGTCTTCTGAAGGTTGTTGATAAAGAGACTACACACGTTGCAATATCAAGTATTCAAGATTGAACTCATCGTCTAGATCGAGGAGGAGTTTGATTGAAGATACAAGATACAAGTTTTATTAAGAGAAGATAATACTGCACATGCCGAGGCGGAGTTTGTTGATACATGGTTTCTGATCGTCATGTGAAGTATCGAGAACAAGACGGAACGTTCAAGTTTAGGGTTGGCCGAACCTTGGTCGAACTCCAGGTTCGGAGCCGCCGAAGCTTGGCCGAACCTGAGGTTCGGCCAGTCGTGGTTTCAGCCTATAAATATGTTAGTCTTGTATAGAATTGGGAGCTTCCGTGTTATAACTTTCTCTGAGTGTACTTTGTGGTCTCTGTGGTTAATACAAGTCTCAGTTGTATTTACTCTTTGTGTTTTACTCGTTTACATTGATTTCTATACGGCTAAGTAGAAGATCCTCACGCTCACGCACTTTCAATGCAGCAGTCTTCTTTTTCTCATTTTGTTTTCCTCATTAGAATCATCAGTTGATTCTATTTCTTTTGGAGCTTTTCCCTTTGAGGATTGAGAGGAAGGACCGGGTTGAACTTCAGTATGTTTGGTGGTGGTGGCAGAAGGTTCTTTGAAGGTGAGTGGAGGTAGGGAAGTTTGTGTTGGTGATCTATCAGCTTCTGGTGTAGGGGTTGAAGGTGGAGTAAGAGGGAAGATATCAGAGAAATCCATGGTAGGTGGAGGCTTTTTCTTGAGGGGAGCAATGAGAGTAAAATTATATGTTCTGTACTTGTGATTGGCAAGTTTGGTGGCAACTTTCTTGGAGATGGAGGGAGGTTTGTAGGGTGTGATGGCAAGTGACTGTAAGATAGATGGAATTGTTGTGGGTTATAAGTGAAAGAAGGTGGAGGTTGTACATCTGCAATGTTAGAAAGTTCAGGTTTAACATTTACAGTTGTTGTACCTGAGATGAGCTCTGATGGTGAAGGCATCACCAAGTTAGGATTGACAGCAGCAATTTCTCCTTTAAGCTCATGAAAAATTGAATCTATCAAGCTGCAAAGTCCCCTAACTTGCATCTGAGCTACCTCTTCCTCTGTCTTCAAATTTCTGACCACAAGTGCCCTTTGTATCTTTTTCAGTAGGATGTAATTCTCATCATTCTTTGTCAACCTGGTAGGCAATTGAGAAGCAGTCAAAATCAACTTCTGCCTATCAGTTTCAGTCACTGCTTCCAGATCATAATCCTTTAATCTCCAATTGAAAGACCTAGTCTTTGCCTCGTCAAGTAAGTTCTCAAATACACTGTTTTGCAGATACAGGTCATATTCCTCTTATAGTTCTTTGGCAAGCCTCTCATCCTCTGCTGCCCTTTTGGCATCTTCTACCATCTTCACTATAGCCTCAGCTTCAGGAGTTTGAGTCACCTGTTAAATAGTTTTAGCAATGTCAGCTTGAACAGGTTCTTCAGTTTAAATTGGCTCAGTTCTCCTTAAAGCTATCAGAGTTGCTGCTATATCCTCTGCTCCTTCACTTCCATGCTCTACCGGTTGAATTTCCGGTTGAACACTCAGCTCAGCTTCCACTTGAACTTCCGGTTGAACTTCCGCTTAAACAAGAATTTAACCTTCAGTCACCACTAGAGGTTTGGTGACTTCAGGTTCTTTGTCAGCAATCTCCAGCACCTCTGTGCCTTCTTCTTCACCTATCAAGTTTTCGTCTCCCCCTTCAGTCAGTGTAGCAACTGCAACAGTTGCAGTGCTTTCTTCAACATCAAATGTTGCCTTGCTGGTGGAGGCAATATTTCCTACCACTTGATCACTGGCTCTTTCAGCCGGAAAAATGACATCTTCGAGGAGTGTCGTGATCATGTTGATATGCTCAAGGAGAGCTCCAGCAATCAGCATAGATGATTGTACAAGCTCGGTGAGGTTGGGGTCCTGAAAAGGAGAAATAGCAATCTGTTGACTGCATTTCATGTTCACCCAACTTTCTTTAACAGAGAAGGGGTTGACACCAATTCTTTCACAGGCTGTGGCTCTAACTTCAGCCGGTATCCTTTCAATTTCTTCAATTTCTGAAATAACAGGCCTTGAGGGCATCTTCTCCCCCACTTTGACAGTATCAGCTTCATCAGCAATAACAGCTTCATCAGCTTCTCTGACAGGGTTTGAAGGACCTGCTTCAGTTTGAATAGGATCAGCCTGCACCAAGTTAGCAACAGTTGTATTCAAAACATCAACCTGTGCTTGGAGAGAGAGGTACAATTTCGTCAATTCGGGTAGTGTATAACTGTCCTCAACTGGCTTTTTACCAGCATCCTTGGACAAAACCAAACTATCAATCCTAGATTGATCAGCATTGGTACCCACGGCTTCTTGGCACCTGGGATTCTCTTCATCTATTTTCAGCAACCCTTGGTTCCAATAAAGAACTTCCAGGTGCTGATTCAGAGAAGATTGCCGCAATGTGGGTCTTATGTATGTTACTGCTGACACCAAGATCCAGTGGGGATCCTGATGGGTTTCAGGCACTACAAGCATACTTAAACTCTTAAGGGTGCATGCAACCTAAAACCAGGATCTATGTTTTCTCTATTGAACCTACAACTAAGAACAAATAATAAACCCTAGTCAATTGCGAAAAATAAATACCCAAGTAAATAAAATAGACAGAGTTACATACCTTTTAGTTGTTATAGTAAACAACTAAACAAACCCCTTCGATGTCGGGAAGCTAGCACCACAAGCGTCGTGCCTCTAATGGGATCACACCCAAGAACTCCAAAGGGAGAATATTAAACTAGAAGTGGTTAGTCCAAAATCGAATTTGGTTAAACCACAAAGGAGGGAGAAAGAGAATGGGGAATACTCAACCCTTTGGTGCAAATTGGAATGAGATCTCAAGGCCCCTATTTATAGGTTTGAGTAACCTCCTCATTTAACAATTCCACCAATGTGGGATCATGAAAAATTTCGAAATCCTCCTAGACAAAGAAGGGATTTCGAAAATTCCAATATGGGATAAAACCATTCCTAATATAAATCAACTATTGATTTATTATTTATCTCCTTTAATTAACAAACTGTTAATTATCCTCCCAAATAGTTTTGTCTAGTTAATTATTAGACTATAATAATTAACAACACTATTACTTTTTCCCTTTTAATTAATTCTCCATTTGCTGAGTCTCGAGGGCAACCCAAAAGGACTGTGCTGCTATCAATTATAGTTATAGGCTTAGACACCTAATCCAACAGTCTCCCACTTGGATAAGTCTAATAACTATTATTGCCTTTGTAACTTCTTAATTGATCAGCAAATTGTAGCTTCCAACGAACGCTGCCGAACTCTGACCTAGTCAGTTATGTGTCCTAAGATAAGAGATCATATAATCCTTCATTCTACAAGATATCATTCGAACATGAGACATGGAATATAATCAATCTCATTGTCCAGTACTTTGTTTCTCGATTTCCGATTTGTAAAGACTTAAGAACTCCCAATTGAACACAACAATTGAGCTCTGACCGGGCCCGGCACTATAAGTCAACATCAAATCACCGAGGGGCCCAAATATATCATTTTTCCCGTTAGGGCAAAAGGAACGAATAAACTTTGACTTATATGCTTGCACCATCTACTCATCAAATCATGCACAACAATACGTTTTATAACACCGAGTTACCAATGCGTTTACATATCATCAATGCACAACTGACTTGTAAACCACAACTCATATATCTCAGCTTTAAGATTATAAGATATTATCGTCTCAGAATCACTCGTGATGAATTCCATGAAGTAATTCTCTGAGCGTGGGTTTATCCAATACTTAAATTCTCCATTTCAAAGTACTCATGAATATTGTAGCAATTCTATTGCTATGTCTAACACTCTTCAGACAATCTACAATCTCATTCATGACAGTCTTAATTCATACTTACTTCCAAAAGTATGACCGACTGTGGAGTTTTGAATAATCTAATCATTCAGGAAGTAAAACATGCAAAATGAAACACAAATAATAAACAATTGACAAAAGGTAGTAAACAAACTCATAAATAATTTTCCATTATTTAATCACCAAAAGTCAATTACATTTACTTTGTTATAAGTTTCAATCTAACTACCAAAAATAACATCATCCTTCAGACCAATGCCCCTAGCATGCTGATGGTGTCGAATCCTACTCAGACCCTTCGTAAGTGGATCTGCAGGATTCTGCTCTGATGATATCCTCTTCACGACGAGGTACCCTTCTTCTACTTTATGTCTGATGAAATGATACTTTCTGTCGATATGCCTTGAATTGCGATCACTTCTTGCATCCTTTGCCAAAGCAACTGCACTTTCATTATCACAGAAAAGTTCAATCGGCTCCTTAATGGTTGGCACAACTCCAAGATCTCCGATGAAGTTCTTTAACCAGATAGCCTCCTTTGACGCTTCGCTCGCTGCTATGTACTCTGATTCACAAGTAGAATCAGCCACCGTTTCTTGCTTGGAACTCTTCCAAGTCACTGCTCCTCCATTCAAGGTAAAGACCCAGCCAGATTGAGATCGAAAGTTGTCTCTGTCTGTCTGAAAGCTGGCGTCACTATACCCAGTCACTTTCAATGTATCACTGCCACCAAGTACTAGGACCCAGTCCTTAGTCCTTCGCAGATACTTAAGAATATTCTTTACCGCAACCCAATGAGCTTTACCTGGATTTCCCTGATAACGACTAACCATGCTCAAGGCAAAAGACACATCAGGACGAGTACATGTCATAGCATACATAATAGATCCAACGGCGGAAGCATATGGAACTCTACTCATTTCCGCTATTTCTTCATCTGTACTCGGGCTCTGAGTCTTACTCAGTTTGGTATTGCTCTGGATGGGTAAATCTCCTTTCTTTGAATTTTCCATACAGAATCGCTTCATTACTTTGTCCAAGTATGTACTTTGATTCAGTCCAATTAGCCTTTTACTTCTATCCCTTGAAATCTTTATCCCCAGAATATATGCAGCCTCTCCTAGATCCTTCATAGCGAAACACTTTCCAAGCCAGGACTTAACCTCCTGCAAGGTTGGAATGTCATTTCCTATAAGGAGTATGTCATCAACATACAACACTAGGAAGGTTACTACACTCCCACTAGCTTTGACATATACACAGGACTCATCCTCACTTCTAGAGAATCCAAACTCTTTGATTTTCTCATCGAAGCAAAGATTCCAACTGCGAGATGCTTGTTTTAATCCATAGATGGATTTCTCAAGCTTGCACACTCTATTAGGAAACTTTGCATCTACAAAACCTTCTGGCTGACTCATGTAAACATCCTCAGCCAGCTTCCCATTTAGGAATGCAGTTTTGACATCCATCTGCCAGATTTCATAGTCATGAAACGCAGCTATGGCCAGCATTATCCTAATAGACTTTATCTTAGCTACTGGTGAGAAGGTCTCATCATAGTCAACCCCTGGGGTTTGAGTAAATCCCTTTGCCACCAGTCGTGCTTTGAATGTGCTTACATTACCATGCATATCGGTCTTCTTTTTGAAGATCCATTTACAACCAACTGTCTTCCGACCAGGCTGTTCATCAATCAAGTTCCAAACTTGATTGTCATACATGGACTGTATCTCGCTATCCATTGCCTCTTTCCATTTCGCAGCCTCAGGGCCCGTCATGGCTTCCTTGTAGTTAGCTGGCTCATCCAAATTTACCAGTGTGTTATCACTGATAAACGTGTCACTCTCTGCAGTTATATGGAAACCATAGAACTCAGGTCGGACGCTAACTCTTTCAGAACGCCTAAGAGGTAATGAATTGTCAACTGGTTCAACTGGAATCTCTTCCTCTGGTTGAACCCTAGCGGTCTCAGAAGTTCCGTCATCGGTTGACTCTTGAATCTCTTCAAGATCAACGTGGCTCCCACTGTCTTCTTTGCATATGAACTCTTTCTCGCGAAAGACTCCTCTTCGTGCTACAAAAACCACGTTCTCACTTGGTCTGTAGAACAAATATCCAAAAGACTTCTGTGGATAACAGATGAAAACACACCTCTCACTTCGAGGTTCAAGCTTGTCGTGAGTCTCTCGTCTAACGAAAACCTCACAACCCCAAACCTTGATATGTGCTAGTGAGGGAACTTTTCCCGTCCACATTTCGTGAGGTGTTTTGGCAACTTTCTTTGTTGGGACAAGATTAAGGATATGGGCGGCAGTCTCTAAGGCATACCCCCAGAATGTGATTGGAAGTGAAGCTCGACCCATCATGGAACGAACCATGTCTAACAAGGTTCGATTGCGTCTCTCAGCTACACCATTAAGTTGTGGTGTCCTAGGAGGTGTCAATTGTGAAACTATTCCACATTCCTTAAGATAGTCGAGGAACTCGATACTAAGATACTCTCCGCCTCTATCCGACCTGAGCATCTTTATCTTCCTGCCTAGTTGATTCTCGACTTCTTGCTTGAACTCTTTGAACCTTTCAAAAGTTTCTGACTTATGCTTAATTAGGTAGACATATCCATATCTACTATAATCATCAGTGAAAGTCACATAGAATCGATTAGCATCTCTTGTGACTGATCTGAAGGGCCCACACACATCCGTGTGTATGAGATCCAACAAACCTTCACCTCTTTCACAAGATCCAGTGAAAGGTGATTTTGTCATCTTACCCAGAAGACAAGATTCGCACGTATCTTCTGACCTCAAGTCAAAAGACTCTAACACCCCATACTTTTGGAGCTGTTCCATGCGTTTCTTGCTAATGTGTCCAAGACGACAATGCCACAAACATGCTTTGTCTATACCATTAGACGAATCAATTTGAAATACACTATTGCCTAAGTTGTCTACACATGTCACAGTTTCATACACACCATTACAAGGTAAAGCTTCAAAATAGAAAACACCATTCTTATAAGCAGAAATGGAACCATTCTCATTATTAAAAGAAAAACCAAAACCTTGTTTAAACAATGCATGAAAAGAAATAATGTTTCGTGTCATTTCTGACGAGTAGCAACAATTCAATAACTCTAAAGTAAAATTATTACTAAGCACTAGACTATAAACTCCAATCTTGGTAACAGGTGAAGATCGCCTATTCCCCATGATCAGGTTCATCCTTCCATGCTCCATATCTTCACTTTTTCTTAGTCCCTGCACAACAGAGCAAATGTGAAAACCACATCCTGTATCAAGAACCCAAGAATCAGAAGATGATGAGTTATCAGAACAAATAGTGTATGTACCTGCAGCCGATGGCTTCACTTTTCCATCCTTAATGTCCTGCAGATACTTTGGGTAGCTTCTTTTCCAATGACCCTTCTCATTGCAGTAAAAACAAGTAGCCTCTTTGGGATCAGAGACAGGGGCAATATCAGAACTTTGCTTTGGCTGAGACTTTCCCTTCCAGTTCTGTTTAGGAGGACCTTTCCTCTTTTTGCCTTTTCCCTGACCAATATCTAGAACAGGAGTATTAGCAGGAGCCGGAACGACACTCTTCCCCTTCATCCCTGCTTCAGTTGTTCTTAGAAGATTGTGCAATTGAGCCAAAGAGGTCTCACTGTTGTTCAAATGATAAGTCAAAATGAACTGATCATAACAACTAGGCAAGGAGTTCAGGACTATGTCAATAGCCAAATCCTGATCTATTTGCACATTCAGCTTCTCAAGGCGTTCCATGTAACGTTGCATCTTCTGCACGTGAGCGCTAACTGACTCCCCTTCTTTCATCTTGCTAGATATGAGGGACCTCACTATCTCGAACTTCTCTTGACGAGCTCGCTTATGGAACTTTTCCTTAAGGTCCTTGTTCATCTCGTAAGGCCAGTAATCCTCATAGTACCTTTGCAATTCAGGGATCATAGTGGCAACCATGACGCAAGCAACCTTTGATGCATCCTTCTTGTGTTGCTCGTATGCGGCTAATTCATCAACAGTGGCGGTCTCTTCGTCTATTTCTACAAGTTCTTCTTCGAGGACATACTCCTTGTCTTCAAAGCGAAGGGCCATCTTAATGTTGCGCATCCAGTCACTATAATTGGCACCATCCAATATGATTTTGGAGCAGATATTCAGTAAGGAGAAGTGGTGGGTGGAGGAGGAGGAGGAAGCAGTAGTATTCACTGGAGTAGTCATTTCTGAAAGTAGAGGGTAGATAAGTTAGATAAGAATAATTAGGAGTACAACTTATAAAATTCACAACTTAGAGAAGGGATGCCGTAATCTAATTGCAAATTATATAATGTAGGATTATTTAATTGAGATTCATTGAAACTATTCAATGGCATGTTTAATCTCGGAATATGCTCTTCCATTTGTGACTGGGATACCGAGGATCACAAACAAGATGTGAATAACCATGCAAGTCTGCTTGGCAACCTCAATGTCATTTATCATCTCAATTGATGTGCTGGTTAACCACACGCGCTCCATCAACAATGATAATTCTTGAGATACCCATTATCACTCTTTATTAGTCCCTATTAGTGTGTTGGTTAACCACGCACGCTCCACTAATGACTTATAAAGTGTAATGTGCAATTTCATGGGTTAGCATACAATTTCACATTTTTCCTAAAAGTAACTAGGAATAGTAAATATAGGTTTAGTTACTTTCAATATCATTATACTTTTAATGTTATCAATTTAGCCCTATCAGACCCGTTCGGCTAACGACCCTCCACTAGTCAAGGGAGCGGTGGGTGAGGAATGTACACCCATTCGACTACCATTTTATAGGCAATCTCCTTATACCCCCCTTACAGACCAGCTTCGTGAATGAGGCCTACTATTGGTCGACTGACTTTATTCTTATACATATAGTAATTATTAATCTTTTACATATAGTATAAGGTGTATTTTAAAACTTTTTCAAAATACTAGGTTTATTAGGAAATAAACCCATGGATCAAATTCGTATATATATATATACTATATATAATTTACGAATTTATATATATATATATATCAAATACAATTAATTATCTATTAATAAGTATATACATATATATATATTATAGGATAACTATTAATTTAATTAACTTATCCTAAGGCATTCGAAATTCTAGGAGCAAGATTAGGTTTACTATAACCCTAATTACTAAAATCGAATTTTCAAGCCTCCTAGCCAAAATCGAAATTTCCAAGCCTCCTATCACAATTTATTCTAGTCATAGCTAATTCAATAGAAAACAAGCCTTATGCTCTGATACCACTGATGGGTTTCAGGCACTACAAGCATACTTAAACTCTTAAGGGTGCATGCAACCTAAAACCAGGATCTATGTTTTCTCTATTGAACCTACAACTAAGAACAAATAATAAACCCTAGTCTATTGCGAAAAATAAATACCCAAGTAAATAAAATAGACAGAGTTACATACCTTTTAGTTGTTATAGTAAACAACTAAACAAACCCCTTCGATGTCGGGAAGCTAGCACCACAAGCGTCGTGCCTCTAATGGGATCACACCCAAGAACTCCAAAGGGAGAATATTAAACTAGAAGTGGTTAGTCCAAAATCGAATTTGGTTAAACCACAAAGGAGGGAGAAAGAGAATGGGGAATACTCGACCCTTTGGTGCAAATTGGAATGAGATCTCAAGGCCCCTATTTATAGGTTTGAGTAACCTCCTCATTTAACAATTCCACCAATGTGGGATCATGAAAAATTTCGAAATCCTCCTAGACAAAGAAGGGATTTCGAAAATTCCAATATGGGATAAAACCATTCCTAATATAAATCAACTATTGATTTATTATTTATCTCCTTTAATTAACAAACTGTTAATTATCCTCCCAAATAGTTTTGTCTAGTTAATTATTAGACTATAATAATTAACAACACTATTACTTTTTCCCTTTTAATTAATTCTCCATTTGCTGAGTCTCGAGGGCAACCCAAAAGGACTGTGCTGCTATCAATTATAGTTATAGGCTTAGACACCTAATCCAACAGTCTCCCACTTGGATAAGTCTAATAACTATTATTGCCTTTGTAACTTCTTAATTGATCAGCAAATTGTAGCTTCCAACGAACGCTGCCGAACTCTGACCTAGTCAGTTATGTGTCCTAAGATAAGAGATCATATAATCCTTCATTCTACAAGATATCATTCGAACATGAGACATGGAATATAATCAATCTCATTGTCCAGTACTTTGTTTCTCGATTTCCGATTTGTAAAGACTTAAGAACTCCCAATTGAACACATCAATTGAGCTCTGACCGGGCCCGGCACTATAAGTCAACATCAAATCACCGAGGGGCCCAAAGATATCGTTTTTCCCGTTAGGGCAAAAGGAACGAATAAACTTTGACTTATATGCTTGCACCATCTACTCATCAAATCATGCACAACAATACGTTTTATAACACCGAGTTACCAATGCGTTTACATATCATCAATGCACAACTGACTTGTAAACCACAACTCATATATCTCAGCTTTAAGATTATAAGATATTATCGTCTCAGAATCACTCGTGATGAATTCCATGAAGTAATTCTCTGAGCGTGGGTTTATCCAATACTTAAATTCTCCATTTCAAAGTACTCATGAATATTGCAGCAATTCTATTGCTATGTCTAACACTCTTCAGACAATCTACAATCTCATTCATGACAGTCTTAATTCATACTTACTTCCAAAAGTATGACCGACTGTGGAGTTTTGAATAATCTAATCATTCAGGAAGTAAAACATGCAAAATGAAACACAAATAATAAACAATTGACAAAAGGTAGTAAACAAACTCATAAATAATTCTCCATTATTTAATCACCAAAAGTCAATTACATTTACTTTGTTATAAGTTTCAATCTAACTACCAAAAATAACATCATCCTTCAGACCAATGCCCCTAGCATGCTGATGGTGTCGAATCCTACTCAGACCCTTCGTAAGTGGATCTGCAGGATTCTCCTCTGATGATATCCTCTTCACGACGAGGTACCCTTCTTCTACTTTATGTCTGATGAAATGATACTTTCTGTCCCCTGAACAGTTGACACAATTTTGTCACTACCATTTTCGCCTTCGGTAACCCTAGCATGAAACCAAAAGTCTTCCATCACTTCTTCAAAAATTTCGGCTTCAACAGTGAGCGTATGATGAAGATGAGATCTTTTGATAAAGTCTATCATGCCATTGTAGATATCAGTTTTGCTTGGTGGTTCTAGGTACGCCACCAGGTAATGCTCTACAGGGAACTTGGAATCACCGATTGCCTTCTTGCCACTCGCCTTTGCTTTGGGAGCCATTGTTGATACAGGTTTGGAGAGTATTGACGGTTAATCGGAAAGTTTATCGGAGAGGGTTTGAGAGAAATTTGGGAGTAATTTCTGAGTGGGGTTGAGAGAAATGGGGAAAATGACGGTAAAATAGGGCTTTTTACCTTTTCGGTGATGACGTGGAGGAGAGAGAATTGAAACAGACGGTTCAGTAACTGATGGGACAGATGCTTTATGGGTTATACGGTACAACAGGTTAAAGCATGTCTTTATCCAAAAGTAAATTTACTGAAACCTCGGATTTTAATCAGTTAAAAACTTAATGGGTAAATAAATGTATATCCGCTTAGAAAATTGTGCCTTCCGGGTAATTAAATGAGACTTTGACTTTGTTGACCCGGAAGTTCAGGCGAAACCCATTTTCTCCTTTATTTTAAAAACTAAAATTCTTCCGTCTGAACATCAAGCGGACAATTTTCCGCTTGAAAGAATTGTTTTCAAAAAAAAATTCCACGTCATATTTAAAGCATTTTTCCGGTTGAAGTTCACCTGGTGAATTTTAAAAGTTGTTTTCTCAGGTTGTACCTGAACTTGAACCGGAAATCCAAAACACATGATTTTTGAAAATTTGTGTTAATTATCCATAGTTTTAACAACAGTTACTGACTATGAACTGACATGTTGTCTAATTAACACTAGAGATTTTCATTTTCTTTTTCTTTTTGTATCAAGAGACGGGCTCTTGAGCACATGCCTCTCTTTTATTAAAATTGTGAAAAGTCTTATTCAAAGTTCATCATCCCAATGGTTGTGCTGAGGTAGAAAAATCTTGCCTCATCAAAGGCTTTTGTAAACAGATCTGCCAATTGATGATCAGTGTGAACTTTGAATAGTTTGATTAAATACTTTTCTGAACAATCTCTAATAAAATGATACCTTATGTCAATGTGTTTGGTCCTGGAGTGCTTCACTGGATTGTTGATGATTGAGATGACACTGTTGTTGTCTGCAAGAATGGGAGTTTCCATGAATGTGATCCCATAGTCAAGCATTTGATTTTGGATCCACAGGACTTGGCTACAACAACTTGAAGCGGCAATATACTCAGCTTCTGCAGTTGAAGTGGAAACGCAAGTTTGCTTCTTGCATTGCCAAGAGACAAGTCTTTCTCCTAGGAATTGACATCCGCCTGAAGTTGATTTCTTATCAATGTCACAACCAGCATAATCACTGTCTGTGAATGCTCTAAAGGAGAAATCAGAGTTCTTGGGATACCACAAACCCAGTTTTGGTTGCCCCTTCAGATACTTGAAGATCCTCTTAACAGCTAGCATATGTGACTCCTTTGGTGAGGACTGATATCTCGCACATAAGCAAAAACTGAACATGATGTCAGGTCTGCTAGCAGTGAGATACATCAATGAGCCTATCATAGCTCTGTACAAGTGCACATCCACTGGCTTGCCACTTAAGTCATTGGTTAACTTGTGGGAAGTGGAGATGGGAGTTTGGCACTTGAGCAAGTTAGCATGTCAAATCTCTTCAGCATGTCTTGGATGTACTTTGATTGGTTCAAAAAGATTCCATCTGCAGTTTGCTTCACTTGCAGCCCTAAGAAGAATGTTAATTCTCCCATGGAGCTCATTTCAAATTTAGACTGCATCAAAGTTTCAAACTCCTTGCACAAGACAATATTAGAGGAACCAAAAATAATATCATCAACATAAATTTGTACCATCAACATATCATTACCAACAGTTTTAACAAAAAGTGTTTTGTCAATAGCCCCTCTCCTATAGCCATTCTCTAGAAGATAGTTAGAAAGAGTTTCATATTAGGTTCTAGGTGCTTCTTTGAGACCATACAAAGCTTTGATTAGCTTGCACACCTTGTTAGGATGGTGAGGGTCTTCAAAACCAGGAGGTTGGTTGACATATACTTCTTATTCCAGGAGGCCATACAGGAAAGCACTTTTGACATCCATTTGAAACACTTGGAAGTCTTTGAATGCAACATAGGCTAAGAAGATTCTGATTGCTTCTAACCTGGCTACTGGTGCAAACACTTCATCGTAATCAATGCCTTCTTCCTGTACATAGCCTTGCACAACCAATCTTGCTTTGTTCTTTATGACAATTCCCCTATCATCTTTCTTATTTCTGAAAACCCATTTTGTTCCAATTGGTTCTGCTCCATTAGGCAGATCTACCAATTCCCAAACCTATTGCTTGTTGATCTGAAATAGTTCTTCCTGCATTGCCTCTTCCCAGCCGTTGTCTTCCAAGGCATCTGCTACCTTCATGGGTACTTCTTGAGACAAAAATGCAGCATGCAAACAAATGTTTGCATTTGCAGATCTACTTCTTGTCAACACAGGAGCTGAAGCTTCTCCAATAATATTTCCTGCTGGATGATCTCTGTTGATTCTTCTATCAAGAAACATAGGAAATTCATGTGTCACACCCCACTCCGCGGCCGCCACCGCGGGGAGGGTGTGGGACCGGCTGCCCGTATCAGAACACGCGGAAGCAAACAGATACCTTATCTTAGAATGGGCTGACCAGTCCAAACAATGAAACGACGGGACATACCCAAGCGTCAACCACCTATGAGGGGGTTACTTATATTCAATCTCATTGGTGCACTATTGTATTCTCTGCGTTTCATTGGGCCCAGGTTCTCTAAGACTGGTACAACACCGTAGACCGCAAATTTAGGCTACCCCAACTGCTAGGTCTTGCACACATCAAGTCTAGCCCATCCCCGCCTATCCTTCGGATCAACCCAGTAGTTACTTACGTGCATATGAACCAAAAACATGTCAACAACAAACGTTGTTGGTGAGTCGTAGCAGTTGACTCCAAAACAGTCTAAAAACATTTCCAATACATAGTGCCTGTGATAAATATCATTAGGGTCAAACCAGCAATCGGAGGAAACCCGGAGCGACTTTCCCGAGCCCCTCCTCATGTTTCAAACATATACGACATCACCCGTTCAACCAACACAAGTAACCAGAAGGGGCCCAAAACAACGGGTATGCGACACCTTGATCTACCTACACAGCTGTGAGGATACGCATATGCCTCGTGGCCTTGCTCCTCAATTCCAGGAACAAAACAAGAACGGCCTAAATTGACCCTACGCTTCCCAAACGCGGTAACACCGCAGGTACCGAAACATAAATGCAGTGGGATTCCGCCGGCACCTCAAGTCACGATATATAACACAACACAGTATTGAACACAAAAACAATGTTTAGACACAGTTCATATGCACCCCAAAACATGATAAGTTAAAAAGGGGAAACTACAACTCACAGTTGGTCCAGCATACAAATTGAAGGTTAGGCAACTCGACAATGCATCAAGCTCGGAGAATCTGATGACCTAAACAAACATAGGTACCTTTAATTTAACACAGCAATAATACTGGTTAGGCTCGGTTGTGCTCCGCGCCTAAAATATACAATGCGTCCGTAGGTTGAAGTACCGATACGACCGGATCTCCCAATACAGTCATACGACTTAACCCGGATACAATCGCATTTTATCTGTCTATTTCTAAATAGGCAGTTTCTGTCTGACACGGTGGTATTGCCCTCAATGGCAATACAACCGTGTGACTTGATTGACAGATTATTATCTAACGAAACTCTCGGAACGCGAACGAGTTATATTATATTATCCTTAGAATATTCCCAGAAGTCATAACTTAAATATCTATACATAGATACTTATTCGATTACGTTTCTCATGATGTTATGACTTTTACATAGGTAGAGTTGTAGTTTTTATCCACATAAAATCATAATCTTGTTTACATAAAATCATAACTTTTATAACATAAATCATAATCTTGCTTATATAAAATCATGACTTGTTTAACAGAAAATCATAACTTATATATTCTCCCAAACCGGATGTCGTATATTTATAAAATCTCTCGTTTCCATTTGGTTTTATCTTCTATAAAACCTTATAGAGTTTTACATAAAATGATAGCTTTTATATATAGGTTTACTCAGTTTATATTTCACATGAAATGATAGGTTTCAATAACATAAAATGATACATTTTATTACATGAAATCATACGTTTCATTAACGTAAAACGTGACGGTATCCGATTTGAGCACAAGGATAGTCCATTCCACATGATTTTTCGCCACGAGCAAGAATATGAGGTCAGTTTCCTATGTTGACCTCGTTTGACCAGTCAAACCTGTTGACCAGAAACGTTCACCGAGTCAACTCGGTTGACTCGGTACCGAGTTAACTCATTCTTGTTCGAAATGCATCCAAACACTTCCAAAATGATTTCCAAACACTTCTGCAATATCTCTCAAACCAAAACTGCTCGACCACCACCGTCAACAGCCAATGACCGGCGGCCGGAGGCCATGGCCACCGCCCTCTATCCCCTCTCTTGGTCCGAATACATCCCAAACAGTTTCACCATCGCAGATCTAAGCATGCATTACAAGATCGGGACTTAGAAAAGGATATTCAAGCTGAAATGAAAAGGATACACTTGAAACGGAACCTTACCTACTGATCGGAGGTTAGGGGCGCCAGAGTCGCGAGAAAGGAGGGTCGCCGGAGCTGCAAAACAAGGCAGCGCCGCTGCCGCTGGGCTAAGCCCTAGCCGCCGCCGGTTACAGCCGGAAAAACGAAAAGGAGAACAAGGGGAAGAGGCGCCGCCGCGAGCTAGGCGGAACCCTAGCCGCCGCTTGCCGGAAATCGCGGCTGTAGCCGCTTCTGCCGCCGATCGGGACCAAGGAACGACCCAGTGGGTCTCGGTTTACACGCAGGAGAAAGAGAGGAGAAGATTTAGGGGTCGAAACCCTAGCGCCGCCATGGCGCCGCCGCGTCTCTGCCGGAGACCGTCGCTGTCGGCCGAAATGGTCGCTGGAAAACCGGGGGAAGCCCCCTCTTGGCTGCACTCTCTCTCGACACACACACAAGTGTGTTTGTTGATTTTTGTTCAAATGAAGAAAATAGGGTAAAAGAACCCTTTTATAGCTAGGTTTTTAAGTGAAGAAAGTAATTAAATAAACTGGTATTATACCGCGTTATTCGAAATGTTAAACTGTAAAGGCCTCATAATTCATCCGCGATAATTCCGACATGACTGTAATACTATAAAACCCTCATAAATATTCTCGGAATTCTTAAAACGTCAGATTAAGTATAATCTGGTGAATATTCGGTTAAACACGCGGTATAAAGCGCGTTCACGGCGCGTGTACAGATTTCCTCCGTTTCTCGAACCGAATATATCATCGCGACTGTATTTCTCAATAAACACTTAGAAAAATATCTATAACCTCACAGGGTCGTTAAATTCATCTTAAACAATTAAACGATCGTTTTCGGTTATTCTTGGGTAACCGAACGATTTACCAATTTCACTATTTCTCGCACCGTTTCCTACGGTTATCCTTTCTAACGATCAAAACATCAAGGTTCAAGTGTCTGGCACTTCCATACACTCTAATACGGCCTCAGTGACCGCTCCGTCACTGCCGGTGACTTACGCGCGTTAAGTGTCGTTTATCGTTTCCGTTCGCATAGACCACATGTAAACATCTGAATAGACTTTCTGACAAATATTAACGTCCGTGTTAATATATCCATTCTCATAGTCACTCGAACAAACACATTCACTTGAATGTCCGGTTATTCGGCACGTTTATCGATTAAACAACGAACTTAGCCGGATTACATCGAATTCAGCTTTTATTGCTCCACAACATTTCTAATTGCATAACAATCACCCAGGATACTTCTGACAACTTATCCGAACATCGGGTATTTGAATTGGGCCATTGTTGGGCCGCAAATCTCTAAATGGGCCTAACGGGCCTAACTGGACTCAACAATTCAGTTCATTAATCGGAAAAATTTCCCTCCGATTTACCGGAATTAACCAGGTGTTACATCCTCCCCTCCTTAAAGGAATTTCGTCCCGAAATTCGCCACAACTAACAGGACGGGGAGTAACCATACAAATGCGGATCACATCACGCGGGATGTTCTCCGAGGGATATCTATCTTCTTTGGGGCTACCACGTAACCCTGATCCCTATCATGGCATCCAACCAAATGAATTATCTCATTTGATTAGCAAACTTTTCTCATCACCCAACTTGGTGAAGAGTAGGAAGTCATGTTCCTATTGCTGCGATAAGTCACAGATCGGACAAGTCCAATCCCACTATCAGATTCTCCGAAGGGAAGGTTGGGGGTTTTCTGCTAGAACCGAACACAACTAAACCGAATGCCCTCCGCGAGGGACTTACATCCAACGTGACGAATCTGTCACAACTCACGGTTCTAGCATACACAATCCCTATATGCGTCCTAACGCAAAGGTCACAACTAACACTTAAGGGACCTAGCTTAGGTCTAACAAATAAGTTGTGTAGCACAAATACACAACAGTCACACATAATGTCAACATATCAAGACATCGCAGCTGGTTCCATGTCACACGAACCATCGAGTCAACTTCGCAACATCCTCGTCACAACAACTCAACATCCTGCCAGGGCGACGTGCGTTTGTTTCGGGCCGTCCAAACAATACGAACCCAAGAAGCACACAGCTTTCAGAGGCGTTCCAACAAAATGGACACACGAAGCACACAGCTTCGGGTCTGTCCCAACAAGACAAAACGGACACACGAAGCATACAGCTTCGGATCTGTCCCAACAAGACAAAACGGACACACGAAGCATACAGCTTCGGATCTGTCCCAACAAGACGGATCCCTGAAACCAGGTGACGTCATTTTTAATGCTGTGACCGCACCCTGACCCAGCTACTCATAGCCATTACCGCAACAAGAAATCCAAAAGTCTTATTGACCACATGTCAATATTATTGACACATCAATACAATATGATCTATCAAAAATTCCCAAGGATGCTCGAAGTACTCGTCACCGGTCTTTGCCATTAATGGCGACCTAAAGACGCCTTCCACAATTTCAACATTCCGTTACAAGACAACCGGCTACACTAGCCAAGGATATTAGATCCTTACACAACGAAAAACAACGCACCTTTCTCTAAACAACCGATCACGACCATATGAGTTCGGAGAGATCAACGTGTTACTAGCGGATCACAACATCGCTATACAACATACAACTTCTACTCACAAGATTAAAATGTGTCTTTGTCTTATCGGTCGAGCAAATACGAGTGCATATAACAAGGAAACTTTACGTCTCTCCCCTCCTTCGCGTAATGCGAAGGTCTATAATATTTTATGTCGTGTGCCGATTCCCACATTTTTCGTTACTTGAAGACCACCAATTTTATAACAATTTATGCATCACAACACCCATCATAATAGGCCTCTAAGTTATTTCCAAAATAATCCAAATTAACAAGTATATCTCGCAACTTTTCAAAGCTACTCATAGCTATTTCCAATCACAAAAGCTATGTCGACATCTTGTCAACCACATGAACTCATAAGTTCAATTCGATCCACCAAACCATAAATCCTGATGGATACTCGAAGCACTTTGCTTAAAAGTCTTTGTCATCCCTAAATTGGATCAACTAGAATCCTCAAACATTGGTTGCCTTTCATTGACCAGAGTGCGTACTCCATGGTACTCCTTGCAACCCTATTTCCAAAATCAACAATTCGTCACCTTACACTTTCAAAGTGTCACCTATAATCTTCTTTTGACGTGAGTCAAATTCCAGGGTAAATGTCCTCATGAAGTATCGCGTTACTCCCAGTCAATTTCCACAAGTTACAATCAATCTTAACACTTACTCACCAAATTCCACACTAAAATTTATAACCACCATAAAACCTCAACATTTCCATATGTATAGAGTATAAGCCAACAAGTTTTGATTTTTGATGCAGGGTTCAATCCTATTCTAAAATATCTAAAATCCCTATGTGTTTCACTACGCACTTAGTTGGATTAACGCATCATCACAACTATATCAAGTCTTCTTTCACATAAAACAATTCACCAATATGTCTTCAGACCACACTCATAACCATCGCGGTTATATTCGATTCATTCTACTTGATGATGCATTCTTGCCATACTTTAGGCGACTATCTTGCATTTACTTGCTAGTTTAATCGACTTAATACATTTTCAACTTAGCACAATTGGCAGCACATCAATCACCACACACATGTGGTCTCCACGCCTACTATCCGCACCTACCCGGTTCAGGTTCCATAAACCATTATGCCAAAAGTGCTTATATATAGGGCTTACCGCAGCTATCCCACCTCACCTTGGGCACAACGCTAAATGCACCATTACCTGGCACGTGCATGTCCACATATTCGCGTTTCAACCTTTGATCCACTACCGTTCAGTAGTGTATAAACAATACAAACTTCAAACACATATTTACATTCGTACATTCATGTATGTCCATAGTTCCTGCCTGGCCTTGCATAACTCTATGTGTTGCCAAACCCAACATATGGTTACACCAAAAACCTTTCTTTACCGTTCCGAGTAAAACTAAAAAAAAACATTTGTCATCCTTAGGTCTTGCTCTGTAGCAATTCTACTACTAGACCTTACTATCCCGCACCAGGACTCATCATTTGAATCGCTGAACGAATCGACATCAAGATGTCTCACGAAAAATAATTAAATCTTTCATGACAGTCGCTGTCAAGTTACTTGAACCACATCGGGTTAGGAAATAGATTTAAGAGGGATAATTCCAATCATGGATGATCCATGTCTCCGTCGAGGAAACTAGCTAAATGGTTATCAATACCCAATAGCTCCAGGATTCTCCTCCCGATTTAAAATGTGAGCACAATATTAGAGAAAGCACGAAGTTAGTGTCACATCTCAACGCTTGAGATTACGTGACAATTACTTGTGTGAAAATTTTCCACGATGATCGAATGACTTACTTGTCTTAGTTTCCAATCCTCTGCACTTTAACGATTGCTCACACAAGTATGGAGACGGTACGAACCAGAATACCGTACATTAGGATAGAAAGCAGAGCACTTTCACCGATGGTGCCACCTCTGCTGAATCATATTAGCAAGACCAACCACAAATGGTCATGTGACAGACGAAAATTTAACCAGCTATACAGAGCCGATTGAACAAAGTGATCAGATCACGAGTCGGATATGATCTAAATGTGACATTGTTACACAAGAAACATTTGAGATGAACTAGAATATATATATGATCGACCGCATCGAAGAGAAGAGGAATAAGAAAAGAAGAAGATTCTGTCGTCGTCTGTTGCTGCTCCATGCCTTGTTGTCGTTTAGTACGATTTGTTGACTCCTTCCTACGCCACGTTGAGTAGAAACAGGTATCGTCGTTGTGTCGTTATTAGATGTCTTCCGTTAAGCTCCGTTATGTCTTCAAAATCTTCATTATATCAATCTTGATGGTCTTGACCTTCATTTCCAATCCATTTCGTCTAACTGCTCATAGCCAACCCGCTAAGAGTTTAGTTAGACTATCCCGCCCACTGGTGGGAAATTTATCTAAGGAGGGTATGTTAAGCCTTTCTTCAACTTGGAACATGCGAGGAAAGATTCAAACTCATGAATCCGGAACGTAGCACCAACATAATCCAACATCGCATATACTTGTGACCCATCACTTTGCCAAAATCCTTTTTAATCCGGCATAACACCCTATTCCAATTGCGGGTGTCCTTCTGACATTCGTCTCAGCCAATGACAAACAATGATACTTCTAGAGGTGATTTACATCACCACAAGGCACATACTAAATTCACAACAAAGCAGTCAATCAAAGCAAGCCCTACTGGGTCAAACTACAGTGCATAAGAAACGTAATAAGGCCCTTCCTATGTACTATCGCCAGCACCAAATGTGAATTTATACACAGCATCATGCAAGCAGTCATATAATACAGTTATAACACATAGGCATACGTAAAACAAAATATCATTAATCATGAAATGATTAAATCTCTGAAATACGAGTCCAGAAATTTACTCATTTGGGCTTTAACTATTAACTATCTGGTGTTTTCCTAACCCTGGTCGTAGTCTTTGCAGCTGGTCATGCAACCCATACTACAAGACTGTCCAGGTGACTTGACCAATCGGGTACACCAAATAAATCCTCAAGTCCTAGGGGAAACATTACCTTAAATGACAATACCCTTAGCATTAATCGATTTAATGGGGTTCACTAACGCCTTCACACACCTGTGGGCTCAGTAGTTAGGTTGATCAAGTCTAACCCCTGCCGACCTTGTACGAATTCGTAGTAGCCGCCCATATGACCTAACAATGCCTCGAGCATTACCAAAGGTACTAAACCACAATTATACCACACAACTCTCACTAGTGCCAATGTGTCATATACTAATGAAGCACAAACAAGGACCTCTACAGACTATCGACAGCTATATGCCTGGTAGGGTTCATCAAATCTAGTGCACCTGTGGGTACGGATGATAGTTTGCGAGGCTGCAACCCGCACCGACCTTGCACTAATCTTTGATCGCTGCCTAGCACACAGATATCTGCCTAAGTCTCGCAACGTCTACTTACTAGCCTTAGAGCCGTTATAGGTTCAAGCTTAGGGGTTTCTATCTGAACACCTAATCTGCTGAAACCTTGGGCTCTGATACCAACCTGTCACACCCCACTCCGCGGCCGCCACCGCGGGGAGGGTGTGGGACCGGCTGCCCATATCAGAACACGCGGAAGCAAACAGATACCTTATCTTAGAACGGGCTGACCAGTCCAAACAATGAAACGACGGGACATACCCAAGCGTCAACCACCTATGAGGGGGTTACTTATATTCAATCTCATTGGTGCACTATTGTATTCTCTGCGTTTCATTGGGCCCAGGTTCTCTAAGACTGGTACAACACCGTAGACCGCGAACTTAGGCTACCCCATCTGCTAGGTCTTGCACACATCAAGTCTAGCCCATCCCCGCCTATCCTTCGGATCAACCCAGTAGTTACTTACCTGCATATGAACCAAAAACACGTCAACAACAAACGTTGTTGGTGAGTCATAGCAGTTGACTCCAAAACAGTCTAAAAACATTTCCAATACATAGTGCCTGTGATAAATACCATTAGGGTCAAACCAGCAATCGGAGGAAACCCGGAGCGACTTTCCCGAGCCCCTCCTCATGTTTCAAACATATACGACATCACCCGTTCAACCAACACAAGTAACCAAAAGGGGCCAAAAACAACGGGTATGCGACACCTTGATCTACCTACACAGCTGTGAGGATACGCATATGCCTCGTGGCCTTGCTCCTCAATTCCAGGAACAAAACAAGAACGGCCTAAATTGACCCTACGCTTCCCAAACGCGGTAACACCGCAGGTACCGAAACATAAACGCGGTGGGATTCCGCCGGCACCTCAAGTCACGATATATAACACAGCACAGTATTGAACACAAAAACAATGTTTAGACACAGTTCATATGCACCCCAAAACATGATAAGTTAAAAAGGGGAAACTACAACTCACTGTTGGTCCAGCATACAAATTGAAGGTTAGGCAACTCGACAATGCATCAAGCTCGGAGAATCTGATGACCTAAACAAACATAGGTACCTTTAATTTAACACAGCAATAATACTGGTTAGGCTCGGTTGTGCTCCGCGCCTAAAATATACAATGCGTCCGTAGGTTGAAGTACCGATACGACCGGATGTCCCAATACAGTCATACGACTTAACCCGGATACAATCGCATTTTATCTGTCTATTTCTAAATAGGCAGTTTCTGTCTGACACGGTGGTATTGCCCTCAATGGCAATACAACCGTGTGACTTGATTGACAGATTATTATCTAACGAAACCCTCGGAACGCGAACGAGTTATATTATATTATCCTTAGAATATTCCCAGAAGTCATAACTTAAATATCTATACATAGATACTTATTCGATTACGTTTCTCATGATGTTATGACTTTTACATAGGTAGAGTTGTAGTTTTTATCCACATAAAATCATAATCTTGTTTACATAAAATCATAACTTTTATAACATAAAATCATAATCTTGCTTATATAAAATCATGACTTGTTTAACAGAAAATCATAACTTATATATTCTCCCAAACCGGATGTCATATATTTATAAAATCTCTCGTTTCCATTTGGTTTTATCTTCTATAAAACCTTATAGAGTTTTACATAAAATGATAGCTTTTATATATAGGTTTACTCAGTTTATATTTCACATGAAATGATAGGTTTCAATAACATAAAATGATACATTTTATTACATGAAATCATACGTTTCATTAACATAAAATGATATTGTTCATCTACATAATCTTATAATATTTGTTATCACAAAACTATAATTTTATTACATAAAATGATAACTTTTATATATATATATATATATATATATATATATATATATATATATATGTTAACCCATTTATAGTCCACATAAAATCATAGATTTTATTACATGATATAATATATTTTAATTTTGAAGGCTCATAATCTATATTATCAATAAAACCGTAGTTTTTCTTTACATAAAATGATAACCTCAATTAATCATAAACTTATGAATTTTATTATCCTTAAACGACAACCGATACTTTATATATATTTTTCTTTGTTATCATCATTTTAATTACAATATACTTTCGTATTACTAAACGTTCCTCACACAACGCGTATCCAATATTACTAAAATACGAACCAAGTAACGAACACGGTTATACCTTCCGGTCGGTTTGCGAACCCGGACCCGGTTAACCGTAAAACGTGACGGTATCCGATTTGAGCACAAGGATAGTCCATTCCACATGATTTTTCGCCACGAGCAAGAATATGAGGTCAGTTTCCTATGTTGACCTCGTTTGACCAGTCAAACCTGTTGACCAGAAACGTTCACCGAGTCAACTCGGTTGACTCGGTACCAAGTTAACTCATTCTTGTTCGAAATGCATCCAAACACTTCCAAAATGATTTCTAAACACTTCTGCAATATCTCTCAAACCAAAACTGCTCGACCACCACCGTCAACAGCCAATGACCGGTGGCCGGAGGCCATGGCCGCCGCCCGCTATCCCCTCTCTTGGTCCGAATACATCCCAAACAGTTTCACCATCGCAGATCTAAGCATGCATGACAAGATCGGGACTTAGAAAAGGATATTCAAGCTGAAATGAAAAGGATACACTTGAAACGGAACCTTACCTACTGATCGGAGGTTAGGGGCGCCGGAGTCGCGAGAAAGGAGGGTCGCCGGAGCTGCAAAACAAGGCAGCGCCGCTGCCGCTGGGCTGAGCCCTAGCCGCCGCCGGTTACAGCCGGAAAAACGAAAAGGAGAACAAGGGGAAGAGGCGCCGCCGCGAGCTAGGCGGAACCCTAGCCGCCGCTTGCCGGAAATCGCGGCTGTAGCCGCTTCTGCCGCCGATCGGGACCAAGGAACGACCCAGTGGGTCTCGGTTTACACGCGGGAGAAAGAGAGGAGAAGATTTGGGGGTCGAAACCCTAGCGCCGCCACGTCTCCGCCGGAGACCGTCGCTGTCGGCCGAAATGGTCGCCGGAAAACCGGGGGAAGCCCCCTCTTGGCTGCACTCTCTCTCGACACACACACAAGTGTGTTTGTTGATTTTTGTTCAAATGAAGAAAATAGGGTAAAAGAACCCTTTTATAGCTAGGTTTTTAAGTGAAGAAAGTAATTAAATAAACTGGTATTATACCGCGTTATTCGAAACGTTAAACTGTAAAGGCCTCGTAATTCATCCGCGATAAATCCGACATGACTGTAATACTATAAAACCCTCATAAATATTCTCGGAATTCTTAAAACGTCAGACTAAGTATAATCTGGTGAATATTCGGTTAAACACGCGGTATAAAGCGCGTTCACGGCGCGTGTACAGATTTCCTCCGTTTCTCGAACCGAATATATCATCGCGACTGTAATTCTCAATAAACACTTAGAAAAATATCTATAACCTCACAGGGTCGTTAAATTCATCTTAAACAATTAAACGATCGTTTTCGGTTATTCTTGGGTAACCGAACGATTTACCAATTTCACTATTTCTCGCACCGTTTCCTACGGTTATCCTTTCTAACGATCAAAACATCAAGGTTCAAGTGTCTGGCACTTCCATACACTCTAATACGGCCTCAGTGACCGCTCCGTCACTGCCGGTGACTTACGCGCGTTAAGTGTCGCTTATCGTTTCCGTTCGCATAGACCACATGTAAACATCTGAATAGACTTTCTGACAAATATTAACGTCCGTGTTAATATATCCATTCTCATAGTCACTCAAACAAACACATTCACTTGAATGTCCGGTTATTCGGCACGTTTATCGATTAAACAACGAACTTAGCCGGATTACATCGAATTCAGCTTTTATTGCTCCACAACATTTCTAATTGCATAACAATCACCCAGGATACTTCTGACAACTTATCCGAACATCGGGTATTTGAATTGGGCCATTGTTGGGCCGCAAATCTCTAAATGGGCCTAATGGGCCTAACTGGACTCAACAATTCAGTTCATTAATCGGAAAAATTTCCCTCCGATTTACCGGAATTAACCAGGTGTTACATCATGGCTTCTTCCATTTGAGGGTATGTTGAACTAAGGAAGTCTGTGATCAAACTAAACAGTTTCAAATTATGACACAGGATCTGAGACTCCAACTGAATCATGAGAATTGATGGCTGAATTGTCGGTCAGATGCTCTAAATTAAGCTCATTTGAGGTGCTATCATTTGAATTTTCAGTTTCATTTGACCCTGATTCAGTATTCTCTTCAGTTTCTGAAATTGAGTTTTCCGGTTGAACTTGAAAACTGGTTCAGCCTGAACTTCGACCGGAACAATTTCTTCTTCGATTTGAATTATTTCAGTCAGTTTCTTGTCATTTCTTGGGAAGATAGGTTGAGAACTCATGGAAGAGAAAAAGATTGGCTTCTCATTTGCAGTTTGATTACTCTTCCAATGCTCATCAGCAGACCTATGAGAATTTTGTTCCTGCACTAAAGAGCTCACAGGCTTATCAACAGTTATGTTGAAAGCAATAGTTAGTGCATCAATATCAAATAACCAACCAGGCTGAGACTTAAAATTGTTGGGAGATTTTTTATTGAAGGATACATTTATGGTTTCCTCAACAATCTTAGTTCTTTTGTTATGTACTCTATATGCTTTTGACACACCAGAGTAATTCATCAGCCTTTTCAGCAAATTTGGTCAATGATTCATTGGTTATTAAGATAGTGACAGGACAACCAAATGGCTTAAAGAAGTAAATATTTGGCTTTCTTTTTCTCCAAAGCTCATAAGGTGTTTTATTCTTTCCCTTGACAATTAAGATCCTGTTTTGGACATAACAGGCAGTGTTTACTGCTTCTGCCCAAAATATCACAGGGAGCTTGGAGTCTGCTAACATGGATCTAGCAGCTTCAATCAATGTCCTATTTATCCTTTTAGCAACACCGTTTTGCTGTGGAGTTCTAGGAGCACTAAATTGTCTCACAATTCCCTTCTCCTCACAAAATAAATTCAGAACATGATTTTTGAATTCTGTGCCATTGTCACATCTGATTGTTTTGACCTTGAGATTTGATTGATTTTCTAAATTAATTACAAGAGTTTTCAGCAATTCAGCAGTTTCATCTTTTGTTTTTAGAAAGAAAACCCAAGTATATCTTGAAAAATCATCAATTATCACAAAACAGTATGACCTTTTTCCTAAACTCATTACTCTAGTTGGACCAAAAAGATCCATGTGTAACAGCTCTAGAGGTTTTGAAATAGAAGACTCAACTTTTGGCTTAAAGGAGGTTCTGTGTTGCTTGCCCTTGAAACATGGCACACAGTTTTCAGAACATGCAAAATGCTTGTTAGGAAGACCCTTAACCAAGCCAAGATTCACAATTCTGTTCATGATTTTGTAGTTCACATGACCTAACCTTCTATGCCACAGATCAGATTCGTCAACTGAGGCTTTGGATACAAAGCAAGCAATGACACAAGAGAGTGTAGTAACTGACATATCCAAAATGTATAATCCATCTCTCCTGGGTGCCTTAAGCATTATTAAATCATCAGGAAACCAGGTTTAAGTACTATCGCCTCTTTCTCATTAAACATTAAATTCAAATTCTTATCACACATTTGTGAGACACTAAGCAGGTTGAAATTTAATGTATCAACAAAATTGACTCTGTCAAATTTTACCGGTCCATTTGTCACATCACCTTGTGCTGTGATATGGCCTTTTGTGCTTCTAAAGGCAACTGGTCCTCCACTGATTCCTTTTGTGTTTTCCAAAATGTGCTTATTCCCTGTCATGTGGCAGGTGCATCCACTGTCAACTACACATAGGCTATTTTGGCCTTTATTCTGCACCTGCACATATCTGAATTGATTAATTTCTATAGGGGACCCAAGCCTGAGTGGTCTTGGGTCTGCCATAAGCATCATTATACTTATACTCCTTAAGTACTAGAGTATTTAAAACTGGAGCTTCATTAAGTAGATCATCATTGTCAAGACTGAAGTTCTCATATTGAGTAATTGTTTGACTAGACCTTTCACCTTTGGTGTTCTTTCTCTCAACAATTTTTCTATCCCTATATTCTTTAAACTTCCTTTGCTTGTTGGTTAATTTCTTAAAGTTTTCATTTTCTTGGTTGACCAACTTAGTTCTCTCAGGTGATTTTGAAAATCTTTGTGGAAAGTGTTGATTTTGATTTGAACTCTCCCCCTGAAGTGGGACACAGTGATTTCCACTTGAACTTTTAGCAAAGAATTTTTCAGATTGGTTAGATTTGCTATTTCTTGAAAAGTTTTCTCTAGAGGTAATCTTTCCTCTAGAAGGATTTCTTCTTCCTTGAGCTTCAAAATGCTCAAACCCATCAGCAAAATGTACATGTGGTCTCTGCTTTGGAGCAGTAGCTGATCTGGGTTGAGTTTTGTTTTCCGGTTGAACATGAGTTCAAGCGGAAAAATGTTCCGCCTGAAATTCAGCCGGAAAACGATTTTGCTTTAAAACAGAGAAACTTCCAATTCTGTCATTACCAATTAAGACCCTGTTAGAATCAGATCCAAAATGCTTTAAAGTGTGGTTTTTTATAGGTGAAATTCTTCCTGTGATTTTCTTTAGAACGTCAGCCTTTGGTTTCAAAACAGGTTTTGGTATCAAAAATGGTTTAACTTTACTCATTGGGTTAAACTGGCAAACAGCAGCTAGGTGACCTTGTTCACCACAGCACATACATTCAACAACTTTTGTTTCAAACTTTCTGGGAGACTCAAGTTTGGTTACTTGTGTCACACCCCAAACGACGGCGGAATTTATCGGGACGCGATGATTGTCCAGATGCACATGACAACTAAAATAAGTTGTAATACTTAAACATGCCCTTTTTTCATTAATCAATTAAAGATAACGTACAATAAAGATAAACATGCTAATTACATTGATTTAAGTTTCTTAATCTAGGTCCAGCAATCCTAGCGTGATCACATAATAGCTCAAATATAGATACCTGCAACATGTATAAAATCAAGTGTCAACTACAAAAGTAGTTGGTGAGTAAACACAAGTTTATAAAACATATTTTTAACACATGCGATATACGTGATAAGAGATACATTCATGTATATACAATCACTCAAATAATGAAACAAATAAATATATCAAACCTTCAATTACTTTTGACTTCACATCATAATTTCCTCATATAGAGAGTGACTGGCAGACTAACATACAATGATTTCCATAATAATTCTACATAGAGTTCATCCAATTAACACATAATCGCATAATGTTTAGGGAAATGATTTTGAATAAAGATACATGTTACACCCCAAAAAAAGTTAAAAGATATGGAGGTATGATTTCTCACAAGTCGGATTATCATTCATATGAATCACCATTAGTAATGATAATACGAATTTGGATAGTCATATTCCATTTTAAAAGAGAGGGGAATGTAGTGAATACTCACAACACGGATTATCATTCTAATGTATCACCATTTGAATGATAATACGAGTTGATCATTTAGGCACAATCCCTAATATTTAAAGAGGGGGTTTTGTGAATTACTCACCTGATAAGTGGATCAGTTACGAGGGATAGAACCGATTTGCGAGAGATAACAACCCGGAGATTATCCTAGTGAAACGAACATGCTATATGAATATAGGGAATGATAATGATTATAGTTTTAAGGACATGAGGAACTTAAGGAGTGTTTAGGTCTTATTTGATAAAAGACCATTTTGCCCTTTATTAGGAAATTAGGGTTTTGGTAATTTATCTAACAATAATTCATTTATTGATTTTGAACTCATATACACTTATAATATATATAAATATGTTCTAAGACCAAAATTCAAGTTTTAATACCTTCCGGTTTGTTTGATATTTAATAATCATATTTAAAATCCTAATTTTGAAATAATTATCAAATAAATAGCAAAATAATTTATAAAATCAAATAAAATTAGGGCTTTTACTTAAAATATTATTTTATAATATATTTTAAAGGATTAGCCCTAGATTTAACCCGTTTGTTCAATTTTGGCAAAGTAACGTCGTGAAAACCCTAATTTTGACGTATTTATTAAATAAATACCAAAACAATTTATAAAATTGTAAAAACTTAGGGTTTATTCATTATGATATATTATAATATTCCTTAAAATAGTAAACCCTAATTCAACACCGTTTATTCAATTTGGGCAGAACAACGACCCGAAAACCCTAATTTCGGCATAATTTTATATAAAATACCAAACATGCTCAAAAATTGAAATTAACTTAGGGCTTTCTTAATATACATTATTTTAAGATTACCTACAAAAATTTAGACCCTAATTCCAACCCAATTACCCAAAATCAAAGATTTTCCTCAAGAACCCTAATTTTGACATGAATTTAAAAAGCATACTTAGAATTCGAATTTGCAAAAACTGAGATAGGTTATTGTTAATCATACCTAGGGTAGCTTGACTGCAGAAATTCGGCTTCAAAGGCTACACCGATTGGGAGAATTGCTTCAAGGAAGTTTCTGCGTTTTCTAGGGTTTTTAGGAAGAAGATTGAGTGAATTGGTGAGGATTGATCGATGATATGGGGTGCTATTTATACTAGGAGGGTCGAAATTCAGTAGTGACACGAAATATGGTGACTAAGGAACAAAAAACGACACCTGGTTTGCTTAATTCGAGCTTAAACGTGGAGAACAAGTTGAAAAACTCGAGCTGTTCTCGTTTTTGAACTTGACTGGTATAGAATATAAGAAAAGAAATCAGGATTAAAACCAACATGTGGCGCTGGTCTGATGGTAAAGGCGCTGGACTTAAAACCAAGAGGTCCCTGGTTCGAAACTGGTGGCCATCATTTTTTTTTTATTTTATCTTCTTCTTTCTTTTCTTTGTTTCTTTCTTTCTTTATTGTTTTTTTTTTTAATCGTTCGCTACCCGTTTCAACTTGTTAACCTCTAAATTTTTACGAGCAATTCATAATAACCTTATAAAACATGATGGAACATAAAAATATGATTTTCGAATTTTATGTGACTCCCGGTTAATACCGGTTTTGCACGAAAATCGTAATTTTGTTTATTTGCGTTTTAATTAATAATAATTTATCAAATGAGTTTTTAATGTTATACAATGATTGTAGGATATTCCAAAGTGTGTATTTTAATATAATAACCTCGATATTTCTGGTAAATGATAAATCGAATACCGAAATCGCATAAAAACTGAAATTCGCTTTATTTTTGTTTTAAACAAATCGTTTTTATTAAAACTTTGTAAATGTATTATTTTGTTTTCAAAAATGATTATGGAATATCCCAAACATGATTCAAATGTATAATTTAGATGATTCATGGTTATTACAAACCGGGCCTAAATCACATTTTGCGTTTTCCCGCTTCGTTATAACTCGGATTTGAGATCCGTTTTCGCCCATAGTCTTAATTTTTCGTCCTTTAACATATTACAAGAATTCCATTATTGATGTTTTCTCGAGCGTCGTGTGACAAATTTAGATGCGGATCGGGTTTTATAAACGGGTCGGGCACGGGTTGTTACAACTTGGTTGAAATTTAGTTGACCAAGCCTTTGAGTTTGATTTCCCTTTGGTTGCTCAGGTTGCTTTCCTCCAACTTTGAATCCTTAGGTTCATAAACAGTTGGTGGAGGAACAGCAATTGATGGTTTCAAAATGTTTGATTGGTCAACTGAAGCAGATGAGCTTGCAACAGTGACTTCAGTTTTCTTATACTCAAGAGTGTTTTCAGAACTTGACTGTGATGAAATGTCATCAACTGTGAGACTAACTTTGCATTCAGATTTTTAAAGCATCAATTGGTTTGATTACAGGTGAGTATTCAATTGGTGGTTCAACACAGTTATATCCAACACCTGCTTTACCATACATCCCTCCCATTCACAGTTTCTTAGCCTTTTTGTTTGCTGCTTGGAATTTATCACAAGTAAACAAAGCATCTTTCAGTTTGATCTCAGGAACATCAACCTCAGCCTTAGCGTCTTTGGTTTCGTTTCTTGACTTCTCAAGCTTTGAGAGCAAGTCATCAAGCTGAGTTTCAAGCACTGAGTTGGTTTGTTTCAACTGTTCATACTCTTTGGTTAAATTTTCAATTTTTGAAATGTATGATGATTCAGTTTTCTTAAAACATTCCTTTAACTCATTTAGCTTTGAAACTTCATCAATCAAGTCAGTGTTGTGATCTCGGTACTTTGCCACTTGTTCTATGCAGGCAGGGCTGCATAGGTTTTCTAGGACTTTCTCAGGGATAGAGTTTACCTAATCTGAGGTGGAGTCTTGTTTAGCCATCAAAGCATGGTTGATAGGCTCAAACTCAGCAACGAAATCTTCCCATTCAACACATGAGGTTTGATTTGCAACAGCAGCTACCACATTTTGGTGGTTTTGACTTCCGGGTGGTTTTGACTTCCGGTTGGTTTTGGTGGGGTGGGGTTGGAACCTGAGTTGTTTCCAGAGTTGTTGTTGTTTGAATTGCTTCCTCCATGATTTTTCCCTTGGACATGACTCTGATTCTGTCCTTCTCTTCTTGGTTGAGGGCACTCCCTTGCAAAGTGACCAAGTTGGTGACAGTTGTAGCACTTCACCTTGCTTTTGTCAAGGCCTATGTGAGCACCTTTTGCTCCCTTGTAGGTTCTACCAGTTCTTTTATAGAACCTTTGAGCTTTGACAGAAACCATAGCAAGTTGAGTCATAATGTCCATTTCCTCCAAATCATCAGCACCTATGCACTCTAGATCTTCAGGTATGAAGCCTTGGTATGAGTCAATTGCTACATGAGCATTGTGAGAGTTTTCAAACACGTTTGAAAAACTTTCTTGACACCTTGGTGTCTCAGGGAAAAAGACAATAGGTGACTGATATGATGATGAGTTTGAAGACCTTTGACTGTTAAAATCAGTAGTTACTAGTGCAGATGAAAACAGCTGAGTTGACTCAGAAGATGAGTTTTGTTTAAGATCTAGTTCCATTTCATAGGCATTGAGTATGCCATGAAGTTCACTGAGTCTCATCTTTTTCAAGTTTTTGCATTCCCTGATGCTTACTGCGTAAACTATCCACACAGAAGGCAGGGAACGTAGGAACTTTCTGTTGACATCTACCTGGTCTAGTTTTACATCTACTTTTTGGAGTTCATCAAGCAAAGAAACAAATCTTAAGTACTGGTTTGTCATTGTTTCACCAGATTTGAAAGTAAAGTTTTCATACTTCTGTTTTAAGACATCTTTCTGGTTTTCTTTAACTTCACTGGTTCTTTCATACATTTCACTTAAGGCATTCCACAGGTCAAATACAGTTTTACATCCTTTAGAACCACTTAAAATGGAATTAGTAAGTGCAGCCTGTAGAGTCCAATATGCCTTATGGTCAAATTCGAGAGCAGTATAGTCAGATTCAACATATTTATCTAGTGGCTTAGGTATTTTGACTTCTGCATCATCAGCAGATGAAACCATGGGTGAGTAGGGACCTTCAGTGAAAGATTTCCAAATACGACGGTCCAAGATCCTAACAAAACCTTCCATCCTGAGTTTCCAGGTACCAAAGTCATCAGGAGTGAACATTGGTGGTTTGTTGGAAGAACCATTTGGGCAACTTAAACTGAAATCACTCATTTTGAAAACCTTTAGAAAGATAAGAAAGCAAAGCTTATAAAGTAAGCAAGTAAAGTATCAACCTTGAAGCACAGAAAGTCTTCAAGGTAAGAGCCAAAGCTCTGATACCACTTGTAGGATCGTTATTAGTTAGAGTTAAACTAAAACAAAGCCCTTTACTTGCAAATATAACCCTGCGAAATTAAAGTTATATTTCACTTTACTCAAGCAATATTAAGTTCTTGTGTATAATGTAAAAGCTTGATTTGCAGAAATATAGTAACAACAAAGTATCAAATACTCGGCACTATTTGCATTAACTCGAAGCTACACTATTACAAGTTGTTCAAGAACTGATAACAAAAAAGATAATCGTAATGTGTAAACTAGAGCTAACTAAGCTATATATAGTGCTGATGAGATCAATGACAGCCATTGATCTCATGCGATCTAATCTAGACCGTAAACTAAAAAGTCAAATACAAACTACCAAAAGAATAAACATCGGTAATTGGAATATCTTGCGTGTTTGCAGCACCATACTACTTTAGGAGAGCGGCTTGAATCAGATATAGAAGCATATGAGAAGCTTTTGCAGGATTGGACTTGCTGAAAAGACATCTCATGAAAAGTCTGGTTGAACTCATTATCTGGTGGATAATCGAGTTCACCTGGAATATTCGCTAAGGGACAAAACTGCTTCTTTCCGCTTGAACCGCCAGTTCCGCTTGAAGTGAGAATTCCGCTTCAACTTCAACTTCAGCCGGAACTATACAAAATTGGCATTCAGCCGGAAATCTTCCAAGCGTAATATTCCTTACACGCTTTGTTCAGGAACCCCCTGTGCAGACCTAGCCTTAGGAATAGGATGAGTTGTTTCCTTACCAACAAAGAAAAATTTGTTCACTTACATGTTAGACAATTTTTTACTTGTAAAAGATTTAAGTTCATTGTGTTGATAAATTTTTTTACAGATTTGGAAATTCACAATTCAGAACATATTGGATGAATCTGGGCTATATGTAAAATATCCTTTTAGGTTTTAGATTTTCCAGCATTCCATTAAATATCATTTTTGAAAAGTTAAAATTTAGCCCATTTACCAATCCATGAAAAGTTGATGATTGAGGTGTAGAAAGTTCATCCCACGTAGTTTTCTTGGGAGATAGGCTTAGAGATGGTGTGACCAAGGTACCTCTAATCATAGAGCGGTTGTCACTTTTTGATGGCCTTGCAAGTTAAGTCACCTCCATAACCAATTGCCTTATAATTCTTGATGAACACATCAAAGTTGTACCCCGAATCACCTCCTTTGTCATTGAATTTCAGATGCTTCCTGATCATTTCTTCAGTCACACTATCTCATGGCCATTGACTTTGGCGTCTACTATATAAACCCCGTTGCTATCAACATAATTTTGTGCTGAATCCCAAAATTCTACAATTCTGTCCCTGCATATTATAGGATCCACAGTTGAAGCAAAATGAATGTTGAATTTTAGGAGGAAATCAATCATTTCATCAAATGGCTTTGACTTGTCAGACTTCTCGTAGTACCCTATAACATTGTGCTCAGCGACGAACAGTTGAGCGACGTTTGCTGCAGCCTTTCCCATTACTTTGGGTGACATTTTCTAAGGGATTTTGGTGGAAATAGAAAAAATTATGGTTTAAGTATAAATCGCCTATGATACTAGAGAGATTTTAGAGGGTAACTGTTTTTGAAGAAGGCAGTTTTCTATCTACTCGATATTTATATGAAAGCGGCAGTTCTGGAATTGGGAGGGGGAGTTAAAGGAAGGAGTGAAAAATTCAAAATTATGATTTAATATTAATTTTGTTAATTTCATTGGTCCTAATTAACCCTAATTGGTCTTCATTTGTCCTAATTAGTCGTTGTTGGTCCTAATTGACCCTATTTGACCCTAATTGGTCTTTATTGATCCTAATTGACTCTAATTAGTCTCCATTGGTCCTAATTGACCCTAACTAGTCTTTATTGGTCCTAATTGACCATAATTGGTCATCATTAATCCTAATTGGTCCTATTTGACCCGAATTGGTCTTTATTGGTCCTAATTGACCCTAATTGGTCTTCATTGGTCCTAATTGACCTTAATTGATCTTCATTGGTTCTAGTTAACCCTAAGTTTGTCCAAATTGACCCTAATTGGTCTTCATTGTGTTGGGTTTTAAGAACTTTATCAAAGGCATTTTAACTCCTTAAAATGTAAAACGCAGCGGAAAATCAAAACATAATTTGATTAGTTGATGTACATTTTGATTAGTTGGTTTTAGAACCGATTTTAACACTTGATTATAAAACCCAAAACCAAGGATCCAAATATGTATGCATGCTATCAAAACTAAAATAACCACAGGGTGTTTAGATTTATACCTTCTTCCAAGCAAGGGATCGAGAAGAAGATGATGATGAACTCGAATGGAAAGCCTCGAAGAAGAGACCTCAAGTTAGTGATACCCACGAGCTTCAAGCAACAAACACCCTTTGTTGCTAGGATTTCTTGAAGACCAACTCTTTCCACCCTCTTGTTGAATCCGAATCCAATAAGATCTTAGAACTAATTTCCATATTTTTTGGAAGCAAGAATATGTTCTTGCTTTTGAGAGAGGGAGAGAGAGAAGTGTGTAGAGAAAGCAAGTGATCAATGGACTAGTGTATTAAACAAGGTTGCATGCCTTGTTTAACTAAAAAGCACAACCACCCTCTTAATGGGAGGTGGGTGAACGTGCAAGAGGAGAGAGAGAGAGGGGGAAAAGCTTTTCAAACCTTTTGAAGTTTCCTCCAATGCATCTAGTCCATTTCCTTGTCCACATTCATTTGGTCATGCTTCACTTGACCCATGTAACATGTTACATGTACAAACATGGTGTAACATATAAATATGTTTTATGTAACAATTTATTTAACCAATTAAATAATATTGTTTCCTTACTTCTCTAATTTAAATCATCCATATGATTTAACACAAGTTCGATTCATTCGAAACCGATTTCTAATTATCTTCTATAAGTGACATTCATTTAATTGATCATATCTAAATAAATATCCATTGGGTGTTTGTCTAGCTCGTTATTGGGTATGACCCGTCTTGGATCATTACGTACTAGCCACATCAATCTAGTATGTGTCTTGGGCAGACCGAGTCCAAGCCGCTTATATGGATGCATGCTTCAAAGAGCTAGTTTGTTAGCTCCACAAAACTCTTGGTTTTGGTTCCTCATACCACAAACCGAAAGTTTTGTTCATTTTTTTCCCTTTGTCTTTCAAGATGCTTCACTAACATGCATGTGGTTATCTTGAAAGATTAAAGCATTTTATCATTTTGTTGTTTTTGTTGTTTGGACAACAAACCCACGTTTTCGGTTTTGTGTTGGACCGAAAAATGAAATGGATTAAAAGGGAACCATTTTTACATTTGTACATATGGATGTATGTTTGGATATATGTTTGGTGCATAAGCCCTAGCCAAAAGACCTTGTGGATGATTGTGGTGAATGTTTTGGTTGTTTATTTAGTTATTCAAATGGTTGTAATAGTTAAATAGGTCTTTCATGGTTTTGTATAAAAAGTTTGCATATTGACATGTGTCATATGCAAATCTTGTAAGTTGTATGCATTTTCATTTTCTAGAGAAAAATGTATTAGGATTTTTTCCTTGTAAACATGCATCAAGATGAAGATCATGGAAAGCACTCAAGGATGGAACAACTAATGATGGAACACTTGAAGCATATGGATGCGGGGTCAAGTGGGAGTTCACCTATACATCACTTGTGTGATCTTGTCCCTTAGGAGAGACCTTGACACACGCTCGTTTCGGCTAACAAGTGTTGTCAATAGTTGGCTATGGCTATGCACCTACTTTATTATGCTTGTGTGGTTGTTTATTTTCATTTTTGGATGATATTTGGTTATGCATGCTAAAACGAACTGATAAACATTAACAAGCTAAAACCGGTTCTTAAAATATCATTAACAAAGACTAATAAAATGGGTTTTATTAAGTTGATGATGATTTATCAATAAAATGGGTTTTATTAAAAGAACCATGAAATATGGATTTCAAACAACACTAGGGTACCATACATTTGAATGCATGTGAATTGTATGGTACATAGAGTTTTCTACACTAGAATTATGAAAACTAAACGACCCTTTTCAAAAACAAGTTTAAATGCCATCCTTTTATACAACACTCAATTTGCTTGTAAACTCTTTATGGGATAAAGGTCACCTAACCATATTTGTGGGAACTTGTAAACTTGGGGTAGGTTTACCATATTTGTGGGATAAAGGTCACCTAACCACTTGTATGTGTAAATCTACACGTGTGTATAAGTAGGACAACTTGATTTGGAGACCATGTGAATAGGGTCACCGAAGCATGGGGAACCAAAGGCGTCGATGGGATTAAACATGCCAACTAAACATAAGATGTTTAATCGATCCCATACTACTAGAAGTTGCAAAGAGTTGCAATTGTCAAACGTTGACTACCTTGTTAATTTAAGGAGTGGGATAAAGGTCACCTAACCACAACTTAAATGTAACGTTGGATTCTAGGTTTTAATTTATTAATTGTCTATGAGACACAAAAAGGTATTAATTAAATTAAAAGGTTTATATTGATATCGAATATACTTAATAGAACTTTGTTAAATTTTGTAGATGGCCAATAATAACGAAATCATCCCCGCCACAAACGTCCATAACCTATCACTAAGATCCATCTTAGACAAGAATCGTCTCAACCAAGACAACTTTGTGGATTGGTACCGCAACTTGAGAATTGTTCTCAAACAAGAAAAAAAGTCTTATGTGTTGGACGATCCTATCCCCGACGAACCCGATGTCGAATACATTGAGGCTTATGCCGATTGGGTGAAGTACACCAAGGACTCCGTCCAAGTTTCATGCCTCATGCTAGCAAGTATGATCCCCGAGCTACAAAAGGATTTAAAGAATCGTGGGGCATATGACATGATATGCCAATTGAAGGAAATGTTCCAACAAAAGGAAAGGACCGAGCGCTTCGAAACGGTTCGAGCACTCCATGCATGTCGTATGGACGAGTCACAAACAGTTTCATCCTATGTTCTTAAGATGAAGAGCCTCATTGATCGTCTTGAAAGGCTCAATTGTCCCGTTTCAAAAGAGTTGGCTACGGATTTGATCCTCAACTCTTTGTCAAAGAAGTTTGACACTTTTATATTGAATTACAATATGAATGGTTGGGAGAAGACCATTCCCGAGCTTCATGGGATGCTCAAAACGGCCGAGCAAGGGATGGGCAAAAATGTTGTGCTCGTTCTAACGATCAATGAAGGTAGTAGCAAGAAGAGGTCTCGCTCAACCTCTAGCTTCTCAAAGGAAAAGGTTTCCAAAGGAAAGGGATTCGTCAAGGGGAAGGGCAAGAAAGAAAACCCCAAACCGAAGGAGAAGACGCAAAAGGTTGCTTCAAATGATCCATGCTTTGAGTGTGGTGAGGTAGGACATTGGAAGAGGAATTGTCCAACCTATCTCAAAGGGTTAAAAGAAAAGAAGAATGAAGGTCAAACCTTGGGTAAGACCTTTATTATCTATATTGAGCTTAATGCTATTTCTTCTAACACATGGGTATTGGATACCGGATGTGGAACTCATATATGTAATATGTTGCATGGGTTCAAAAGAAATAGGCAATTGAAGACGGGAGAAGTTAGTCTCTTCATGGGCAATGGAGCGAAAGTTCAAGTTAAGGCCCAAGGAGACTATATTTTGGAACTTCCAAGTGGTTTGAAGTAATTTTGAATAATGTACTATATGCTCCTAGTTTGTCTAGGAACATAATTTCCATTTTCCGTTTAAGACATGTTGGATATGATTTTAAGTTTGTTAACAATGATATCCGTGTTTCAATGAATGATATGTTTTATTTTAAAGCTAGCCCTTTAAATGGTATTTATGAATTGGTTCATGAAAACACTTCATATAATAGCTCAATATACCAAACGACCACCAAGAAACTCAAAAGAGATTTGAGTGACACCTACATTTGGCATTGCCGCCTTGGTCACATTAATAAGAACCGCATACAAGCATTACAAAAGAGTGGTCTTTTGAAAAAAAATGAATGTGATTCGTATGACGTATGCGAATCTTGTCTTCAAGGGAAGATGACTAAGGCACCTTTTAGTGGAACTACCGAAAGGGCAAAGGATTTTCTAGGGATCATACATTCGGATGTATGTGGACCTTTTAAGCCAACATCTAGGAATGGTGAAAGATACTTCATCACCTTTACCGACGACTATAGTAGCTATGGGTATGTGTACTTGTTAGCACACAAGGATGAAGCTTTTGAAATGTTCAAAATCTTCAAGAATGAAGTAGAAAATCAACTCAACAAAACAATAAAGATCCTTCGTTCGGATAGAGGAGGTGAATACCTTAGCAATGAATTTCAAGACTATCTTAGGAGTTGTGGGATTGTCTCACAACTTAGTCCACCTCGGACGCCACAACATAATGGAGTATCGGAGAGGGGGAATCGAACCCTATTGGATATGGTTCAATCTATGATGTGTAGAAGTTCATTACCTCTATCATTTTGGGGTTATGCCCTACTCTCAGCGGCCCGTATTTTGAATATGGCCCCAACCAAGAAAGTGGAAAGGACACCTTTTGAGTTATGGCATGGAAGGGTTCCATCCTTATCTTATCTAAAGATGTGGGGTTGTGAAGCTTATGTAAAGCATGATGCTTCAAACAAGCTAGATCCCCGGTCCACTAAGTGTATATTTGTAGGATATCCTAGAGATTCTATAGGATATTACTTCTACAATCCAACAGAGCAAAAAGTATTTATTGCTAGAAAGGCCGAGTTCTTGGAAAACTAAGTTCCTTATGGAAGGAACTAGTGGAAGAACGGTGGAACTTGAGGAGGATCAAGAACCACAAGCCGATACACGTTTGGTTGAAGCTAGCCCTCAACAAAAGGTTGTTGAAGATGATCAAATGATTGATCAAAACACACACAACGTTCGGAGATCTAGTAGAACTAGTAGTCCACCTGAAAGATATGGATTTTTCATGGAGGTATGCTATGTGGAAGATTCAGATGAACCAACCACTTACCATGATGCAATGACCGATTCCGAATCGGACAAATGGCTAGAAGCCATGAACGTTGAGATGCAATCCATGCATGCCAACCAAGTATGGGACTTGGTAGTGCGACCTCCTAACTCCAAGGTAGTTGGAAGTAAGTGGGTTTTTAAGAAGAAAATTGACATGCATGGAAACTTATACACATTTAAAGCTCGACTTGTAGCAAAAGGTTTCACTCAAACTCAAGAGGTTGACTATGATGAAACTTTCTCGCTGGTGGCAATGCTAAAGTCGGTAAGGATATTATTTGCCATAGCTGCCCATTATGATTATGAGATATGGCAATTGGATGTCAAAATGGCTTTCCTAAATGGATATATTGAGGAAGATGTCTATATGGCTCAAAACGAGGGTTTTGTCGATCCAAAATCATCCTAATAAAGTGTGTAAGTTAAAGAAATCAATCTATGGATTGAAACAAGCATCAAGGAGTTGGAATCACCGTTTTGATGAAGAGATAAAGAAATTTGGCTTCATCAAGAACGAGGATGAGGCTTGTGTGTATAAGAAGGCTAGTGGGAGTATAGTCACTTTTCTAGTGCTATATGTCGATGACATTCTATTATTTGGAAATGACATTCCAACCATGGAAGGTGTAAAAGCCTGGCTTGGAAGTTGCTTTTCCATTAAGGATCTAGGTGAAGCCGCCTATATTTTGGGAATAAAGATCTATAGGGATAGATCAAGGCGCTTGATAGGTTTGAATCAAAGTGCATACATTGACAAAGTCTTGAAAAGGTTCAAGATGGAGAACTCTAAGAAAGGTTTGGTACCTATTCAAAGAGGGACATTATAGAGTACGACTCAATGTCCAAGCTCAAAGGTTGAGCAAGACAAAATGAAAGGAATCCCATATGCGTCTGCTATAGGATCGATTATGTATGCTATGATATGCACCAGACCGGACGTGTCATGCGCCTTAAGCATGACAAGTAGATACCAACAAAATCCAGGAAATAGTCATTGGATGGCTGTCAAAAGTATATTGAAATATCTTAGAAGGTCTAAGGATATGTTCTTAATATATGGATCCGATGAAAAGGAACTCGTTGTAAGGGGTTACACGGATGCGAATTTCCAAACGGATCGAGATGATTCTCGATCACAATCGGGGTATATCTTCATTTTGAATGGAGGGGCGGTCTCTTGGAAGAGCTCAAAGCAAGAGGTGGTTGCATTATCCACTACAGAATTAGAATACATCGCCGCATCTTTGGCCGCGCAAGAAGCCGCGTGGTTGAAGAAATTTATTACCGCAGTAGGGGTTGTTCCTACCATTCAAGGACCCCTAGAGATCCTTTGTGATAACGAGGGAGCGATTGCTCAAATCAAAGAACCTCGTGATCATCAAAAGGTGAGGCACATCGAGCGGAGATTCAACTACATAAGGGATGAAGTTGCAAAAGGAAAGATATGTATTCGCAATGTTCACACCGACGACAACGTCTCCGATCCACTCACGAAGCTCCTAGAACGCCCAAAGCATGAGGGTCATGTTTGTGCCATGGGACTTCGACATTCTAGTGATTGGATATGATTTATGTTTTGTATTAGGATATCGGAACAATTGTTATTCTAACACTTTTATATGAATGTGGGATTTCATTTAAAATTGTGTAGTGTTCCATTTTTGCATGTTTAAATCCGTGAATAAGTTACTTGTTCTAAATGTCCGTAGTCGATCATATTTGTGGGAACAAATATGAAGGTAAGACTATTATGAACTTGGATTGGTGGATATTCATAAGGTATGAATATGGAGCAATGGGTTGCTACCAAAGTTCATAGATATTTGTGGGAGACAAATATTGGACGACCCGCTCTCAAGACTTACCCCATGGAATCTTAATTGATTGATCATAAGTAAGCTTGAGTAAAGGAGAATATCATTTGTATCCTCTGACCAGAGATACATATTGGGTCTTGATATTCACCTAGTATTATGCTTTGACTTAGTTCTACACTGTTCTGAAACATGGCAGTACATAAGGCTAAGCTCAGGTATAGTACTAGGTGTTTGTGAGAGACGTATGTAGTCAAGATGGAATTTGTCCCTCTTATTCGTTGAGAGATAAATGTCTAAGGCCTGAATTAAGTTAAATCTAATAGAGAGTGATCACTCTATGTTTCTAGGATTTAACATGACATGTATGACAAAAGGATAAATGATCGTTTCACCTAAAACATTTCAAGTGGTGACTTGAAGGAGATGATGTTATTGAATGGCACCAAGTCATACGTATTAGGGGTAACAAACCGTTGTTAGGCAGTATTTGTTACTTGCATCAATCTATAACGAATCTTGTGCAAGTGGGAGATTGTTGGACTCGGTCTGCCCAAGACACATACTAGATTGATGTTGCTAGTACGTAATGATCCAAGACGGGTCATACCCAATAACGAGCTAGACAAACACCCAATGAATATTTATTTAGATATGCTCAATTAAATGAATGTCACTTATAGAAGATAATTAGAAATCGGTTTTGAATTAATCGAACTTGTGTTAAATCATATGGATGATTTAAATTAGAGAAGTATGACAACAATATTATTTAATTGGTTAAATAAATTGTTACATAAAACATATTTATATGTTATACCATGTTTGTACATGTAACATGTTACATGGGTCAAGTGAAGCATGACCAAATGAATGTGGACAAGTAAATGGACTAGATGCATGGGAGGAAACTTCAAAAGGTTTGAAAAGCTTTTCCCCCCTCTCTCTCTCTCCTCTTGCACGTTCACCCACCTCCCATTAAGAGGGTGGTTGTGCTTTTTATTCAAACAAGGCATGCAACCTTGTTTAATACACTAGTCCATTGATCACTTTCTTTCTCTACACACTTCTCTCTCTCTCTCAAAAGCAAGAACATATTCTTGCTCCCAAAAGATCTGGAAATTAGTTCTAAGATCTTGTTGGATTCGGATTCAACAAGAGGGTGGAAAGAGTTGGTCTTCAAGAAATCCTAGCAACAAAGGATGTTTGTTGCTTGAAGCTCGTGGGTATCACTAACTTGAGGTCTCTTCTTCGAGGCTTTCCATTCGAGTTCATCATCATCTTCTTCTCGATCCCTTGCTTGGAAGAAGGTATAAATCTAAACACCCTGTGGTTGTTTTAGTTTTGATAGCATGCATACATATTTGGATCCTTGGTTTTGGGTTTTATAATCAAGTGTTAAAATCGGTTTTAACACCAACTAATCAAAATGTACATCAACTAATCAAATTATGTTTTGATTTTCCGCTGCGTTTTACATTTTAATGGTTAAAATGGCTTTGACAAAGTTCTTAAAACCCAACACATTGGTCCTAATTAACCCTAATTGGTCTTTATTGATCGTAACTGGTCCTCATTGGTCATAATTGGTCATAATTGACCCTGATCGGTATTTATTGGTCCAACTTGGTCTTCATTGGTCTTAATTGGTCCAAATTTACCCTAATTGGTCTTCATTGGTCCTAATTGACCCTTAATTTACCGTAATGGTCTCCATTGGTCCTAATTGACCCTAATTGGTCTTTATTGGTCCTACTTGGTCTTCATTGGTCTTAATTGTCCTATTTGACCCTAATTGGTCTTTAATGGTCCTAGTTGACCCTAATTAACCGTAATTAGTCTTCATTGGTCCTACTTGACCCTAATTGTTCATTGTTGACCCAAATTGGTCTTCATTGGTCATAATTGACCATAATTTGTCTTTATTTGTCCTATTTCTTCTTTATTGATCCTAATTGACTATCTGACCCTAATTGGTTCTCATTATTCTTCATTGGTCCTAGTTGGTTTTCATTGTGCCAAATTATGACATAATCACTCGAATCTGACTCAGTATCCGACAAACTCAAGTCTTCATCATCTTTATTAGTTTCAGATACATCAGCCATCAACTCATCATCTTGAGCATTAACCGTAACATGCACACCTCCCTCAACATTAACAAATGGATCTTCATATCACATGATCTTGATTAATTTGTTGTTGTACAGGTTCTTGAATAACATGTTCTTGATTTACAGGTTCTTGATTCTGAATCTGTGGTTCGGGGTTTGCATCGTGATTTTGAATAACCTCGGCATTCTCACCATTATCATCATTCTCTAACTCATCATCTGAACTATCATCATGTCGTGGAGCACCATTTTCAGGAGCCACATAATCTGCTTTAGCAAGATGTCCAATCAGTCTTTCAATAGGTGGAGGTATATTTTCTCCTTTTCGCTTCTGATAAATTGGCAATTTTATGACAGCCAACTCATTCATATGCTTCAGCGGCATAGCAAATACTGAATTCTTTTAAATTGCAGGATATTTTGCATCAAGTATCATTTGAACAAACCTTGGATACATCAGACTTTTCTTTTGCTACACCGATATGTTCTCCTTCATGTAAGCAAAAATCCAACCAGACAAGTTGAATGTTCTATTTATCACCAAGGTAGTGAAAAAGGATAGAATCGTCATATCAAGTTCCTCATGACCTCTCAATCTGTTCCCGAAACATCTCATAATGACATGAAGCATGCATTTGTATGGTGGGCACACATTTGACTTGATAAACCACTTGGCAGTAAAATTCCCATTATATTTTATTCTTCTGAATACTCCGATAAGATCTGGTTCATCAACTTCCATTGGATATGCTGCTCGATCATTGAATTGAAGAACTCGACGAAGACGTTGGGTCCCGTGAGTGGCTCTTTAACAATGTTGGCACAATTTCATTTAAAGAAGATAGAAAAGTTGCGGAAAGTAAATCAAATTGGAAGACAACAATTCATAAAAAGGGTTTTTCTGTATATCTCAAATGTAAATAATGCTTTACACGAGTTTATAGTATAACAATGTATCAACAGAAATAACTTTTCTATGGGAGTAAGTTGTAATTGCTTTGAGAAGATATTGAATTGTATGCTTGTTGTCTTACCTTGTTTGGTGAAGTCATCTTGCTATTTATAGGAAGATGTAGCAAGTTGCATTGGATAAGGTGGTTGAGGTCGGTTAAATTTAGAGTATGTCAGAGTATATAAAGATAAATTGAGCGTATTTAATTTATCTCTTTTTCAATTGTCTTCAACTGCTTTCGTGATAAATGCCAAGTTAGTGTTAATTTGCTTGTTCTTCACACAAAGACATATTTTGTTCTTCTCGTAATCTTTATCTTCTGATAGTCCAGAACTCCTTCAGGACTCTTCATTGAAGACTATTAATGCTTTCCATTAGAGGCATTCTACAGAAATGAGGATTTCTACAGAATTTGGTCTGTACATAACTACTTCGGAATTTCCGGAGTAGTTCTGTATGAATACAGACTTCATACAGAAATCTGTAATTCGTAGAGACTTTCGTATCCTTTCTCCTTTGAGGATATATCTTATATTTTCTTCTAATACTTGACTGTTTGTGTTACATTTGCATTGTGTTCTAACAATCTCCCCCTATGTCACACCCCGGTCAACGGATTCGGGTGTGAGCGAGACGGAATCATAGTCGCAGATATACAGAACAACTTCTACTAAATTCAAACGTCATTTAAAACATAATATCATTCATGTTGCAGCGGAAAGTTGTGGTGAAATGATAATGTCTTACATTTGAATAAAAGTCTTAGTTTGATATTGAAATCATAAATCAGTTTATTTAAGATAGGTCGGGACTACGACTCCGGTGAAACAGGGTCGAAAGTTACAGTGAAGCCCCATTTGCACGTCTTCCATGATAAGCTTAGATACCTGAGAAATCATGAGTTTTAAAAGGTCAACATAAAGTTGGTGAGGTTCACAGGTTTATGATTCTATGATAAGTTTGTAAAAACAGTTTACAGTGTGTTGGAATAACAGTTTACAGTATGTTGGAATAACAGTTTTTGGCATGTTGGGATAACAGTTTACGGCATACTTAAATGTTACGTTGGTTTACTGTTGTGGTTGTAAGATCCTACCATGAACCTCAAATTCGAATACTAACGGATTACCCACTCATAGCATTCTATCCCAAGAATACCGAACAGGCAAGAATAACTGACGTGTACCCCTTGACAATGTACGAAGTCAGGATTGGAGCTACCAATCTGGGCAGGGTTGTCAACCCAAATAGATCTACTCACTAGTTATCGTTTCGAGCAGAACTAATCGAATTCAATTAATAGTGGGATTTCAGTTGTACTAACGTTGATAACGATAAAGTACCAGTTGTTTGGGATACAGAATGGAACATGTAGTCATACGGCTAACAGGTAAACCATAACATTAAGTAAAAAGCAGTTTATCAGTTCATGATTTCTCCCCCCATAAGTGTAAAACAGTTGTAAAGAAAAGGGGCCGTGAAACTCACTTGATTCAGTGATGATGATGGATTACCGAGTGGCAACTAGCAAGTAAAGTCCTAATAAAACATAAGACAATATGCATAAGGGTCCACATAATCATTTGAGTAACGAACGTTACCCAAATGATACCGGTCAAGTCTTGACGTATAATCCCGTTGTAGCGTTTGAAAACCCGTTAGTTAATCAGTTTACAAAATCAGTAAATACGAATGTTCACATATTAAGGCATTTATGTAAATAAATGCAAAGGATGAACATGCGATAACGTATCATGAAGATCAGTTCAATCAAGTCTTGAATATTGTTTTAAATAATAATATTTATTATTATTTTTAAGTTCGCTCGATCGATTGAATATTTAATCGCGTTAAGTTATAATATATATAACTAGAGTTGATAATTATTATCGAAATAATTATTCTAACTTGTTGGAATAATTTATCAAATTATTATAAGTTATAGATTTAATGATTAAACACAAGTAGGTAAATGTTAAAAGTTATTTTAATATTAAACTCATGTTTTGAAAATTAGGGTTTTGAGTTAAAGTAAGTATAATTATTATTAAAAATAATTATATTAACAAACCAAAATGATTTTAACTCAAATTAGGGTTTTGAAAATTCAGAAGGATAATTATTTGCTGAAAATAATTATTTACGATTTATTACGTCGTAAAACATTTTTAAATCGTTTAAAGATTTCGTTTCAAATCCAAACGTTTAAAAATAAACATTTGATCCGGTTAAAACGTTTTGATTATTTTGATTTATTTAAAATAATCAAAAATATGTTTTTCATAGTTTCTATAAGTCTTTTGATTTTATTTTTATAAAATCATTTCTAAATAACTTTATTTATCAAATAAAGTTAGGGTTTTAAATTAAAGACTTTTTATAGAAAATTTCTAACATAAAACATTTTCCACTTTTTGTATAAATTCCAAGATTTTATACTTTTCAAGTCAAGTGTCATAAGAATGTTTATTTACCCTTTTTTGATATAAAATATATTTATATATATTTTAATCCATTGTATTTTTAAAACCTAAACAAGTCATTTAAGGCTTGTGTATTTAGATATTATATTTTTATAAAATGTGTCCATTTTATATAATAAATTCCAAGGTGACATTTTATGGCTATATTTATCCAAGTAATTTATATAAAATTACTAACTTTGATATTTTCCCATAAAAATTCATTTAAGGGTTTTTAAGTTATCATTTCATGTCCAAAGATTTAGTAACACATCCTAAAATCCATATTAGTCCCAATGTGTCACTAACACCATTTTTAGTCCATGATAATTGTTATTAGCGTATATTAATCCGTAAACGAGATGATTAACTACTAAAATCATGATTAACAATTCTAGTCATTTATAAACATATCAACACAAGATAATATTAACATATAACCATACAATTATATATATAAACCTCATAAAATCACTAAATGATTTAATTAAACCCTTAAGTTTATAACATAAACTTTAGATTTAAAACACCACATAAACTCATTTTCGAACCTTATATTCTTAAGGTTTTTAAAATTGAAAGCGAACGAAATTGGTGTAAGTATTTTTGGTCATTAGGAAAACTTCAAGTTTTTAAATGATCGATTGTCAAGACGTTACGGTTCATTTGGGACGTTAATAACGTATTAAAAACATAGACGATAACGGTTAAAAAGACTCACAGCGGTGAGGAGTTTAAACCGAGAAGGAAACGAGAAAGGTGGTGGCGTGGTGGCGGGTCTCGGCTGCACAGCAACGACAGCCCGGCGGTGAATGGTGGTGGTGGTATACTTGTCAGCCGAAAAAGAGAGGAGGGAGATGGAGGTGTGGTTCTCGGCTGGAAACAAGCAAGGAGAAAGGGAAAATGGAGGTTGGTTGGTGAAGGTGATGTGTGTAAGAAAGAGTTGTTGTGGTGAAGAGGTGCACAAGTCACCTAAAAACTATTTGATCATGATGAGGACTAGAGTTAGAGTGTAGGGTGGTAGGAGGTGATGTGTTCTAGTCTTCATCACAAATTTCTAATTTTAAAAATCTCCTACTTACTTTTATAAAACCTTAATATGTAGGTGATTGGTTTTATATAAAAGTTGTCATGTTTTTATAAATTAGGTTATGGATAATAGGAGTGTTATATAAAAGTATACAAAGGTTGGAGATGATTATTTAATAATCTCAAAAGTATAAAAGTTATAAAAGGTGGTGACTAATTTTTATAGAATTTGAATCCACTTTATAAAAATTAATACAAAGTTGTTGGGCTCAAATTATAAAAATAACTCATTGGAATTGGGCTTGATTTTGGGCCAAGACATTTAAAGGAAAAACGTAGTTGGGCCCGATTGTCGGTTTTGAGCCTTACGGGTCCAAACGGAGCACCGGTTCGAGGCCCGGGCCCATTGTGTATCAGTTGAGTTTATAGATCGCCACGATCAATCGGTTTATTACGTTTATGTAACGGATTAAGGCTTCGGGCTCGGTTTCATTATTTTAGGCATATTGGGCCTATTGGGCCAAGTCGGGCCCAATTAGGTGTTCGGTTGGGGTTAGGCTTAAGTCTTGACAACGATTTCAGTTTATGATGTTTTTATTTCATAAAAATAATTGTTTAAGTTGATTATAAAAGTTTTTCAGAAATCAGTTATGTTTTTCAGTTTTCGAACGGGTTACGGTTAACGTTTTCAGTTTGTCAGTTTGTAACAGTTTTAAGCTCGATTGTCCGGGTTGTTTAAAACCGAATAGTTTTAAACATACGATCGCTTATCAGTTTTTGACGTGTCGATTCTATAAATGTTCGACACCGGTTCCGGATAAAATATAAAAATACATTTTATATTTATTTTTCTTGTTGTTGAAGTTCCATGATTTATACATGAAATTTCTGAGCATTTAACGGGTATACGCTTCTAGTACAAACGCGGGATTAGGTTTACGTCATCAGTTAAAAGTCAGTATCAGTAATTAACAGTTTAAACAGAAATCAGACCAGTTAATACACATTAAAACTTAATTTAAAAGTCAAAGTAAGGAGGTTTGACCTAGGTTTTCGGACGAGGTGTCACATTCTCCCCCAGTTAGAAGAATTTCGTCCCGAAATTCAGTTCTTGATTACTGGTTGTTTGTGACGTTTCTGAAAAGATGAGGATATTTCAGACGCATTTGATCCTCGCGTTCCCAAGTGTACTCTGTACCTCGCCATGAGTTCCAACACACTTTGATAATGGGAATGCAGCTATGCTTCGTTCTCGTAAGGTCTCGGTCAAGTATCTTGACAGGTTCTTCCATAAAGTGAGGCGTTTTGTCAACTTGAATTTCGTTAAGTGGGACGACAAGCGTTTCGTCAGATAAGCATTTCTTTAAGACTACTAACGTGAAAGACATCATGCAACTGCTTAGCTATACGGGAAGGCGTAGTCGGTAAGCTACGGGTCCATTGTCTTAGTGATTTCAATAGGACCAATGTAACGAGGGTTAAGCTTTCCTCGTTTGCCGAAATTGATGACACCTTTTCAAGGTGACACTTTTAACATGACGCGGTCACCCTTTTTAAAGGATAAGGGTTTTGCGACGATTGTCGGCAGATAAATCTCAATAGTCTGATAAAAGAATGAGGATTGACACACGGATGAACGAGATTTTGAGTATGAAGGTTTCTGGACAAGTCAGGATTTCTCATGAATGGGCTCTACCAGGATTTTCATGCAATTCAAATTACAATTATGTGTGCACCCACAATTGTGATTTGCCTTACATGATCAGCCTAAGCTTTGCTCATACTTGAGTTTTCATTTTTCGTTGGAATATGCAATAAATCAGGGACAGGATGCCTTATGGAAAAGTTTAGATTGATTCACTACCGTACGGGATCTTCCTTGATTCCCGGGATTTTTAATGATAACAATAATGGAAATGCGGTTTGGCTCCAGTTCATTGGTCTTGCAGTCTAAGGTCTTAATAGGTTCTAGACAAGATGGGTGTGTAGGCCATTGGTCCAATCCGTTCCAGGATTTCAAGGGACTGATGAGGTTTAAGCATACCTAGCTTTCCAGGCCTAGTTACCTCCCTCTGAGATAGAATCCATTATAAGGTTTTGAACCCCCTTATATATTCTAAGGGTTCGTGACGAGTGTTAACGTAGTTCTCCTGGAGATTACCTATGGCTTTCAGAAATTGAAAGGTCTCCTTAGTAGTTTCATGAACTATCAATGGACCAGTCAGATGACTGTTACTAGCTTCGGTTCAGCGAAGGGGCGAATGAAACTTTATTCCATACAAGCCTTCGAAAAGGGGCGGCTTGAATATTCGAGCGATATATCTATTACAATAAGGAAATTCGGCGAGTGGAAAATGGTTGTCTCAACCATTTCCTGGGTTTGTCTTGCATGATGACAATCTGTCACAACTACGCAACGTACCTTTTTAAGGTCTGAATTTTTCCTTTTGATTTGGTCATCAGTATAACTCCTTTATACATACATTTTGTTGGATCCCTGGGTGGATGGAATATCTTGATTTGTGGGCTTCATCAAACACTAGCCTTCTCAAGTCTCAGAGGCTAGGTACCCATAGTCTATCCAAAGAGTTTATGGTTCCATCAGGCTTTTCAATCAGTTGTTTCTCCATGTTATGTAGGCATTCATTTTCCAGATTCTCCGGCTTAAGGGCTTCGATTTGTGCGTCACGAACTTGTGACGTGAGATTCGAGCGTATGGTCATACTTAGTGTTCGAACACGATGCGGTTTGGCATGTTCCTTCCTGCTTAAGGCATCGGCTATAATGTTAACCTTGCCTGGTTGATAACGAATCTCACATTCGTAATCATTAAGCAGTTTAACCATCGTCGTTGTCTCGAGTTTAGCTCTTTCTGGTTAAGGATGTGCTGGAGACTCTTGTTATCGGTGAATATAACGCACCGAGTCCCATAGGGGTGGTGCCTCCAGATTTTGAGGGCAAAGACAACGGTTCTAAGTTCTAAGTCGTGAGTCGTGTAATTCTTCTCGTGAATCTTCAGTTGTCGAGGGGCGTAAGCGATGGATTTCTCACGCTGCATCAGTACGCAACCCAAACCTTGATGCGAAGCATCACAGTATACAACGAAATCATCGATTCCGTCAGGCAAGGATAGGATTGGGGCGTTGTAAAGTTTTTTTTTTTTTTCAACAACTGGAAAGCAGTTTCAGTTTTATTATCTCAAATGCATTTCTTATCTTTTGGGTCAGGGTGGTACGAGGCTGGGCTATCAAAAATTTCAATGAATCGGCGGTAATAGCCAGCGAGACTTAAGAATTGTCGAATCTCAGTTGGCTTCGTAGAAGTACTCCACTCTTTGATTGCTTCAATCTTAGACGAATCAACGTGAATCTCGTGGTCATTGATCACATGACCCAGAAAGTGTACTTCGCGAATCCAAAAATCACATTTGGAGAATTTCGCGTACGGTTCTTCTTTCTTTAATAGTTCTAAGATGAATCTCAATTGTTCCTCGTGTTCGTTCTTACTACGTGTGTAGATAAGAATATCGTCGATGAACACGAAAACAATTTATCAAAGTATGGTTTGTACACGCGATTCATTAAGTCCATGAATACGGCCGGTGCGTTAGTCAAACCAAATGGCATAACGAGGGAATCATAATGACTATAGCGTGTTCTAAACGCTGTCTTTGAGACATCTTCATCTCTAACTCGGAGTTGGTGGTACCCCGACCTCAGATCGATCTTTGAATAGAAGCATGATCCTTGAAGTTGATTAAATAAGTCATCGATCCTTGGAAGCGGGTAACGGTTCTTCACAGTCTGTTTGTTCGACTCTCGGTAGTCGATACACATCCTGAACGTTCCATCATTCTTCTTCACGAATAAAACGGGAACACCCCACGAGGAGTGGCTTCGACAATTGAAGCCCTTATCTAGCAACTCTTGCAGTTAGCTAGATAACTCTCGCATTTCAGACGGTGCCAGTCGGTAAGGGGACATGGCAATGGGGCGGCTCCGGGTGTTAGGTCGATGCGAAACTCTACTTGTCGTGCTGGGGGTAAGCCTGGAAAGTCTTCTGGAAAGACTTTCAGGTATTTGCAGACAATAGGGATATCTACGATACGCTTCTCTTTCAGTTTCTTCTCTGTGACATGAGCTAGAATGACATGGCATCCTTTGTGGAGGAATTCATGTGCCTTCATACACGATATGATTTCTAGTTCGGCTCCACTCTTTTCGCCCTGTACGTCCAGAGTGTTGCCATATGTTAACGGCACTCCAACCATTTTCTCATGACACACAATTTCAGTATGGTTCTTTGCTAACCAATCCATTCCAATGAATACATTGAAATTTCCTCAATCAATGGGCATCCAATCGATGCTGAAAGAATGGCCAGCGGTTAGCCTGGATAGATTACTCTGGGTTCTATCAAATCTCCACTTGCTAAATCAATTGCAAACTTAGTGTCTAAGGTAACAGGGGCGATTTCACGTAATTGACTAAAATCGATAGACACAAGGCTTCTGTCGGCATTAGTACCGAATAACATAGAGGTATAAATGCTATTTAGCAGAAACGTATCCATCACCGTATTGGGGTCACGACGGGCGTCTCTGGCATTGATCATGAAAGCTCTTCCTCTAGCATGGTCAGCATCTTGATTCTTCACCTTTGGGTATTCCTTTGCAATGGCCAATTTCCCAGCAACCGTAGCATGTGCGATTTGGGTAATCACGTGCTACATGTCTTTTAACCTTGCAGATGTTACAGTAGACATTACCACAATCGAGAGTGCGGTGTAGGTTGCATTTGGAGCATATGGGTGTTGTACCGGTGTAATCGGTCCTTCGGACAGGGTGAACAGCTCACGGAACCTCTAAAAGGTGTAGGCCTTAATTCATAAAGGTCCTTTTATGAATATTCACGAGGGCTTACAATGTTAGGTTAAAACATTGAACACAATTAGCTGCCATTGTAGTCTGGTGTTTTCTAACCTTGGTTAATTCGTTCATACTGCGCGCCCCATCGTCCGCGTGACGCTGGGTTGTAGTAGCAGCGACAGTTTCAGCAACGCGTTGAGCAAACAGTTCCTCGATTTCAGTACCGCTCAAGGGCGGAGGAGGTGAAGCGATTCTGATGGTTCAGCGTCTAGGCGGCATACTTTCGCTTTAAGTTATTAATGTCAACATAAAAGAAAGTCTAGGTTATATGTGGATGGAGTTATTACATGTGCGATAATAGTTGTCACGTCATACATACATGATACGTAAAACATGACGCGCGCAAGCACAACCAAGAAACATGAAGCAGAGGAAAACAACATACGCGAATATGTAACATGATTAATGACGTACAGCAACGGTAGTAACATCCATACTAAACATGAAAATCATAATAATAATAATCATGATACTAGTTTCCATCCACCGTATTAACTGGTAGAATATACGATAGTCAAAAGAGGATAAGTCTTCGTTCTGGGCCCGCAGTCCTATCACAACAAAATATATAAATATCTTTCGTTGCTAAAATGAGGGATCAAAAGTCTAGATTCTAGATCAAGCTATCTAGAGTGGTGGTCCATAGGGCATAGTTAAGGTGGTGGTGATCTGAGCAATGAGGTTCATGTAATTGAACACTCGCCCAGGGAATTCCTCTAGGTAAGCGAATCTCGTCTGGAAGGACTCGTTGGCCAACCGCAGGTCGGTGTAGGCCATGTTGACACCACTCATACGAGCGTGCAGTGACTCCATAACACCCAGTGTGGAAGCCTGGTGATGCTCCATGGCGGTTGGACGGTTCTCTAGTGTCGCCAGATCGGTCCAGGTGGGGAGTCTAGTGATCTCATCGTCGATCACTCCAAAGGATTGTTCATGACATCGTATGCATGTCACCAGTGGCAGTGGCCGCATTGCCAGCGGCAGCGGTAGGAATCGGGTGGTCCGAGGAGTCGTCTGAGAGACAGTGTCACAATGGTTTCAGAAATATCGATGGTAATGAGGACTGTCAGACAATACCGACGGTGAGAATGTGCCGCACTAGGCTGGACAGTTCATGGTCCTCAGGGGAAGGTGTGTACTTAGACACGACTGTGTCTTTTCCAGAGGAAACAGATAGGCAGATGACCTCTTCGAAAGTCATCTCTGCGATAATATTCCATGAGAGAACATAGCTGATAACACGATAACAGTATCTAGAATAAAGATATAAATGTACCAGTTGCAGTAATAATAACTCGTATATGTAAAGCATAAGTTAACATAACCAATATGATAAGGAACTGGTCTTGCGTGCAAACGGTAGCTTCGGAGCGGGTTATAGTCCAGGTCTGGTTTTTGTTTATTTGTTTAACCTAGTTCGCTATAACCATGGCTCTGATACCAATCTGTCACACCCCGGTCAACTGATTTGGGTGTGAGCGAGACGGAATCATAGTCGCAGATATACAGAACAACTTCTACTAAATTCAAACGTCATTTAAAACATAATATCATTCATGTTGCAGCGGAAAGTTGTGGTGAAATGATAATGTCTTACATTTGAATAAAAGTCTTAGTTTGATATTGAAATCATAAATCAGTTTATTTAAGATAGGTCGGGACTACGACTCCGGTGAAACAGGGTCGAAAGTTACAGTGAAGCCCCATTTGCACGTCTTCCATGATAAGCTTAGATACCTGAGAAATCATGAGTTTTAAAAGGTCAACATAAAGTTGGTGAGGTTCACAGGTTTATGATTCTATGATAAGTTTGTAAAAACAGTTTACAGTGTGTTGGAATAACAGTTTACGGTATGTTGGAATAACAGTTTTTGGCATGTTGGGATAACAGTTTACGGCATACTTAAATGTTACGTTGGTTTACTGTCGTGGTTGTAAGATCCTACCATGAACCTCAAATTCGAATACTAACGGATTACCCACTCATAGCATTCTATCCCAAGAATACCGAACAGGCAAGAATAACTGACGTGTACCCCTTAACAATGTACGAAGTCAGGATTGGAGCTACCAATCTGGGCAGGGTTGTCAACCCAAATAGATCTACTCACTAGTTATCGTTTCGAGCAGAACTAATCGAATTCAATTAATAGTGGGATTTCAGCTGTACTAACGTTGATAACGATAAAGTACCAGTTGTTTGGGATACAGAATGGAACATGTAGTCATACGGCTAACAGGTAAACCATAACATTAAGTAAAAAGCAGTTTATCAGTTCATGATTTCTCCCCCATAAGTGTAAAACAGTTGTAAAGAAAAGGGGCCGTGAAACTCACTTGATTCAGTGATGATGATGGATTACCGAGTGGCAACTAGCAAGTAAAGTCCTAATAAAACATAAGACAATATGCATAAGGGTCCACATAATCATTTGAGTAACGAACGTTACCCAAATGATACCGGTCAAGTCTTGACGTATAATCCCGTTTGTAGCGTTTGAAAACCCGTTAGTTAATCAGTTTACAAAATCAGTAAATACGAATGTTCACATATTAAGGCATTTATGTAAATAAATGCAAAGGATGAACATGCGATAACGTATCATGAAGATCAGTTCAATCAAGTCTTGAATATTGTTTTAAATAATAATATTTATTATTATTTTTAAGTTCGCTCGATCGATTGAATATTTAATCGCGTTAAGTTATAATATATATAACTAGAGTTGATAATTATTATCGAAATAATTATTCTAACTTGTTGGAATAATTTATCAAATTATTATAAGTTAAAGATTTAATGATTAAACACAAGTAGGTAAATGTTAAAAGTTATTTTAATATTAAACTCATGTTTTGAAAATTAGGGTTTTGAGTTAATGTAAGTATAATTATTATTAAAAATAATTATATTAACAAACCAAAATGATTTTAACTCAAATTAGGGTTTCGAAAATTCAGAAGGATAATTATTTGCTGAAAATAATTATTTACGATTTATTATGTCGTAAAACATTTTTAAATCGTTTAAAGATTTCGTTTCAAATCCAAACGTTTAAAAATAAACATTTGATCCGGTTAAAACGTTTTGATTATTTTGATTTATTTAAAATAATCAAAAATATGTTTTTCATAGTTTCTATAAGTCTTTTGATTTTATTTTTATAAAATCATTTCTAAATAACTTTATTTATCAAATAAAGTTAGGGTTTTAAATTAAAGACTTTTTATAGAAAATTTCTAACATAGAACATTTTCCACTTTTTGTATAAATTCCAAGATTTTATACTTTTCAAGTCAAGTGTCATAAGAATGTTTATTTACCCTTTTTGATATAAAATATATTTATATATATTTTAATCCATTGTATTTTTAAAACCTAAACAAGTCATTTAAGGCTTGTGTATTTAGATATTATATTTTTATAAAATGTGTCCATTTTATATAATAAATTCCAAGGTGACATTTTATGGCTATATTTATCCAAGTAATTTATATAAAATTACTAACTTTGATATTTTCCCATAAAAATTCATTTAAGGGTTTTTAAGTTATCATTTCATGTCCAAAGATTTAGTAACACATCCTAAAATCCATATTAGTCCCAATGTGTCACTAACACCATTTTTAGTCCATGATAATTGTTATTAGCGTATATTAATCCATAAACGAGATGATTAACTACTAAAATCATGATTAACAATTCTAGTCATCTATAAACATATCAACACAAGATAATATTAACATATAACCATACAATTATATATATAAACCTCATAAAATCACTAAATGATTTAATTAAACCCTTAAGTTTATAACATAAACTTTAGATTTAAAACACCACATAAACTCATTTTCGAACCTTATATTCTTTTGGTTTTTAAAATGGAAAGCGAACGAAATTGGTTTAAGTATTTTTGGTCATTAGGAAAACTTCAAGTTTTTAAATGATCGGTTGTCAAGACGTTACGGTTCATTTGGGACGTTAATAACGTATTAAAAACATAGACGATAACGGTTAAAAAGACTCACAACGGTGAGGAGTTTAAACCGAGAAGGAAACAAGAAAGGTGGTGGCGTGGTGGCGGGTCTCGGCTGCACAGCAGCGACAGCCCGGCGACGGAAACAACGGTCCCGGCAGGTGGCAGTAGCAACAACGGAACAGTAGCAGTTCAGGCAGTTTGCGGTGGTGGTGATGGCAGCTACTAGCGGCGGTGGTGGGGGCTGTCTGGCCGGAAAAAGAAAGGAGAAAGGAAGGAGGTGACGGGGGTGGTTGTGGGCTGTCGAGAAGGAGGAACAAGGAGGAGATGGGTGGTGGCTCGGTGGTCCACGGCAGGTGGACAGCAGAGCAGCGGCGGCAGCAGCAAGACGCACCAGCAGCAGCTCCGATCGGCAGCAGAAGCTCCGTTCAGCAGCGGCAACTCCGATCAGAAGCAGCCCCACGGCAGTGGTGGCTGGTGTTGTTTCACCGGAAAAAAAAGAGGAACAGAAGGGGCTGCCAGTTTTCAGAGAAAGAGAGGAGAGGGTGGAAGGTGGTGGTGGCTGTGATCGATGGTGGTGGTGCCTGATGTGGTTCTCGACAGAAAAAGAGAAGGAGAGGGGAGTGGCGGAAGTTTAAGGTGAGGGTGGTGGTAGCAGGTGGTGCCGGCGGTGAATGGTGGTGGTGGTATACTTGTCAGCCGAAAAAGAGAGGAGGGAGATGGAGGTGTGGTTCTCGGCTGGAAACAAGCAAGGAGAAAGGGAAAATGGAGGTTGGTTGGTGAAGGTGATGTGTGTAAGAAAGAGTTGTTGTGGTGAAGAGGTGCACAAGTCACCTAAAAACTATTTGATCATGATGAGGACTAGAGTTAGAGTGTAGGGTGGTAGGAGGTGATGTGTTCTAGTCTTCATCACAAATTTCTAATTTTAAAAATCTCCTACTTACTTTTATAAAACCTTAATATGTAGGTGATTGGTTTTATATAAAAGTTGTCATGTTTTTATAAATTAGTTTATGGATAATAGGAGTGTTATATAAAAGTATACAAAGGGTGGAGATGATTATTTAATAATCTCAAAAGTATAAAAGTTATAAAAGGTGGTGACTAATTTTTATAGAATTTAAATCCACTTTATAAAAATTAATACAAAGTTGTTGGGCTCAAATTATAAAAATAACTCATTGGAGTTGGGCTTGATTTTGGGCCAAAACATTTGAAGGAAAAACGTATTTGGGCCCGATTGTCGGTTTTGAGCCTTACGGGTCCAAACGGAGCACCGGTTCGAGGCCCGGGCCCATTGTGTATCAGTTGAGTTTATAGATCGCCATGATCAATCGGTTTATTACGTTTATGTAACGGATTAAGGCTTCGGGCTCGGTTTCATTATTTTAGGCTTATTGGGCCTATTGGGCCAAGTCGGGCCCAATTAGGTGTTCGGTTGGGGTTAGGCTTAAGTCTTGACAACGATTTCAGTTTATGATGTTTTTATTTCATAAAAATAATTGTTTAAGTTGATTATAAAAGTTTTTCAGAAATCAGTTATGTTTTTCAGTTTTCGAACGGGTTACGGTTAACGTTTTCAGTTTGTCAGTTTGTATCAGTTTTAAGCTCGATTGTCCAGGTTGTTTAAAACCGAATAGTTTTAAACATACGATCGCTTATCAGTTTTTGACGTGTCGATTCTATAAATGTTCGACACCGGTTCCGGATAAAATATAAAAATACATTTTATATTTATTTTTCTTGTTGTTGAAGTTCCATGATTTATACATGAAATTTCTAAGCATTTAACGGGTATACGCTTCTAGTACAAACGCGGGATTAGGTTTACGTCATCAGTTAAAAGTCAGTATCAGTAATTAACAGTTTAAACAGAAATCAGACCAGTTAATACACATTAAAACTTAATTTAAAAGTCAAAGTAAGGAGGTTTGACCTAGGTTTTCGGACGAGGTGTCACACCCTAAGTATTTGAAGAAAATAAACAAAAAGAGAACATAAAAGATGCATAGATCATTGGAAAATGAACAGGATGCATGGAACTATGATTACATTTATATTCTTAAGAGAGAACCCTTGTTACAGAGTCTTCTTTTACGAAGAATTTCTTGGGAAGAGGGCTCCAGCAGGCTTTGTGCAGTTCCTTTTAAAGTGTTCTGTGTTGTTTGAGATCTTCTAAATTCTTGATCATAAGTTCCCGTCTTCTTACAGTCTTAGGCTCAGTTTCTTTGTTTTCATCTAGTAGAAATGAGATAAATTTTAGAGATGCACTGGAGTAGGCATGACACTAGTTAATTCTGAAGAAGCTTCCTTTGTCATTGCGATTTCTGAAGCAGATCCGTACATCACCAGTGTTTTAAATTAGTTTAGATCCTTTCCACTATAGTCCAGAGGGAAGGTCTTGTTTTGCAGTCTGAATTGCGAGTTTCTTCAGACCAGTGTGCATTGCTAGCTCATAGTCAACCAGAGCAAATCTATTATATATCTTCTTTCTTGCTTCTCTAAGTCGATGTATTTCCCTTCTGTTCTCGAGACTTGTTAAGCCATTTGCTAAACAACTTTTGAGTAGGGACAAGATATGCATCTCACTGAGTTGATCAAGATATGCATCGGTGAAGATATATGGTTGACGATTGTTTGCAGTGGTGGTGATTCTGTTGGAGTTGAAGTAGTGAGTGAAGGGGTTTCCCTTTTGTTGTCCTCTCAAAAAGATTGAGAGGCTACTGAGACATGAGCATTAAAGTCCCCCTAGGCTTGTGGCTTTCTCCTTGCCTTTTTCAAATTCCTTTGTGGGTTTGGAGTTACCTGTAGTGTGAGCTTTGATATTGGCACCTGATGAGGTTGGAACTGGAGGCTGATTAGATCTTTGAGCAGGTTGTCTTGGTGGTGGAGGTGGCATTGAGTGATCAGAGGTAGGACTGGGCTTGCATTGATCATGTTTCTTCCGTTTAGGAGAAGACTTGAGTTCATCAGGAGCTACCTTTTGCTTTGAGCTGGGAGGTGAATTATCAAGGTTGATGAACGGAGGGGATGGAGCTTCCTTTTCTGAATGCTTCTTGATTGGCATGGCTTCTGTTACTTTTTGGATAGTTTTTCATTCTTTTCTCCAGAAGCATCTGATTCGAGTTTATTTTTACCAGATTTGACTTTTCTTCAAGTAATTCCTTGTTTAGAAGAGTGAACTGGTCTTTGATTTCATTCAGCATTTCTGCTCTTTTGGCTTCAAAAAATTGTATGGTCTTTTGAGCCCTTTTATTCAGCTCCTTGATCTGATCTTGTAGAAATGCTTGGTTTCTTGGTTTTCACATTTAATCAGTGAGTTGAAGGTTGTTGGTATTGAGAAAACTGATGCTGATTTGAAAGAAAAGATTATGGAAGCCTTTCCTGAAAAGTGGGAAAATTATGTTCTGTTACTCACACATGATAAAGATTACTCTACATTGACATTTCACGAGCTTACTGGAAAACTTCATGCTCGATAAATGAAAATGTTAAATTCAAAGAAGTCAATTGCTACTTTACAGAATCTAGAGTTATATCATGGTGAGAATACGGCAAGTATGAATGCTAAATCTAAACCAACTTTGAGTTCTGCACCAAATATTGCCTTTATGGCTGGAACTTCAGGAAATTCTGATAACAATTCATAATGGGGTTGTAGTTTTACAATTCCAAATTCTTCAAGTCAAAATGGCTTTTCTGCTGAATCAATGGATGATTGTGCCAAAATGATTGTTGCTTTAATCTCATCGTCCTTTGGCTTAGTTATAAAAAATGTTACGGATGCACAATTAGTAAGAGATGATCTTGATGCTCTTGATGATGATCAACTGATTGAATTAGATCTATCTTGGAAATATGTTGTGCTGAGTCATAGATCAAAGAGATTTTTCAAGAAACATGGCAAATCTACTGCTGATTGTAGTGAAAAATTAGGTTTTGATAAGTCAAAGTTGAAGTGTTATAAATGTTCAAAGCTTGGATATTTTGCTAATGAATGTCAACAGAAGTCTGGTTTTCCTCTATCAAGCAAACCTGGTTTTACTCAGCCATCTTCTGGTAACTCAGACAAGACAATAGCTTTAACAGTTCATCATGATGGTGTTTTTTATTGCGGTCAACGGTTTGGGCATGTTTCATCAGCCTTGATTGTTACTCATGATCAGTCAGATGATTCTTATTCAGATACTAGTTCCGATACTAGTTCAACACCAAGTTCTTATGCATCTGCTAAAAATTTGGAAAGTCTGTTGAAAGAAAATGCTTCATTGTTGCACAAAATTCAAAAGCTTTCTGAGGAAATTACTTTAGTTTATTCAGAGTTGCAGGTTTCTAAAGAACATGAAATGGAGTTGTTTAAGAAGAATGAGTGTTTGACTACTGAAATCAAAATACTGAATGATGTTTTAGAGATTTCTAAACAAGATAAAAGGGATGTTGAATATGCAAAAGCAAAGTTATGTGAAGAAAATGACGAGTTGGTCAAAGAAGTTAAGAGATGGAAGGATGAAGCAGAAGATGCTGCTACTGATTTTCAGAATTTGTTTGACAAGTCCAAAAATAAACTTGATCTGCTTACAAAGAATGTTGAAGAGTCTGCTGCTAAGATTGAAGCTTATCAAGTTGATCTAGAGAAGTTGTTGGATGAAAAGCGGGAGTTAATTAATGTTAACAAGGTTCAAGCTGCAAACCTGGAAATTCAAAAGAGAAATGAAGATAAATTGAAGAAGGAATTGTTTGAAGGATTAAATAATCTTCGCATGCAAAAGTTTGAAACTCACAAGGTTGCAAAGCAGTTGATAGTTAAAGAGAAGGAATTCGCTGAAGCTCAACAGCAGATTTTTGATCTCAAAATTTAAGTTCTTGATGCTAACAGATTGCTCAACAATGTTTTAAATTCTTAAGTTTTCACAAGTTTCTTAGCTAATGATGCAAATTTTGAGAAAATGTTTGATAAAACTGTATCACCCCCTGCTCAAATCAAAGAAGCCTTTAAAGAAGTGAAAGAGCAAGTTCTTGAATTTGATTATTCAAATGTTTCATCGTCTACTGCTGAGGAAGAAAAGGTTGTGAAGAAAAAGAAGAATAAAAAGTATAAGAGACAGATGGAAAAGGAATGTGATATTCTTCCTGCTCCAAAATTTGTATCGGGTTCATCTTCGGCTGATAATGAGAAGTCGGCTACTTCAAGTGCCAAAATTCAGTCATCACCTGACTTTAATGAGAAGATTTTCTATGATCAAAAGAATGTGACTGAAGTGAAAGCTGAATTTTCTCGGTTAGCAAAGCATGGGCATTCTACATCTGAGGAGAAGGTTGCTGGAAAGAGGGATGGCTTGGGTTTTCAAGACATGAAAGGTAAAGCTGAGGAAGTTCCAGCATCCACATCACAGGGTCTGAAGAATATTAAGATGAAGCAAGTGAAGAAGGAGATCTTCAAAGCTGAAAAAGTTCAACCTGAGCGATTCTACAAGCTCAAAGGTTTAGATCAACTTTTCTCTGATAAAGAATTTCCTCTTCATTGTGTTGATGCTCGGAAGATTTCTGACGTGTTTATGAAAGATAAAATTTCTTCTGAAAGTTCTCAATCTCGAAGCCCAACATCCAAATGGGTACATGATCATAGACATCAGGTATATGATTCTACTTCTGATCATGCTAGAGCTTTTCTTGTTTGTTCTTCGCAAGTACATCACAAGTGGGACAAAACACAGCGCATCTGTTATATTTACCGCAAAACAGGGCATATGGCAAAGGATTGTCCACTGTCTGTTGATTCATCACAATGGTTTCACAAGAAACCAGTTTTTGGTAAACCTGCCAAACCAATGTTCTTGAACGAACAAGGCAGAGTTTTTTATGAAGTTTAACCTACATTCTTTCAAAAACAAAAACGTTTTGTTCCAATGTTCTCAAAGGTTCAAAGTGTAGGTTCATCGTCATAGTCACTTATGATAATTTCATCAAAAACTGAATTACCAAAGAAACAATGGAAACCTAAGGTGGTTTCAAAGCAAAACCAGGACACTGGTCGACCAGCTAATCAGTTTGACCAGTGTGCAGGTACTTCTAGAAGACCTATCGACGATTGCAAATTGTTGATGGAGGAGTATTCTGCATTACTTATATTTCATTATTAAATTTTCTAAACCTGCAAATTTCTGAATTCTAAATCTGCATAATATCCGTGTTGATTGATCATATTTTTCTTTGCGTACAAGTTTTTCTCAAAAACCCAAAAATAGAGTCTTGATTTTGTAAAATGAAAATCCCAAAACAGAGTTTTCATTTTAAGGGGGAGAATTGTACGTAAGGGGGGGTAACTAAGAAAAAGCATTTTATGGGAAGGAAGTTGAATACATGCACAATATATAAAATTATGAGAAATTGATCATTGGGAAATGATGGTACATTGGTCTCACACCCCAACCGACGGCGGAATATGTCGGGGCGTGATGACTGTCCAGATGCTCACAACCAAATAATTTAGAGTTGCGAGCATCTGGACAGTCATCACGCCCTGACATATTCCGCCGTCGGTTGGGGTGTGACAGATTGGTATCAGAGCCATGGCTATAGGGATTTAGGTTATTAGAAATGGATGACCTAGACTATACCATAGGTGTCCACATGATAGTCTCATGTATAGTATTCCTATTTATATGCTAAGTCCCTTGATGTTTCTTAATCCTGCTTTCCTCTAAGTCTCATCTCTACTCTTAAATACACTTATACGCTGAACTCTTTTGGTTTCCTAACATCTCTTCATAATAATAATGTTTATGAAAAATTAATTATTTTTATAATTTCTATATTCTCGTCTGGGTTAAGTTTCTAGTAGTAGACATGTAGTAACTGGAAGGGGGAAAACACCGGTAACTGGGGTCTTTGTCAAAGGTTGGTGTTGTGTAGAAATTCAAACCTACCGTCGGACCTGGATACCTACCTGGGACGCCCCAGTGAGAGTGTTGGAACCTATTAGGCCAAAGCATGTGAATTACTACTAGAAACTATAAATAACTCTGATTAGTCCCGGTTGTAATTTCTCAATCGAGAAATGAAAACCATTCCATTGATTTTACACAAATCCCACATGGTTATCTATTTGTGCACTACTTTTATTGATTCTCAATGATCTACATTTTATATCGTTCAAATTGTATTTCTTTTTACACACTCAGATGTTATTATCGGTTGTTTCACATCCTTGACTCATAAATCATTTCTTTTCTTTTCAGCATGTCTAAGCGTCTCATGGGTTATAATCATCATTCTAAGAATTCTGGTACCAAATTGGCTGCTCAAATTGCCAAACAAATGGCAGTAGTCATACCAGATATGATGGTTCAAATTCAACAAAATCTAAATGCTACTCCAGTTTCTTCAGCTGCTCCCACCCTTACTTGTACCTTTAAACATTTCAACTCATGTAATCCACCTAAGTACAATGGTTCTAATGGCGCAACCGGTTTACTACAATGGTTCGAGGGTATCGAAAATACCTTCGTTAACATTGATTGTCTTAAAAATCTTAAAGTTCGCTATGCCACTAGTGCCTTGACCAAGAAGGCACTCACTTGGTGGAACAGCGAGAAGCGTAATCGTGGTGCTGATGTTGTATTAGCCTTATCATGGAATGAAGTCAAAGAGCTAATGACACGTGAGTTCTGTCCTCCTAGTGAACGAAAGAAGTTGGAAGACGAACTCTGGGAACTTGAGCAAGATAGTGGAGATAATCAAGCCTACAATGATCGGTTCCATGAACTAAAACTCTTAGTGCGTCATATTGTTACTCCCGAGCATCGTGCTATTGATAGATACATAGGTGGACTTCCTATGCTTATCCAAGACGCAGTTTGGGCAAGTCATCCTGAAAAACTTGATGACGTTATCTCTCTTGCTGGGAGATTAACTGAAAATCATGTCAAGAAGGGAACTCTAACTCGAAAGGGTTGTAAGAAGACTTCTGATCAAAAGAAGTCTAAATCAACTAAGGACGTTAAGGTTGGGTCTTCCAAAACCAACAAAAAGAAGTGGAAGGCAGAAAATTATAACTTTGCCATTACCACTCCTGCTACACATGTTGGACCTGTTACTCAGGTTGCTCTGGATGCTCCTCCTGCTAAAAAGCCTTACACTGGAAATCAACCCTTATGCAACACCTGCAAATTTCATCACCCAACCACTGTTGCTTGCCGAGTCTCTCTTAATTGCGGCTATTATGGTCATCTTATGAATACTTGTCGAGTTCCTGCTCGTTCTCAAACCCAAATGGTTCAGCCAGTGGCACGCCAACCGGTTCAACCTAATATTGCATAGGCTCCATGTGTCCGTGCATGTTACCATTGTGGGGATCCTGGTCATCTCCGCAATGCATGTCCAAGGCTTATCATTGCTAATCCTCCTGTCAACAATGCCAATCGTGGTGCACCTGCTCGAGCCTTTCACATTAACGCCAACCAAGCTCAGGCCAATCAGGAAGTTGTCAACGGTACGTTCCTTGTTAACAACTGTTATGCTTCCGTCTTATTTGATACTGGTGCCGATAAGAGCTTTGTTTCATTAGAATTTGAACCATTACTTGTTGCACTCATAGTGCACTTGAATCACCTATTTCCATTGAAGTAGCTGACGGTAAATCAATATTCCTTGATTCTATTATTCACGATTGTGCTTTGAACTTCGGTGACTATTCTTACTCCTTTGACCTTATTCCTATGCAATTTGGAAGTTTCGACATCATAGTAGGCATGGATTGGCTATCTCGACATCATGCTGAGGTTATTTGCTTCAATAAAACCATTCGTATTCCTCGTCCAGGTGGTCAATTCTTAGTAATTTATCGAGATAAACCACCCAACGGGCTCAAACTCATGTCATGCACTAAAGCCCGTTAGTACTCGCGTAAGGAGTACGTGGCATTCTTGGTACACATTGTGGAAATTCGTGATAAGGAAAAGAGGATTGAAGACATCCCAGTCATACGAGACTTCCCAGAAGTATTCCCTGAAGACATATCGGGTCTTTAACCCGTTCACCAGATTGATTTTCGCATCGACCTTGTACTTGGTGCTACTCCTGTTGCCAAATCACCTTATCGCCTCCCACCCTCAGAAATGCAGGAACTCTCTAAGCAACTTCAAGAACTATCTGACAAAGGGTTCATTCGTCCTAGTTCCTCTCCTTGGGGAGCACCTGTTCTATTCGTAAAGAAGAAATATGGGACATTTCGTATGTGTATTGATTACCGTGAACTCAATAAACTTACCATCAAGAATCATTATCCTTTACCTAGGATTGATGATCTCTTTGATCAACTTCAAGGAGCCAAGTATTTCTCTAAAATCGACCTTCGTTCTGGTTATCATCAACTTCGTGTGCATGAAGATGATGTTCCCTTGACTGTCTTTCGCACAAGATATGGTCATTTCTAATTCACTTTCATGCCTTTTGGTTTAACAAACGCACCTGCTATATTCATGGATCACATGAATCGTGTTTGTAAACCATATCTTGATAAGTTTGTCATAGTCTTCATAGATGATATTCTTATTTACTCCAAATCAGAATCAGATCATGAAAATCATATTCGTCTAGTGTTGGAACTTCTAAAGAAAGAGCAATTGTATGCAAAATTCTCTAAATGTGAATTTTGGCTTTAAGAAGTTCAACTTGGGGCACATTGTTAACAACAGAGGTATTCATGTTGATCCTGCAAAGGTTCAAGCCGTTAAAAATTGGAGTACCCCAACCACCCCTACTGAAGTCCGCTCTTTTCTTGGTCTAGCGGGTTATTATCATCGTTTCATTTTAAATTTCTCCCGGATCGCTGTTCCACTCACCACTTTGACTCAAAAAGGTAGACCATTTGAATGAGGTACTGCTTAGGAGGAAGCATTTAAAACACTTAAGCAAAAGCTATGTGATGCTTCTATCCTAACTCTTCCTGGTGGTACATATGATTTTGTTGTCTATTGCGATGCCTCAAACCAAGGCCTCGGATGTGTTCTTATGCAACAAGGAAAGGTAATCGCTTACGCATCAAGAAAACTTAAGATTCATGAGAAAAACTATACGACGCACGATCTGGAGCTTGGTGCTGTCGTATTTGCCTTAAAAATCTTGAGACATTACCTTTATGGTACCAAATGTGTTATCTTTACCGACCATAAAAGTCTTCAGCATATCTTCAATCAGAAGGAGCTCAATATGCGACAACGTCGTTGGATTGAACTTCTTAATGACTACGAATGTGAGATTCGATATCATCCGGGTAAAGCTAATGTTGTAGCTGGCGCTCTGAATCGAAAGGAACATGTCAAGCTCATCCTTTTTCAAGGTACTCAGCACCTATCCGATCTCCAAAATTGTATCTTGAAAGCTCAACGTATATCAGTCTCTGAAGGCAACATGTATGAAGAGATGTCATGTGGTGCAGAACATCAGTTGGAAACCAAAACCAATGGTCTTCTGTATTTCTTAAATCGTCTCTGGATTCCTGATAGAGACGATTTTTGATCTTTTATCATGAATGAGGCTCACAAAACTCGCTACTTAATTCACCCTGGTGCTGATAAAATGTATCAGGATCTTCATTGTCACTATTGGTGGCCTGGGATGAAGAAAGACATTGCACTTTTTGTGGCCAAATGTCTCACTTGTTCCAAAGTCAAGGCAGAACATCAACGACCCTCTGGGCTACTCGAACAACCTATGATTCTAGTCTGGAAGTGGGAAAACATTGCCATGGATTTCGTCACTGAACTCCCACGCACTTCCAGCGGGAATGATACTATTTGGGTTATAGTTGATCGTCTGAAAAAATCTGCTCATTTTCTCGCCATTCGTGAAAATTTTAAAATCAGAAAATTTGCCCGTATCTATGTTGATGAAATTATTAGACTTCATGGTACTCCTCTAAGCATTATATCTGATCGTGATGGGTGTTTCATCTTTCGATTTTGGCAATGTCTTCAGTCAGCCTTGGGAACTCGATTGGATCTCAGTACTGCTTATCATCCTCAAACAGATGGTGAAAGTGCCTGGATACGGATCAGTTTGGATGAATTGATCGAATACAAAACGTAATCAAGTGAGAATCAACACACAAAACGTAAATAAAACTCAATCTCTTATTGATAGAGAATCAGAGTTACAGAGAATTACACAGAGACAACTCATAGACAAGTTCGCTCAAACTCTCTCAGAAACTTACAAAATACAAAGACACAAACATATTTATAGACCTACGGACGTCCGAACTCCATAGCTTGTCCGAACCCCAGGTTCGGCCTAGGCTCGGCCAAGGTTCGGCCGGAGTTCGGCCAACAGACCTAAATCAAAACTTTGTGTCTTCGATCGATCCAGCTCATTGTCATTTCGTGTATCAACAGATGGTCAGTCTGAGCGTACCATTCAGACTCTTGAGGATATGCTCCGTGCTTGTGTAATTGATTTTCAAGGTAACTGGGATACTCATTAGCCATTGGTTGAGTTTTCATACAACAACAGTTATCATTAAAGCATTGGTATGGCACCTTTTGAGGCACTCTATGGTCGCCAATGTCGCTCACCTATATGTTGGAGTGGGATTGGTGAATCACAAATCACTGGTCCTGAATTAATCCAGGAAACGACTGGTAAAATCTCTCAAATTCAAAATCATCTACTCGCTGCTAGAAGTCGCCAAAAGAGTTATGCTGATATGCGACGAAAACCCTTGGAGTTCAAAGTCGGTGATCTTGTCCTACTTAAGGTATCCCCTTGGAAGGGCATCATCCGATTTGGCAAGAGGGGGAAGCTAGCACCTCGTTTTGTTAGACCATTTTAAATCTTGAAAAGGATTGGAAAAATGGCCTATAAACTTGAGTTACCTCCTGAACTTGAGAACGTTCATCCTGTCTTTCATGTGTGTAATCTTCGATAATGCTTGGCTGATGAAAGTCTTCACATTCCTTTGGATGAAATTCAAATCGATGAGTCTATGCACTTTGTTGAAAAAACTGTGGAAATCATGGATCGTGAGATCAAGAAACTAAAGCATAGTCGTATTCCTATTATCAAGGTATGTTGGGAGTCTAAACGTGGACCAAAGTTTACCTGGGAGCGTGAAGACCAAATGAAGATCAAATATCCTCAACTTTTCAACCAGTCTTCCTAAATCTAAATTTCGGGACAAAATTTCCTGAAGTAAGGGAGACTGTGACACTTTGGTCAAACTCATGTGTATGTTACCCAACCCGTTTTCGAATTTGGGTTATAATTATGATCATAAATCATTGAACATTTGTTTTTCGACTAGAATCCGTATTGCCTTAAGATATAAATTAAATAAACAAGAATGATTCATGATCTCATTGGGGTAATTAAAACCTTTGGTGTTATATTTTAGCAAGCCTATTCGAGTTATGAAAAATATTTCATTAACAAACGTTGGTGACAAATCAAGTTATGAACAACCCGATATCCGTCTAAAAGATGAAGAATACTAGTAAAATAACTGATAAACCAAGTATGGCGAAAATTATTTTGGATTATACCATTACGAACATAGTTTTATTTCGGTAATTTTTATATAATTACTTTTATGTTTCATGACAGAAAATTTACCAGTTATACCGCGATATGTCTGTATTATACCTGTTAAACACCTAACTCTATTATATATATATATATATATATATATATATATATATATATATATATACATATAGGTGGCACATGTGGGTGTACACTTGTCATGAGTGTGTGATACTTCGCATACTTCCATGAGATGTAATCATACCTACAAAAGTAGGTAATGATTATAATTTTCCAAGATATATATACAAGCCTTACACTTACACACACATACACACCTCACGTATCTCTCTCTTCTTCCCCCTTACCTTCGGCCGTACCGTCCCTCTCTCTCTCTAAGATTTTCGAAAACTATCACCTAACACCAAGAACTTGCAAGCAATCAAGGTGGTTAAGTTCAAAAAGATCAAATCACAAGGATTCAAGCCTAGGAGTGTTGTCATCCTTTCTTTCATCTCAAAACCATAAGTATGAAGCATTCTCTCTCTACTCTCTCTCTAGAACCTTGTTGTTAAACTTAAATCTTGATTCTTCAAAACCCATTTTGATAATGATTCTTAAGAATTGAAAGCATTTGACATGTATGAATCTCTAAAAACAAGTGGGTTTAATTTTATGCATGAATCAAGAAGATGAATGTATGTTAAAATATAGTGGGTAAATGTTTGATGTGAAGAAATAACATAATTAGCTTTCAAAACCTACAAAATTTTCTTACATTTTCGGATTTAACTCTTGAATGTGCATGAACATTTGAAGAAGGAAAAAAAATAAAAAAAAATGAAATGCATGCATGTATATAAGTCATGTATATATATATATATATATATATATATATATATATATATATATATGTATAGAGACTAGATTTTGTTCATGCATTTTCTCTTTCACCATCATGATTTAAAAATCTATGGATTACCACATGCATACATAACCCATAATCATCCATGTAAATATATAAAGATGATGATAAAATATTTAATAAAATGTATATAAAAACTTTGTATTTTATGAGGATTATTTATAAAAAGTATAAGTTATATAAAACATAAAGTAAATGCAACTTTACATAAAATAATTTGAAAATTTAATATAACCAGAACCACGAGATAATTATAAACTTTTTAGAAAACTTATTGAATATATATATGTATATAAATATATTATTATATTTGAAAATATACACATATATCTATTATCTATTACTATATATAATACATATTGCCCTAAAGGGCATTTTGGTCATGAAATTTCCTTAATCCTTAAGACGCGTACAAGTAGTTATACAACATGTACAAGAGTTTAAAGCATCAATATTAAAGTATAGTTCTTACAAAACAAAATCCATTTCAAAAGTGAGGTTAAAATCGGAATTAACCTACCTTCATTTACTCCTCCATCCTCACGCTTCCATCGAACAACACAAAAAATCAGACACCGCCTTCGTGAACCACTCATCTCCACCCTCCTTCCTCACGCTTTCTTTTTCTATGATTCAAATTTCAGATCTCACGTCTCTCTCTTCCATTTCTCAAATCCTAATCTCCGAAACTTCAAAAGAAATCCATTCATTCAAAACCAAAACCCTAGCTATTCATTACCCAGGTTATTTTTCAAAGATGTCACCATCACAGCTACGTTTCACCGGAGGAGATTGGAGATGCCGCCATCTCGATTCTTTGGACCACTCAGTCTCTCTCGGTCTTTTCTTCAGCCGCGTGGGCCAAGATTGTAATAATAGAAGATTCAAATCGAAAGGCGTGACTACTATACACCCGTATCTGCAAATTCTCAGCTCCATCTCCATCTCCATCTCCATCTCCATCTCCATTTAGTTCTGTAAAAACAATTTGAGGTAAATCTTTCAGTTTTGTTGTTATTATGATTATAGTTTTGAAGCTCCATTTGATTCATCTGATTTTGGTTTTGAAGCTTCATACGTTTTCAATCAATCTCAATTTTTTTCGAACTTATTTGTAATTCATGAGCATGCCTTTGATGATTAATGTGTTTTTAGTGCTCAATCTTAAAACATATTGGTTTTGCAGATGCAGAAAGTCCGATTCTTTATTTAACTTTGTTCAAGGGGTATCCCCGAATCATTCAATGCTCCAGTTTCCTTGCTTATCTTGGTTCGATAATCGCTTCCTAATCAAGTCATATATATTGGTTAGTTCTGAATCTTTGAGAATTCAACGTGTGTTATTATGAACATTGGTCGATTAGATTATAACTTTTGTTTTGTACATTACATATCACTGATCTAATGCACATAAGGTGTTTAATGAAAAACCTTCAAGGTGTTTGATGGAAGGTATGCAAATCAGCTATCTCTGAAAGGTATGCAGATCAGTTATCTATATGTAATCCCATTCTAACACCAAATAGAAATTATGTTGTTTTGAAGTTTTATATACAGAAGCTTTGTAACAAATATGTTAGTTAATCTTTGTTTCATAAAGTTCTTAAACGGGGTGTTCAGTTTCAGCATGAGCATAAAGTTGCTTCAATGGCTACAAAAAGACCTCATCTTCAGTGGCAGCACAGAGTTTACTTTCTCAAGGAGACAGCAAGGTATCTTCATAAATGTTGTTATTCTTTGTTGTCCATTATATTTTCTTTTGTATGCGAGAGAGCAATTGGAGCTTTAGGGGAAATCGATGGTGACTACCCATGGTTATTGGTGGTGATCGGAGCAAAGACGTCAGTTGTGGTGGTTTTACCCCACGATTGGCAGAGTACACTCTCTTAGCGCCGGTAAACTAAATCTATATGTCAAACAATGCCAGTCAAATGTATTCAAAACTGAATCTAAGGTTTTATTTCGTTTATTGTTTGTGAAATCGTTCCTGAAATTATGTAAATTTGCTGATTTGCCGGTTTTATTTTGTTTTGTAGTTGTGGGAGAAAATATATTCAGTGATGAAACTATCTTTAAGGAACATCTGTGGTCGTGGTTATGGTTGTAAGCGGCGTATAAATCTGTTGCTTTCTCCGTTGCTTATGATAAGAATCCATGATGCCAGCAGTTTTTTTTTTCTTTTTCTTTTTTACTAGACACAAGTACAATGAGTTCATGTTTGTGTGTGTATAATTAAAGGGTCTCTATATTTTTTATTATTGGACATCAATCTGATATCTTATTGCATATACATGTCCATTGCTGTTATGCTTGCGGTCAAAGTGTATTTAGTAACTTTCTTCTTAAGAAATAGATTTGTATCTTTGTTCATTTGATATTGAAATTTATTTTTATTTGATCGAAATCGAAAAAAGTTGTGTTCATTAAATGGTAAGTACCTTGATATGAGTTTTGTAGGTTCAAGTTGTTCTAAAACTAATTGTGTTTATTGTGGATTCCTTAAGATACACAATCTTATAATGTGGATTTTAACAATTTCTTCTTCTGTGTCAGTTTGATGATAAATTGATAACCAATCCATCTGTAACAAGTGTATCAAATTGTAAGTTGTACCATTGCCCAATAGGCAATTGTAAGTTGTACCATTGCCCAATAGGCTACTCATATTAGATCAGATGCCTATACAGTTTACACTCATTTTCATCACCTTTATTTCATATTAGATCAGGTACTTATAATGCTTATATCATATATCCTTTAATATAATGTTACATAGTCTACAACTATTAGGTAGATGAAACTATTTGACTATCATTTCCAATGGATTTAATGTTTATGATTGCATAGATTTTATCTCTGTTCATCTCAAACTGCACATAAAGTTAATTTTGTATAAACTGAAGTTTTGGGGGCCAGTTTGGGTCAGCTTTCATTGTTGCCCCCCTCTATTTTCTGATTACAACCACCACAACCAAAGCAACAATATGGGCTCTGCTCAAACAAGTAAAAATTATTGTGTTCTTACCACAAATGATAGAAAAAAAATATTATGAACTAAGAAACATGTTGAGCTAACAATTTTTTTATTACCTTAGATACACATCAGGTTACTATCTCGTAATCCTAACTATTTAATCATACATTATTGCTTCTATAATTAGATGAGTTGTAGTGTCACTATACATACCCATTATAGGAATGTCTTAGTAGTGGATGTGATGTTAATGTAGCTTGTTATGCTGTTTGATATTGTAATAATTAAGTAATAAGTTATTAGAGTGCTTGGATCCACCTATTCTAAATATGGAGCTATTCTGATATGTGGGTTAATATGTGGATTTTATATTGTGTTATTCATGGTCCCTTTGTTTGAAACTTAAAGAATCCACTTTAACATGTTCAATGCACAAATAATCACATAATAATTGTTCACATTTAAAGCTGCATATACAGAAAACCAACCTGAAAACTTAGAAAGAACAAAAATAAGACATTTCCAAATGCCATGTTGTGTAAGTTCTAAACATGTTTTTGAAAAAAAAAATAGCATCCAACAATAAAGAAGTTGCAGTTTCTTTGTATTCAATCTTTATATCTTTGTATTCAGTCTATAGCAGTTTTGTATTTTCATGTTGTTAATGAGTGTAGCTTTTGTTTTGCAGGAATGAAGAGTTGAAGTGTTCATGTACCCAAGCAACAATTAAGGTATAATCTTTGCTTATATTTGTTTGATTTGAATTTTGCTTCATACTGAGTAAATCTTTGATTTTGTAGGGAATTTGCTTCATATTGAGTAAATGACACTAACCAAAAATCAGTTTGAATACCTATAGGCAACACATGCTATTCATGCTAATCTTTTCATGCTATTTCTCTTTTATCAAGTTCATATTGTCATCATATTGTAGATTTAAAAAAATAAGTGAATGAAATGCTAGGCTTGCTACCTCATTGACTTGCTCAATAGCTGATGACTTAACCTTTGACTCAGGGGTTTGAGCCAAAGTTGCTAATCTTGGTCTTTATCACTTGCCAAATTTTTATTTGTTCGGTGTAATTTTATTTGTCCACATTATGACTTTATGAGTGTGTATTTGTTTATGTTAGTACTTTTTTTTTTGTTTTTAGATTTCCTTTTTGGTGTATGTGGGACTAAGAGTGGCTGCTGCCTGTACTTCTAAGAATGCAGGATTGGTTGATGAATTCAGTTCTAAAAATAGGTATATTTTTATTGCTTTCATATAACAGATGCTTATGGAGCAGAGGCTGCTATTGCTATGGGCTTCATATTTGGCTATAAATAATATGCTTTGCAGGTTAAATTTTGGTGTTGTTTCATGAATAGAAGACTAGGATACCTTAAATTTGTAAAGAAATGTTGTTTCATGAATAAAAGGTGTCTTGAAGTGAAATAGAAGACTAGGCTACCTTAAATTCCTGGAGCTTCTGTAGCATTGAAGTCTCTTAACTTACATGGGGGGTAAGGTAAGCTGTTTCATGAATAATTTCTTTGATTTTCAGTTGTGATGAACAACTTTGATTTTTATTTGTGCACATGCACGACTACTTGCAATTTAATCGTGACTATCAGTAGATAAATTCTTAGATTTCTTATCAATTTGGTTTTTTTTAAGTCCAGACTGATTTTGTATTTTGTATGGTGATGGTGTGATACGAGTCGTAGGTAAAGTTTTTTCATCTTAATTCTATTATGCCCATTTGAGGTTGTATCTTTTGCATTGAACATGTTGAAATTTTCATGGTATAATGAGGTGGTGTAGTTGCAATTGATGCTACATCTAAGGATTAATTTTCGTATCTTTATAAGTATTCTTGATTAAAGGTTATTTTTTTATTGATGCTACATCTAAGGCTTTATTTTATTTTTTTGTGAACTCTTCTCTATTTATATAAACAGGTCACACAAAAACTTTGGCTATGATGATCATATATTCAAGCATATGATATCTTTAGATAGATTTGGGACCTGGATTATTTACCTTTTTATCACAATTTTGCAATGACGAAGCGGTAACCGTCCAAGGCCTTTTCTTTCCATTAAGGGTCTAGATAATGCAATGGATGCAACTAAATAGCAAGGGCACTCCATCTTGGGATTATGATGTAAGATGATGCATTTGTTTAATATGTTTCGTGATTATGTAATTATGTTAATGTTAGGAATAGGTTGTTATGTAATTTTTTCTTTTTGTTTTTAGTGGCAAAAAGCTTGTTGGTTGTGGAAAATACCTCAGCCTGATCATTTTTTTAATAATGGCAACCCACCCCATATTTTATTCGGTGTTTCTCAATTGCATGTGTACTTAGATAGCCTGTCCCCAACTAAAGAAACTGTGACTGTCCATTTATCAACAATCACAAAGGTTGTCGTTGTTCCTGATGTTAATCGTGGTCAATTTATGATAAAATATAACAGTTTGTATAGGTTTGTTGTTTGTAGGTTAAGAAATTTTTATTTGTCTTAAACTTGACACAGGTTATAGATTGTAAACCTTCCTTTTTGTCTACCTTTGTTTATTTGTCTTTGGATGCTTATAGTTTTGGCTATCATTGTATTTGTTTATAGTTATATATTTTAATCTATTTATTTTATGCTCAACATTTCATACAAGTATTTGTCTATTTTTTTCAGTCTGTTGCACTGATCAGGAAGTCACCATCAGCTATTACCATAAAGGGAATGAAGGAATGAAGGTAATAGTGCAACTTGAAGCTGTTAGGAAGTTATTTAGAAGGCTGTTTGGAGGATGTTTTGAAGTTGTTTTGTAGCTGTTTTGGAAGCTGTTCTGGAGCTGATTGGAGTTGGAGTTGCTAGAAGGCTATTTTTTGTTGTTACATTGTTGGTTGATGGCTATTATATAGCTGTTGTCATTTTTAGTGTTTTGTGACTACTTTCGGGTTGTTTTCGGCTTACTTAGCTACATGCTTTAGGCTGATTTTGTGTCATCTTTTTGGCTGATATTGATTGCACTAGGTCTATGTCTAATTTGTAGCAAGTTTTTGGCTAAATTTTTAGCATCTTTTGGCTGATTTTTTAGCATCCTTTTGGCTGATATTACTGCAGGTTTATGTCTGATTTTGTAGCAGGTTTTTTGCTAATATTTGGCTAATATAGCACCATGTTTTTGGTTAATTTTGTAGCAGGTTTATGTCTAATATAAATGCAGATTTTTTTGCTAATATTTGGCTAATATAGTAGATTGTGTTTGGTTAATATAACAGTAGTTTCTACGCTAATATAGCAGAGGGTTTTTTTGTTAATATTTGTAACTTTTTTTTGGCTAATTTTTTCCTTCTAATTTGATTTATTCGAATGGATTCGAATTCGACTAGAATTTAAATAAGCTTGTTCAAATTGGTTTTGGTAAATTTTATTTAAATTCGAGTCGAATTCGAATCCAGTTTTAAAAAATTCAAGTTCGAATAACTCGAATTCGACTTGATGAACACCCGTAACTGAAGCTGTGTTGTTAGATCCATTTGGGTGATTATGCGATAGAGAAAAGAATGTTTTGATACTTTACTTAAATAAGTTTTTTTAAAAATAATTGCCAAATTGGTATTAATATTTTGATAATTTTATATCATTTGTAATTCAATTTTGTTTTAAAATTCGGTTTTATTGGACCAGTAAAATAACCGGTTATATTTTGGTGTTGTTCTTAAAAACATTATTGTTCTAATAGAGCAAAGTTATTGTATTTAGATATGTTTATAGTTGCAATCAGTTACAAGCTATCATTTTAGGGTACTTTTGTATTAACATGAGATTCTAAATGAATAATGATGTAAACAACATATAGTTTTACATGCCATCATATTAGGTACAATACAATATATCATAAGAGGACATGCTTACCTGGACACTTAGAATTGGTGAAATTAAAATTTTCAATTATAAGAATGATGTTATTATGCATGTGTCATGATATCATAATACGCGATTATAGTTCGCCGCAGCTGCCGTATGCACATGTAACGCATTATAAATTGTTTTTGCGCCGCATCAGCCTAAAAGAAACGAATAACGTGTCATAAATTGTCATTGCCGTCGAACACGAGAACCGAATACAAATAGTGAGCTATAAATTGTCGCCCGCCGCAACGCGCGGGTACCCCACTAGTATATATATATATATATATATATATATATATATATATATATATATATCTTTTTCCAAGAAAAACTAATAAGACAATATATATATTTAACAAAAATGATAAATATATTTTATTTTAACTAACAAATTTAATTACTAAAAACATAGAATCATGGCATCATCCTGTATTTATTTAGATCACTCGTATCGTTAGGTTAATCCCATAGATTTTTATCACTCTTGTGGTCTTTTACATGCTCTATACACATCAATCAAGTGAGTACTCATACCCCTCTTTTATTACTATGGGATGCGATACGATATATACTCTTGTTATTATTAGGAGGGTGATTCCTTCAAATGATAATTTGAGTAGTGAGTACTCGTAGCCCATTTTACTTTAATATTTGGGGTGTAACATGTATCCGTATCAAAACTCAATATTCTTTAATCTTGTCAAAAAGCTATGCGATTATTTAATAATGTTAGATTTGTATTTGACTACCTGTATGTGAGACTGTATGCTTGGAACTTGGAATTTGTGAAATCGTTATCTATCTATCTAAATCATAGCGTAATCACTAACAACACCAAGCCTTGGGTTCTTTAATAGCTATTGGTTGACAACCCTCCTGGTTTGACCGGTAATTGGCATCGGGTGATTGGTACCTAAACTGTCAAGGTTTGACTTACGCGACACATTATCTCAAATGCTTGTTATCATATATCTAATTTATCACATGATTCATTGATGGCATGTTTTTAAACTTATACTATGAACTAAACCTATGTCTACTCACCAACTCTAGTAGTTGACATATATTTTATACATGTTGCAGGAAATGCTACTTGAGACTTGTGTGGTGTTATCACGCTAAGGAATACTGGACCTAGTTAATCTTAAATCATGTCTAGTTGTATTATGCTTTGCATGACTGTGTTGTTTATGAAATAAAATGGCATAATTAAGTATATCGCAACTATAAATTATTTGGTTGTGAGCATCTGGACAGTCATCACGCCCCGACATATTCCGCCGTCGGTTGGAGTGTGACAGAACTTCTGTCAAACTCATGTGTATGTTACCCAACCCGTTTTCGAATTTGGGTTATAATCATGATCATAAATCATTGAACATTTGTTTTTCGACTAGAATCCGTACTAACTTAAGATATAAATTTAATAAACAAGAATGATTCATGATCTCATTGGTGTAATTAAAACCTTTGGTGTTATATTTTAGCAAGCCTATTCGAGTTATGAAAAATATTTCTTGAACAAACGTTGGTGACAAATCAAGTTATGATCAACCCGGTATCCGTCTAAAAGATGAAGAATACTGGTAAAATAACTGATAAACCAAGTATGGCGAAAATTATTTTGGATTATACCATAGCGAGCATAGTTTTATTTCGGTAATTTTCATATAATTACTTTTATGTGTAATGACATAAAATTTACCAGTTATACCGCGATATGTCAGTATTATACATGTTAAACACCGAACTCTATAATATATATATATATATATATATATATATATACATATAGGTGGCACATGAGGGTGTACACTTGTCATGAGTGTGTGCTACTTGGCATACTTCCGTGAGATGTAATCATACCTAAAAAAGTAGGTAATGATTATAATTTTCCAAGCTATATATACAAGCCTTACACTCACACACACACACATACACACCTCACGTCTCTATCTCTTCTTCCCCCTTACCTTCGGCCGTACCCTCCCTCTCTCTCTCTAAGATTTTCGAAAACTATCACCCAACACCAAGAACTTGCAAGCAATCAAGGTGGTTAAGTTCAAAATATCAAATCACAGGGATTTAAGCCTAGGAGTGTTGTCATCCTTTCTTTCATCTCAAAACCATAAGTATGAAGCATTCTCTCTCTACTCTCTCTCTAGAACCTTGTTGTTAAACTTGAATCTTGATTCTTCAAAACCCATTTTGATAATGATTCTTAAGAATTGAAAGCATTTGACATGTATGAATCTCTAAAAACAAGTGGGTTTAATTTCATGCATGAATCAAGAAGATGAATGTATGTTAAAATCTAGTGGATAAATGTTTGATGTGAAGAAATCACATAATTAGCTTTCAAAACCTACAAGATTTTCTTACATTTTGGGATTTAACTCTTGAATGTGCATGAACATTTGAAGAAGAAAATAAAAACTAAAAAAATGAAATGCATGCATGTATATAAGTCGTGTATACATATACAGACATGTATAGAGACTAGATTTTGTTCATGCATTTTCTCTTTCTTCATCATGATTTAAAAATCTTTGGATTACCACATGCATACATAACCCAAAATCGTCCATGTAAACATATAAAGATGATGATAAAATATTTACTAAAATGTATATAAAAACTTTGTATTTTATGAGGATTATTTATAAAAAGTATAAGTTTTATAAAACATAAAGTAAATGCAACTTTACATAAAATAATGTGAACATTTAATATAACCAGAACCACAAGATAATTATAAACTTTTTAGAAAACTTATGAAATATATATATGTATATAAATATATTATTATATTTGAAAATATACACACATATATATATATATATATATATATACTTTTTCCAAGAAAAACTAATAAGACAATATATATATTTATCAAAAATGATAAATATATTTTATTTTAACTAACAAATTTAATTACCAAAAACATATAATCATGGCATCATCCTGTATTTATTACGGTCACTCGTATCGTTAGGTTAATCCCAGAGATTTTCATCACTCTTGTGATCTTTTACACGCTCTATACACATCAATCAAGTGAGTACTCATACCGTTCTTTTATTACTATGGGATGCGATACGATATATACTCTTGTTATTATTAGGAGGGTGATTCCTTCAAATGATAATTTGAGTAGTGAGTACTCGTAGCCCATTTTCATTTAATATTTGGGGTGTAACATGTATCCGTATCAAAACTCAATATTTTTTAATCTTGTCAAAAAGCTATGCGATTATTGAATAATGTTAGATTTGTATGTGACTACCTGTATGTGAGACTGTATGCTTGGAACTTGGAATTTGTGAAATCATTATCTATCTATCTAAATCATAGCGTAATCATTAACAACACCAATCCTTGGTTCTTTAATAGTTATTGGTTGACAACCCACCTGGTTTGACCGGTAATTGGCATTGGGTGATTGGTACCTAAACTGTCAAGGTTTGACTTATGCAACACATTATCTCAAATGCTTGTTATCATATATCTAATCTATCACATGATTCATTGATGGCATGTTTTTAAACTTATACTATGAACTAAACCTATGTCTACTCACCAACTCTAGTAGTTGACATATATTTTATACATGTTGCAGGAAATGCTACTTGAGACTTGTGTGGTGTTATCATGCTAAGGAATACTGGACCTAGTTAATCTAAAATCATGTCTAGTTGTATTGTGCTTTGTATGATTATGTTGTTTAAGAAATAAAATGGCATGATTATGTATATCGCTACTATAAATTATTTGGTTGTGAGCATCTGGACAGTCATCACGCCTCGACATATTTCACCGTTGGTTGGGGTGTGACAATTGGCTTACATATCTGACTCATGGATAGAGTAGATGAAAGGGCCCTAAGGTCATTGTTTGATATGTTTGGTAGGCTCGGAAAATCAGAAAGTATTCAGATGTGTTATACATTAAATACTAATGCTAGACCATGTGGATAACATCTTGATGCATATTTCATGACACAAAAAGAAAAATAAGTGTGAAATTTAATATAAGAAGTCACTGTGTATACATGTGTTCATTTTGCAAAGATTTAAACTTGTTTGATTTTCTTTATTTGGTCAAACGATCGACTTTCTCTGCGTATCCACAAGACCGACCTGATCATTGTTTGTTTGATGTTCTGCTTTATTTTCTTTGGTATTTCTTATAACTCATCGGACTTTCTCTGCGTGTACGGGAGTACCGACCTGATTGTTGTTAGGTTATACAATTTCAACTTGTTTTATTTTCTTATTTTGTTAAATCCGAGGCCTTATCTGCGTATCGAAAGATCGACCTTAAGGTAAACGATTTAACGTTCTTATTTCTTTTTGCATGGAACACAGTTGACTATATCATGAAAAGCATTATGTGTTGTGAAAGATCACAAGTGTAATCACACAAAAGGAAAAGAAAGAAAAACAGGAAATTGTCTGAATTTGTCTGATAGTATGGGGTACACTGGTCGAAGCAAATCTAATCAATACCTTAACATATCCAGATGTTATGAGTATGATTCTGTCTTAGTTTAAGATGGACAAATTATACCGGCAATCAACATGACTTGTGAGCTTCAAATAATTAAAATTGAAGTGTAGTTCAGTGCGTTATGATCAATATGATCCATATAGTGATCTTTCTCATACCAAAAATAGTGTCTAATTCTGTAATGCAATTTTATTTCATTTCAAGAAAAGCACAAAAAGATTTTCGGTGTGATTTAGCATAAAATTTGAAAAGTCAAAAAGATTTTAGGTTAGTTTTGATATAAATTTTCTAAAAGCCAAAAATATTTTGTTTCTGCTTTATTTTCGATCTGATCAAAACGTGATACAAAATTCAATTTTTCAAAATCTTATCTTGGATTCTCAAAGAGATGTTTTGCTGCAAGAATTATTTAAATATTGATGCAGGTTGCTAAAGTGCAAGATATCATCACTTCAAGTCTTCTGAAGTTGTTGATAAAAGACCAGAGAAAAATCAGATTTCATCAAGTATTCAAGATCAAGTTACGATCTAGTTAAGAAGGAGTTTGTTCGAAGATTCATTTAATTGGACGAACGGATTCTACACTTGAGGGGGAGCTTGATTGAAGATACAAAGTTGATGATGTTAAAGAGATACTGCACACGACGAGGGGGAGTTTGTTGATACCTGATATGTGCGTCGTGTGAAGTATCAAACAATGTTTAAGTTCAAGCCAAAGATTCACTGGCCGAACTTGGTCCGAACCTGAAGTTCGGACTAGCCGAACCTGAGGTTCGGACATGGATCGGCCAGCTGGGTATATATAGAAGTTTGGACATTGTAATTCATAGGGCTGAGCATGTGAGATTACTCTTAAATGTGTGTTTCTGAGTGTGTTTCTCTGAGTTTGTTTCTAAGTGTTTACCGATTGTAATTGTTCTTTGTTGATCAATAAAACAATCGGTTAATTACGTTTCGATTTCCGATTAGCTAGATCGAGTAGACGATCCGATGCTCACGCATTTTTCAGACAGCCTATAAATTTATAGGTCATTATTGATGTTTTTGATTCTTGAGAATTGAGCTTTTTGTTCAAGAAGTCAACTTTTTAGAGTAGTTCCTTGGGAGTACAGGAAGAAAATGTGTAAAACCATATACGGATCTTTTTCAGATCATAGAAGGATAGAGAAGGAGAAATTTGTTCATTTATTATGTCAAATGGTTACACCGAAGGAGTTTACATCAATGAAGCTCGGGAGAGATTGGACAGACCTCTCCTCTCAACACAAAAGACAAATGACCAAAAGTCTAAACTGACAAGCTAAGCTTCACATATTTATAGGTAAATTGCCCAACGTACCAGACTACCCAGCGTACCATTTGGTACGTTACAGCGTACCATCTGGTACGCTTCATGGTACGTTAGCAACCTAGCTATTTCAACAATCTAGACAATTACATAATTCGCACAGTAATGACCACACTCGGAACATGCTTTAACAAAATGACCAGGTAGTTATTGAACTAGTCCCCCTCCCCCCCCCCCCCCTATTTTTTTAGTTTGCATTCATGTTTAGAATCCCCAACTTGCTTAGTAAAAATGAGAATCTCTTCTCATCTAAGGGTTTAGTAAATATATCTGCAAGCTGGAGTTCAGTTGGGACAAAGTACATTTCAAGGTGTCATTTTTCAACATGATCTTTGATAAAGTGATACCTGACATCGATGTGCTTTGTCCTTGATTGATGAACAGGATTGGATGTGATGGCAATGGCACTTTTTGAATCACAGAAAATTGGTATTTTAGAGAGATTTATCTCATAGTCTTTGTGTGACAACTGTCAGATTTACCATTAACTATTTCCGTTAGTCTCGTTAACAACCCGGTTATACTTTTCGTGTCATGATAGTGTCACGTGCGTTTACGTAACTGAGCCTATCCCAAGTCACTTTTGCAATATGCTAAATAAATAATCACAATATAAATAAGTTTTTAAAATTTATTATGAGTCACGAGATGTCATTTGAACGTTTACAAAATAATATATATTTAATTACTAATTAATTTTAGTAATTTATTTCGCGGTTTTATGTGTTACTTGGAAATTCTCATTTCGTGAGAAACCGGGTTTCGTACACAATCTAAGTTCTATGTGCGTATACGATAACTGGACTTTTTCCGACTAAATATTACATGTTAAATAAGTTATAAACACTAGGAAATATTTCTAGTATTTTATTTACCAAGTTTTGGGGTTAAAACTCACTTTTTACTTGTTTTGATACATTTGGTTATGAAGTGGAAATGGAGGGACTAAAAGTGTAATTTTAACAAACACAAAATGCAGCCATTTCTCCCCCTCCCCCTCATTCACGACTTCTTTCTTCTCTTCTTCCTTTCTCACGGCTCAACACACACATACACCCACTCTTGAGATTTCTTGAAATCAAGCATCAAATAAGCAAGACTTTGGGTGTTTAAGCTCATTCAAGCATCAAGAAGACTAGGGAAAAGCTCCATCTCCATCTCATCTTCTTCAATCCGCCATTTTCTTCTCAACTTGTAAGCCCTAGATCCTCACAACTCGAAATTGGTAGAATGCATGTGTTAGACTAGTGTTTATGTGCAATTTGGTGTGTTGAAATGCTCATGGAACATGATGTATGTTAAGTTATGATGTCTTATGATTTGGGGCTGTTCTTGAGGCTGGGTTAGAGGCTGGAAATTGGAGCAAAATCTGCTTGGTAGTGTTCTTGATGATTTGCTTGTGGTGTTGAACATGAAAGTTAAGTGAAATTGCTATGTTGCGATTTTGTTATGATTTTGGTATGAACATGTTAGGAACTGAAAATACATGTTAAAGTGTTTATAATTATGTTAGTAAGTGTTGGATGACCAAATTGTTGCTCAAAATTAGAAAACCGAAATTTTTGCAAATTATAAAGTAGGGACAGATTCGTCCAGATTTTTAGGCCGACTTGCAGAGGTCATAACTCACTCAATTTTTATCGAAATCAGTTGATTCTTTTTCCGTAGTAAATTTTCATGTCTTATCTTTACAACGCCTACTCGCACACTTTCTAAAACCTCCGTTTGGTCATCCAAAACACTGCTGCAAGTTTGGTGTGCAAAGCTGTCTTTTTCTGTGAAAAGTAAACTTTTCAAATTGGTTGAGCATGCTAATCTTGTTTTATTGACGAGTTTGCTATTTGTAAATGATGTTTATATATTAAAAGTAAGATCTGGAAGGTTTGGTTAATAAACTCTAAGTTTTGAATGAGTTATGCAAATTTTAAACCTACTTTGACTATTTTGCAAAAAGCTGAAAATTGCCAACTTCCGATGCGCATAACTTTCTCGTTACTTAACTTTTTAAGTTGATTCTTTTTGCAACATTCCCTAAATGTTAAGTAGTTCATTCCTGCAAAATTTTAAAACCTAACTCCAAGTATGGAGCAAATTAGGCATGCCACCAAATGGTGTGTCAAAGACAATAATGTTGATTTTTGCCAACTCCTAACACGCGTAACTTTCTCATTTCTTAACATTTTTACTTGACTCTTTTTGCAACATTTCCTAAATGATGTGTAGTATATGTGTGTAGAATTTAAAGAGTTAACTCCTAAGTATGTAGATTTTGACTATGCTACTAGTATGAGTGTTGGAGTTGACTTTCCAAGTCAACTTTGACCAAAATTGCAAATCCTTGAATTTCTCTCAATATGAGACTTGTGTGTGCTTTGTTTGACTTGTGTGGCTATATGAAACATGTTTAGGAGCTAAGATTTCTATTTTAGTCCTCACAACACCTTCTAACCCGTTTAGGTCATATTTGCCCGATTAGGTTGATTGTGACCAACCTATTGCTTCTTTTGGCTGAGTACCAGTGCCCCCTCAGGTGAGTTCATTACTATATGTTGCTATGTCCATTCAGGGACGATAACGTGCAACGGTAAGGTACTTCTTACTAAGTAAACTTTTTCCGACCAAATATCATATGTATCATTGAATTGATTGTTAAACTTCAAAAGTCCTTACATTCGGACCGTTAATATAGAATAGCTAGGTGATGTTGAGTAGTACTACTGGGGATTGACACCCCCGCCCAGCGGTGCACGTGATGCACCAACCCGACTGGAGGTCGGACTGGGACCAATGTTATCCTACCCTCCGTGGTCTTTCAGGACACGGGAAGGCAAATCCGTAGGTAATCCCTATACATTGTCAGCTTCGGTTGCGAACAATTTAAATGTGCATAAATTAGGCTAGCTACCTACGATATGGAAAATTTTACAGGTCTTATGATATTGATTGTGTTGTACCTGTATTGGATCATAAAAATATAGGTCTACTTGTGACGGGTAGACCGCTTAGTGAACTCACCAGCCTTGGCTGACACTTGATTGTTGAATGCTTTTCAGGTTGCTTGGAGGATCATGGATGGCACGGGCGTTGGCAGTACTTGTTCTTTGTAAAACCCTTTTGAGAGTCGTATTTCAGATACTTTTGTAATCACTTTTACTAAACAACAACCTTGTAAACTTTTAATGTTTCCGCTGATTTTTGTGAAATGTAAACTCTGATTTATTTAATGTAATACATGACTATTTACCCCTTGAACTATGGCTTGGTTGTAACTAAAGACTTGGATTCATGGTCTGGATCACACCCCACACGGTTATACTCCGTTAGTGGAAATTGGGGGTGTGACAGATTGGTATCAGAGCCCTTGGTTACAGCGAACCAGAACATTTTTAGAAGTAAAATTTTCTGGACTATAACTGTTTTGAAAACTTTGGTTACAACGCTTCCCGAAAGTACTGCTCTGCGTGCCAAAAGTGATCCTCATTTAGAAATTCCTGCCTCGTGTTAGTATAGGAACTTGATTCTTGGTAGAAACTTTTCTTTCCCGAGACTTAGAAATAATTTACTTGATTTTGCATTTCCCCTTAACGATTTGGTCCCATCTGTTCTTAAAGATCTGACCTGATTTTGTTCTTAAAGATCTGACCTGTTTTTGTTCTTAAAGATCTGACCTGATTTTTGTTCTTAAAGATCTGACCTGATTTGTTCTTAACAACTTGACCTGATTTGTTCTTAACGATTTGCCACTTTTTGAACTTAACGATTTGCATGGGATTGGTCTTAACGATCTGGCTTTCTTTGTGCTTAACGATTTGACTCCCAACAGTGTTCTTAACGATTTGGGTATTTTGCCTTAACAATTTGGTTGAGTTTTTAAGCGTTAACGACTTGCCCCCATTTGCTCTTAACGACTTGGTGGCTCCTCTTAACGATTTGGTAATTGGCCTTAACGATTTGCTACATGCTTTAACAACCAGCAACCTGTTTTAGTGACCTACATGTATAACTTAATGTTTAGCCTCGTATAGGGCAACATTGTATAAAATCAGATGATTTCTCATGGGATGCTTGTGACTGCGTCTGTTATCCAAAAATGTTGACACTCTTTTCCTTGGTCAATTTAGACCTCGCATTATAAATCACATAGTGTTGTGTGATAATTCAACGTGAATGTGACTTTAGTAACATAAATGAAATCAGGCATGTGATGACTAAGAATAATATGAGATTCTCTCAGTATATATATAAACATATGTGTATATAACGGATTCGTGATCGAGTCAGACAATAACTACTCTATATCTTTAAGTAAGTTGGGGGCATAGTAGCCTACCCTGCCCATACTCCTACTGAACCACTTGCTTACCAAATTGTACCTACGATAAACTTTAAATTAGATGAGCGGTTATTCTCAGAACTTGTCTCCTTGGCAAATCCCAGTCAGTTACCTTTGTTTAATGACCACATTCTTGATACTTACCCCTTGGAAACCACATACTACCCCATCGAACCTGGTAGCTAAAGTAAGAGGAACCAGCGTGACCATACAAGGTAAATTGGCGTTACGGGTGCACACGTAAATGTAATTTGCAGTGTATGGAAGCCCTGGGGAATCCTGCTCGGCAGACCGTCGGTTGTAAGGAATACGACCTTGCATTTTTAAAAATTCCCTAACATCAATTTCTCAAGCTAAAGGGACTCAACCATATGGTTGAGGACATCTAGCAAAGTTCATTTTGCTATCACACTTGTTCTCCTTTCTTCTAGATATAGTATCTAACCTATCAAAATCCTTTAGAAATGCTGGTGCAAATGATAAGCCCTGTGAGACATCATATCACTTACATCATTTGGTAACGAGATCTCCCCTCGCTGCGAGCGATCCGTGGTTAAACTTATAACTGATCTTGATTTATCCGCACTCTTAATTCTACTCTTATGAAAGTTACCGCTATAACCACTCTGCAAGCCCTCGCAATTGTACAACGACTTCATAAACTCTAACCTGATGGAAGCCCGGACGTCTTGAATGGACAATTACGCCTCGAACATTTGAAGCCAACCTCTCGATAGGAACCTCCTATGAAGTTTTTTTTTTCCCTTGACTAGTAACCCCCGGTACGTCTGTACGAGTCAACAAATGTTGTTAATAGCCTCGTCACGATCTCACGCACTTTATACCTCACTGCGATTACAGTTTCACTCAACAGAGCAATGTTTGTTACTTCCCGAACCCCGTACGATCTGTTTTAATTTTCAACACCCGATTCATGTGTGAACTTCGCTACCGGTGAACTTTTTCTCTTATTACCTTTTGTGACTTAGTTGGTCCTTAAGCCTTGAGCCATTGTGGCTAGTTACCCTCCTCGATGACATTTCCATGTCCCTTATTTTCAAAGGCTCCTGTACGACCAACAGTGACAACCAGCAATAGGCAGTGTATGCTAGGAAAGTTCCGCAACATCATACATTGATACCCATTGTCCTCGTTCCTCCATTTCTAGGAAAATTCTCTTTGGTAACCCCTGTTTCATAACCAATGGTGACTTAATCAAATAATACACTCGAACTCTCGACAACATGCGTAAGGAGGTAGATTGACTCCAGATTTAGGGAAGACACGTTTGAATTTATTGTATATGCGGCTTTTCGATACGCAGTAGACCTCGCGAAACCTTAACTACAATTTGTATATACACTCATTGAAAGCCAGCTAGTATTTAAATTCGTCAGCACTTGGTATTTCGGAGACCCACTCTTACTACATGTTTTCACTTTTACTTACCCTTGAGGGCCGACATAAACTTATGTTCTTACATGAAATTTGTCCTACTGTACGGTACAACCATTGACACACTCGCATTTGTCTCAATCGACCCAAATTCGTTTTCTCTGGATCCGCGTCAATTGTACCGTATGACTCTCTTCGAAAACGTGCAGTTGTAACTACCCTACACTAGCTACCTCGCCCTTCATCATGAGTCTGTGTTCCCAAACTTGTTATCATTTATGCTTCTACAAAGAACCTTTCATTCATTAGAACGTCACTCTTATTTTGGAGCTTTACCGAAGGTAATACCCATAACGATATATCCCATGTTGGCGAACCTCATTTTAAACCTAAACGTGAAAGACTACCTTCTCTTTTGAATCCCCTTCAGAAACTCAAAATGTATTCGCGTTGCGTCCGCTAAACTCTTAATAATCTGCACCATAGACGAAGACCCCACCTACCGAAAATCTTTTGTCGCAAAATTCAAATTTTTTTTTTTCTTTCACATGTTGCATGGTTTTAAATCTTGCACTCACATTCAACCCAAAGGCATTGGGATAAGATACCCTATTTTCAAGTACATTATCTAACAAGATTTGTCAAATAGCTAGGAATGGCAAGGAAACTGGTACACCCTCAACGTGCTGGCAGTGTGGTGGGTTAGCTGCGGTACACCCTATACATAAGCACTATCGGCATGTGAAAGGTGGGATTAGTGCTGAACCACATATTTACATTGAAATCATAGACAAAAACCTTATTTTGAGAAACTTCATTCAATGGGACATTGCCCACAATAAAACAAAATCTATGTTATTTCCGTTGTGATTTCCCCATGTCCCTCAGGCATAATTTCACTAGAAGGGACATACACAGTTTAATCAAATAAAACTTATTGTTTTCCAACCCTCTAGATTGAGAAGGAACATCCTGAAATAAATTTCCTACTAAGGGTCAAATATAGATTACGACCCAGATGAACAACAACGTTTTAACAAATCAAGTTTTGTATTATAAAAGACAAATCACATGTTCCTTGGAGCAACCCCGTGACTTTCCCAGGACCCTTATCAACGCTTACTCGTCCCAGATCCATACTCATCCTGGTTCACCATGGAAATTAGTGAAATATTTCAAATTGGTCCCCTAGTTATTACATTTATGACATCCCACGACTTGTTGATCTCACGTACGCCTAAATTGACATCGGCTTGGAGAAGTAGAGCACTTCTTTATGAGATTTCTACGCTTACCCGCTATGCTATTGATACTACGATACTTTGCAGCGTCGTCTGCCTATGCCTTTTCTGCAAACTGTAAGAACCACCCGATCTTAGCCAAATTCAGGGATGCATACCCACTCTCTAGGTACGTTAACGTTCGAACCCCTTTAGCAACACTTCTTGCCTCTACCGTGTCATTTGACACAATACCTTCTGTTATCTTACTGGATACTATAGCTGAAGACTACTCGGACATATGGTCAATTCGTCATATCAAATCCTTTGATTTCGGATATGGTGTCATCATGACACTTGTTGAACCTAACCATGCGATGCGATTCAACCCACTCATGGAAACGTTTGTTATAGAAAATCACTCTTTTTACATTCATGTGAAATGTTCATTCGATGCTTTTTAATCATATACCGTAAATTGGATTCTCTCATAGCAAGTCGTGAAACAATTAGCACTACGACAAAATTTCTTATTCTTATTCTCCTTCACCCCGTTCAATTGGCCTAAACACCTCGAGCACTATGACAATTTTCGGGACGAAAATTCTTTCAACTTGGGGATGCTGTGACAACTGTTAGATTTACCATTAACTATTTCCGTTAGTCTCGTTAACGACCCGGTTATACTTTTCGTGTCATGATAGTGTCACGTGCGTTTACGTAACTGAGCCTATCCCAAGTCACTTTTGCAATATGCTAAATAAATAATCACAATATAAATAAGTTTTTATAATTTATTATGAGTCACGAGATGTCATTTGAACGTTTACAAAATAATATATATTTAATTACTAATTATTTTAGTAATTTATTTCGCGGTTTTATGTGTTACTTGGAAATTCTCATTTCGTGAGAAACCAGGTTTCGTACACAATCTAAGTTCTATGTGCGTATACGATAACTGGACTTTTTCCGACTAAATATTACATGTTAAATAAGTTATAAACACTAGGAAATATTTCTAGTATTTTATTTACCAAGTTTTGGGGTTAAAACTCACTTTTTACTTGTTTTGAGACATTTGGTTATGAAGTGGAAATGGAGGGACTAAAAGTGTAATTTTAACAAACACAAAATGCAGCCATTTCTCCCCCTCCCCCTCATTCACGACTTCTTTCTTCTCTTCTTCCTTTCTCACGGCTCAACACACACATACACCCACTCTTGAGATTTCTTGAAATCAAGCATCAAATAAGCAAGACTTTGGGTGTTTAAGCTCATTCAAGCATCAAGAAGACTAGGGAAAAGCTCCATCTCCATCTCATCTTCTTCAATCCGCCATTTTCTTCTCAACTTGTAAGCCCTAGATCCTCACAACTCGAAATTGGTAGAATGCATGTGTTAGACTAGTGTTTATGTGCAATTTGGTGTGTTGAAATGCTCATGGAACATGATGTATGTTAAGTTATGATGTCTTATGATTTGGGGCTGTTCTTGAGGCTGGGTTAGAGGCTGGAAATTGGAGCAAAATCTGCTTGGTAGTGTTCTTGATGATTTGCTTGTGGTGTTGAACATGAAAGTTAAGTGAAATTGCTATGTTGCGATTTTGTTATGATTTTGGTATGAACATGTTAGGAACTGAAAATACATGTTAAAGTGTTTATAATTATGTTAGTAAGTGTTGGATGACCAAATTGTTGCTCAAAATTAGAAAACCGAAATTTTTGGAAATTATAAAGTAGGGACAGATTCGTCCAGATTTTTAGGCCGACTTGCAGAGGTCATAACTCACTCAATTTTTATCGAAATCAGTTGATTCTTTTTCCGTAGTAAATTTTCATGTCTTAGCTTTACAACGCCTACTCGCACACTTTCTAAAACCTCCGTTTGGTCATCCAAAACACTGCTTCAAGTTAGGTGTACAAAGCTGTCTTTTTCTGTGAAAAGTAAACTTTTCAAATTGGTTGAGCATGCTAATCTTGTTTTATTGACGAGTTTGCTATTTTTAAATGATGTTTATATATTAAAAGTAAGATCTGGAAGGTTTGGTTAATAAACTCTAAGTTTTGAATGAGTTATGCAAATTTTAAACCTACTTTGACTATTTTGCAAAAAGCTGAAAATTGCCAACTTCCGATGCGCATAACTTTCTCGTTACTTAACTTTTTAAGTTGATTCTTTTTGCAACATTCCCTAAATGTTAATTAGTTAATGCTTGCAAAATTTTAAAACCTAACTCCAAGTATGGAGCAAATTAGGCATGCCACCAAATGGTGTGTCAAAGACAATAATGTTGATTTTTGCCAACTCCTAACACGCGTAACTTTCTCATTTCTTAACATTTTTACTTGACTCTTTTTGCAACATTTCCTAAATGATGTGTAGTATATGTGTGTAGAATTTAAAGAGTTAACTCCTAAGTATGTAGATTTTGACTATGCTACTAGTATGAGTGTTGGAGTTGACTTTCCAAGTCAACTTTGACCAAAATTGCAAATCCTTGAATTTCTCTCAATATGAGACTTGTGTGTGCTTTGTTTGACTTGTGTGGCTATATGAAACATGTTTAGGAGCTAAGATTTCTATTTTAGTCCTCACAACACCTTCTAACCCGTTTAGGTCATATTTGCCCGATTAGGTTGATTGTGACCAACCTATTGCTTCTTTTGGCTGAGTACCAGTGCCCCCTCAGGTGAGTTCATTACTATATGTTGCTATGTCCATTCAGGGACGATAACGCGCAACGGTAAGGTACTTCTTACTTAGTAAACTTTTTCCGGCCAAATATCATATGTATCATTGAATTGATTGTTAAACTTCAAAAGTCCTTACATTCGGACCGTTAATATAGAATAGCTAGGTGATGTTGAGTAGTACTACTGGGATTGACACCCCCGCCCAGCGGTGCACGTGATGCACCAACCCGACTGGAGGTCGGACTGGGACCAATGTTATCCTACCCTCCGTGGTCTTTCAGTACACGGGAAGGCAAATCCGTAGGTAATCCCTATACATTGTCAGCTTCGGTTGCGAACAATTCAAATGTGCATAAATTAGGCTAGCTACCTACGATATGGAAAATTTTACAGGTCTTATGATATTGATTGTGTTGTACCTGTCTTGGATCATAAAAATATAGGTCTACTTGTGACGGGTAGACCGCTTAGTGAACTCACCAGCCTTGGCTGACACTTGATTTTTGAATGCTTTTCAGGTTGCTTGGAGGATCATGGATGGCACGGGCGTTGGCAGTACTTGTTCTTTGTAAAACCCTTTTGAGAGTCGTATTTCAGATACTTTTGTAATCACTTTTACTAAACAACAACCTTGTAAACTTTTAATGTTTCCGCTGATTTTTGTGAAATGTAAACTCTGATATATTTAATGTAATACATGACTATTTACCCCTTGAACTATGGCTTGGTTGTAACTAAAGACTTGGATTCCTGGTCTGGATCACACCCCACACAGTTATACTCCGTTAGTGGAAATTGGGGGTGTGACACTTTGAGTTGGGTTTACATCCATATTACTTGGGAGCAGCAACTAGCGTCACCAACATATTCAGCTTCAGCAGTTGAAGTTGATACACAGTTTTGCTTCTTGGATGTCCAGCATACTAACTTACCTCCTAGCATCTGACAGCATCCTGATGTGCTTTTTCTGTCAGTCTACATCCTACATGGTCAGCATCTGAGTAGGCTGTTAGTGAAAAATCAGTTTCTTTAGGGGTACCAAAGCCCTAGGTTAGCTGATCCCTTTAGATATCTAAAGACTCTTTTTACAGCTAATAAGTGAGACTCTTTGGGTTTACATTAATATCTGGCAAGGAAACATATGGAGAACATGATATTAGGCCCACTTGCTCTGAGATACAGAAGAGAGCCTATCGTTCCTCTATATGTGTGTTCATATATAGCTTTACCATCTTTGTCAGCATCGATTTTCACATTTGCGGCCGTTGGTGTTTTAAAAGAGGGGCAATTTGAGAGAGAATATTTGATGAGAAGATTTTTTATGTATTTTTCTTGATTGATAAAAATTCCTTCTGAAGTTTGCTTAATTTGGATTCCTATAAAGTAGTTTAGTTCTCCCATCATGCTTATTTCAAAGTTTGTTGTCATGAGTTCCTGAAATTCTTTACAAAAGGATGGACATGTAGATCCAAAGATGACGTCATCTACATAGATTTGTAGAACCAAGAGATGGCCTTTCTTTCTTTTAAAAATAGAGTGGTGTCAATGGACCCCTTTTTGAAGTTGGATGTTAAGAGGAACTCAGAAAAGGTATCATACCATGCTCTAGGTGCTTGTTTTAAACCGTACAGGGCTCTTTTAAGTTTGCAAACGTGATTTGGGAATTTCTCACTTTCGAATCCGGGTGGTTGTTCAATGTAAACTTCTTGATAAATTTTTCTGTTTAAAAAGGCACATTGAACATCCATTTGATAGACTTTGAAACCTTTGAAAGCTGCGAAGGCCAGAAACATCCTTACAGCTTCAAGTCTTGCGATTGGGGCAATGGTTTCATCGTAGTCTAACCCCTCTTGTTGACAGTACCCTTTTGCTACAAGCCTAGCTTTGTTTCTAATTATGGTACCTTCTTCGTCAGTTTTATTTCCAAAGACCCATTTAGTTCCTATAACAAATTTATTGCTAGGTCTTGGAACTAGATTCCATACATTGGTTCTTTCAATCTGTCCTAGCTCCTGTTGCATAGGTAGGATCCAGTGGGGGTATTGAAGGGCTTCTTCGTAATTCTTTGGTTCTATTATACTGAGGAATCCAGCATAGAGACATTGGATAGTTGAATCAGCCTTGGTTTGGACACTTTTGTTTTGATCACCGATGATTAAGTTAATGGGATGATCTTTTATCCATTTTGTTGCTGGGGGAAGAGTGACTAATTCTTCACTCCCAAGCATTAGGTCGGTTGTGTCAGAGTCTTGACACTCCCCTCAATTGATGGACATTCAGTTGAGTGGGGCATCTCATTTACAGAATCATTTCAGAGCTCTGAGGTAGAGTTCTATAATGTTTCTGTAGATGCAGATTTTTCAATCAAAGAAGAGTCAGAAGTTTCATTATTGATTATATCTTTTGAACAATAATTTTCATTTAGGTTCATAACTTTTTTGCTATCTTTGCTATGATCTTCTGTGGTAAGGTTTTTGAAAAAGAAGAGTTGTTGGTGAAAATAAGAATGTTATTTTCTTCATCATAGTTTTCTTCGAAAATTTTGTTAAACACTTCTTTTTCTTTTTCTGAGATTGTTACTCCAGAGATGCAGACCTCTTTGTCATTTTTATTAGAGGAAGTTATGCTATTATGCATGGCTATTTTATCATCGCTAAAGGACACATTTATACTTTCTCTTACCACTTGAGTTTGTAGAACAAAATCCATGTATGCTTTTCACTTGAGTGAGTATCCGATGAAGATTCCTTTATCCGTCTTTTTGTCAAATTTTCTGAGATAATCTTGATCATTTAGTATATAACACTTACATCCAAAAACATGAAGAAATTTTAAGTTTGGAATTTTCTTATTGATGGCTTGATAAGGAGTTTGATTGATTCTTTTGATTGATGATTGATCTATTTTGAGTGTGTTGGTCCCGAAACAACAACTGTTCACGATATCTTTATCACAAACAAGTGCGGAAACCTTGTTTGTGAATGATTCAAACTAGAAGATGATGAAATACACTTGATATGAGATGAAGACAAAGCAAAACAATCAAATCTTGAATGAAAACCGATTAATCTTCTATTCATATGTGTTTGCGATCATGAATACAAGATGGAAACAGAAAATCGTAATCACGAAGGCTACCCACAATCATAAACTACTTGGTATTTATACTACCCACACAATAACCCTAGCTAGAATCATAAACCCAAGTAAGTGAACCGGCCCATGAAGCCCAAATCGTAATCACATTAAGCCCAAGTCAATGTAAGCCCACATGTCTAATGTTCATGCCTCATAAAGTATAGCCCAACAATCTTCCCCTAGGCATGAACCATTAGACTGTCTAAGGAAGAAGTAAATCAAATCGGAAGGTGTGAGACTCCTTCCTTGACTACCATTCACATTCCACAATCCAATTTGCTGTTCCATAAAAGATTCCCACCCTTATAGCATTTTCATAATCAAGCTCATCACCAAGAATAGGTTGGGTGCCCAGGAGTTTGATATCACGTTCTCCAAACCTTAGCAAATCGACTGGATCATAGAACCAATTATCAAAATTTCTCACAAGTATACCATCTTCAATCTCGTCGAGCATATTGATCACTCGAGTTCTTTTGGTGAGAGGACGCCTCACTTCTCCAACGGCTCATTTGTGACAGGATCAGTTCCAGTATGAACCCATCTTGTTTGCTTGAGGTTAAAGTTTGCAAAGTTTTCTTCAAGATGGCTCATCAGATTGTTACGAACTAGGTCTCCATGTGCATTCCTCCATCTGTTAATAAAAGGAGCCCTCAGCAAATTTCTCATCTCCGTCTCTGTCCAGGAGTGAAATTGACCCCGAGTTCTGTAGTACTCGACTGGACTGTACCGTCTCTGATCACAGCAAACAGTTTCTTCTCTCCATCATAATGCCAACACATGATAGGTTCACGACTCCCCCTTTTGTCGATTTCACTTTCTCCCACATCAATTGAGTACAGCTTAGGGGGAGGTCCTTGGAAGAAGTCTTTGAACCAATTATCATGACTTTCCAGTGCCTTTGAGATGAATCTTCCTCCTAGTACATAATCGGAGATCTCTATGGAGTCATCACCTTCATCTTCTAGCACCACTTCAGCAGTTTGGGCAGCCTGTGAAGAACTCTGGCCTGGGTCACCCTCAGCATTTGAGCTGCTAGTCCCTTTTAATTCTTCCAACTTCTTCCTCAATTCAAGAAACCCGGCTTACAAATACCCAATACTTGCTTCATTCTTACTCTCCTTTTCCTTCAACCTCTTGTTTTCTTCCTTAAGCTCTTTTATCTCTCCCTCCCTCTTCCTATTTTGAGATAACAGAAAGTTAATTTGAGGATCAGCACTTATCCGAAGGTCTACAGGGAGATCACTAGATTGAACACTTTCTCCAACAAGTGTTTGATATGGACGAAAACTTGGAATGATTGGGGGCTGGCTTGATTTAGTAGAAAAATTTATCCTTACGGGACTGGGCTCAACAAACGAGCTATCAACTTCAAAGAATTGCCTTTCCTCATGAACTGGGCTTTGTTCATTCAGAATAGGACTTTCAGTTTGAATTGGAGTTGTTTCTTGGGCATCAACTTGATCATCAACCTGAAGTGTGCTCTCAACAAATGGAGGTTCAGACACCTCATCATTCTAAATATTTGCACCTAATGATTCAAACACCATCAGGCTCGAGCTTGTCTTCTGAAACTTGAACCTGATAGATCTTGGATCAGATTTCTTTCTTGGTGAGGGTTCAGGCACAAGATTAGGTTTTGCAAACATATCATCATCAGCAACATTATCATCTAACTATCGCGGGATTAAACCACCACTTGAAGAAGAACTTAAGTCATCCCTTATTCTCTTGTGACTGATTGGCTCCAGATCTCCATAAATGTCATCCGCCAAATTCTCATCCTCTGGGAAAATATCATCCTTCACATTCTCCTCATCTGAAGGTATATTCTCTAGTTCCCCCTGAACAGCCACTGGAACATCATGATCTTCAGCAACAAAATAATTGTCCACAGGTTCTTCAGGTTGCGGATCTGCTTCTAGTTCTTGTTCCCTTGCTACCTCAGGGAAAGAACCTCTTTTAGCCCACTCAAGTCTTCCTTGAAAAGTTCTCTTTCCCCTTCTATCTTGAGTTTGTAGACCAAACACACCATCATCCATGAATTTTATATCTAGTTTCTCAACCCTTTCTTGTATCATTGGATACTTCCTCATCATCACCATGCCCTGGCAGTTCCCCAAATTTCTCTCACCAGTTGTTCATCTATCAGCACATGCGCCCTGAGATCATGATTGATCTTGCAAACATTCATCCCTGCAACTAGAGAGTAGAACAACTGCATGTGTTTCTCTGGAGGGTCATCTAGATAAGCAGGCATGCAGTGATCTCTTTCAAAGTGAATATCTTCCTCAATCATCTTTTCTGCATCTGAGAAACCGAGACACGTGCATCGGGTTTAATCACATCATTGAGCAATTATGTTTGTTAAAACCATCTTGAAGTTCAATTGATTATCACATTATCCTTTTAAGTTCTAAAATCTCAATTGAAACTTTTAAAAGAAAGATTTGGATTTTGTTCCACAAATTTAACAAAACACTCTCTTAAAATTAACTTGTTCAATTTTATCTTAAAAAAAAATAAGTTTGATGAGATTTTTAAACCATTTTGTGATTATTTGATCGTTTACGATTTTAAAACAAACTCTTAACGGGTTTACGATCGAAATTCGGTTTTACGATCCAAATTTGGGTTCACGATTAGGGTCAAGTGAAACCAGTAGTAACTCTACGCCCAATCGTGAACACCATTAGGTCGTAATCACACGGAGTCGTAAACACCGTATGATCGTAAACATGGTCCATCGTAAACTCAGTCAATCGTGAACACGACTGATCGTAAACGCCATCGTAAACACGAAGAGTCATCTTCTTCAACACATCGATCGTAAACACAGAAACCGCCATGGATGAACCTGCAAAAACCCACATTGGTGCAACAAAAACATCAAACACTACCTTCAACTACAATCAACATAAATACGGCTTCTAAACTTGAGTAATCGACGCGAAACACGAAGAAAAAGAGGATGATCAACTGAGTGAAGAAAAACACACAAAAACTGTGAGTAAACTGACGAATCGAAAAGGAAACAGTCGATTGAATTGTGTTTTGTGATCGGAATGTGAAGGCGAAGGCAGTGGTGTACACGATTTTCACAGAAAACGGTTGAAGGTAGCCGGAAATCGATTTTTCGGTGGAAAAGGGGCGAAGGTTTGGGTTTCGGGTGGCAGAGTCGTAAACGCAAAGAGAAAAGGAGATGGGATCGTAAACTCAAACAGGAGAGGTGGATCGTAAATGGGGCGGTTTTGGGGTTTTTGTTGAGTAAAATTTTCATAAAGCCCCCCTCAAATTTCACAAAACATTTCAAACGAGCCCAAACCTCATTTAAGCGTTAAATCACTTGAACAAATGTTAATTTTGAAACTTTTAAGAGTTACAAAACTTCCCCTCAGACACATACCCAGAGAACCTGATCTTGATGATAAAAAATTGAAATTTTAAACAGTCAGAAACTTAGAAAAAGATAAAAGCATAAAACAAAGATAACCTAATACTGAAATTAAATATATACTTGCCTTGAAGCTGATGATTTTCATGTATCATACCAGATTTATCTTTGACTGAGGAACCCTTTTCAGCTTCCGTTACAACAATTGGTATCAGAGCTAAGAATCATCTGATTCGAGGTTCCACGATATTAGATTCGAGTGTTTGGCTGAAAAAGTGGAGGTTTCCCTGAGTTTTCTGGGCTGTTCTTGGTGTTTACGATCGGTGTTCTTCATCAGTTTTGTGTTTACGACCTAGAATTTGGTGTTTACGACTTCAAGATCCGAACTTTGAGCGTTTACGATTGAGAAAATGGTGTCTACGACTTCAAGATCGAGTCTTTAGGAGTTTACGACTTCGTTTACGACCCAGAGGTGTTTGCGACTGAGTTCACGATCGGAATTGGGTTTACGACTCTGTTTACGATCCGGAGGTGTTTGCGACTGTGTTTACAATCGGCAAGGTTGTCGAAATCGTAAATTGTTGTTTATGATCGAAAACACATTTGGACTTCCTTTTATTTAAGTTTTCCTAAGCTTTCATCATAGATTTTGAACCTAGCATGTATCAAAAACGGGACTTTGAGATTGGATCGACTACCCATCCTCCCAGACTCACATCTGCTGACAACTTCCTTGAATGGAAATACATATTTCAAAATCATTTAAAAAGTGTTGACTTAAGACTTTGGAGATCAGTTGTCAATGGACCATTCATTCCTACTCACACTGAAGCGAGAAAAGTTGGGGTGGTGAAAACTGAAGCAGAATACTCGGATGATGATTGGAAAAAATGTAACAAGGACGAGAGAGCATATGCTATTATGACAATGGCATTGACTCCTGTGATTGCTCAAGGGTTTAAAAAATACAAGACTGCAAAGAAACTCTTGGATGCTATGGTGGTAGCATATGAAGGAAATCCCGATATCAAGGTGAGTCGCAAACAGATGCTGAAGCAGAAGTTCAATTTGCTCAATCACATTCAAGGAGAGTCCTTTGAAGCTCAAGTTCAAAGATTTGTGTCCTTAATTACTGAAATGTCAAGCTACGACGTTGAACCCGGACTGGATGATAAAAATCTGAAACTCTTGAATAGTTTGCCCAAGTCCTGGAATACCAACATTTCAATAATAAAAAACAACAACAAGCTGGATGAGTTATCTGTTGATGAGCTAATTAACAAACTGAAGTCAAAGATGATTGATGATAAACAGAGAGAGCTGTATCATCTAAGTTCACTTAGTATGGCATGAAAACTAAATCAGGCACTCCTATCTGAAGAAGTAGGGTCAAAACAGGCTGGAAGTTCGTCTGCAAATGATTCGAGTTCAAACACAAAGTCACATGCATTCGTGGCTCGATCCCAAGCTAATTCTAGTGGAATAGTCAACCCTGATGAGGCAAATGCTACAAATAATCCCAACTTTGCTCTTGGAATGGGATTTATGAATAGTTATCATGCCCTTATGGCTGAAACATTAGTACCTACTGAGATGTTGTCAGGAGAACTGAACCAGATTAATCCTGAAGATGTGGAAATTCTTGATGTTTCCTGGCAAATGACAATGGCAGTTTTCCGCGCAAAGAAGTTTATGACAAAAACTGGGAAGAATGTGTGGAATAATCAGGATAAGATATAGATGGGTTTTGATAAGAGCAAGCTCAGATGCTTCGACTATGATGAGTACGAGCATTTTGCAAGGGAATGCACCAAGCCAAAGAAGGAGAAACCAGAAGAAAAGAAAGTTGGAGATGGTAAGGGAAAGGCAAAGACAAAGGCTTTTTTTGTGCAGGATTGTGGGGAATATCAATGGGCTTCGCAGATAAAGGAACCCAGTCTAACTCGTGCTATGATTGCTAAGATGGAGAATGATTCTGAGGAGGAGCATACGTTTGTGGTCACTGAGGATAAGTCAGGAGATAAGGAAGAGAACCTGGTTGAAGACAAGGAATCATTTGCAGCTGAGGTCGACAACACAAAGGTATGTACTAATCCCACTTGTGCACGTTTAATTCCTGGCCTTAGACAACTTTGGAAGAATAGTGAGATAGAATTATTTGATATGCAATGTTCTAGAAGTTCGTTTAAGGGTAGATGGGAAAAGAGTGAGGAGAAAGTCAAAGCCCAGAAACTGGATATAGAGAAATACCAAACCCTTGCCTCTCAGAAGTCTGTCCTGTATGACAATGCTAATTTAGAAATAGTTGAGCTTAGGAAGCAGGTAGATGAACTTAAACATCAGAACAGTGAGATGCAAGTGAAATTAGATTTGAATCAGATGAGAAACAAAAGAATGCTCCAAGCTGGTAAGGCTTTGTCCACCTGCCTAACTGATGTTCGATTTGGTAAGGATAGAGGAGGAAAAGGAATTAGCTCATCTGAAAAAAATAAGAATGGTGTTCCCCAACCAGTGTCTAGAGATATAATAGGTATGATTTGTGAGGAGGATCAGGTAGATAGATCTGAATCAGAAATGCATTAAGCAGGACCTCCCATAGATAGTGTTTTGGTTGGTGTGAAACCCATGACTGAAGAGGAGTTAGAAAATAGGCTCCATCCTAGGAATCTTTAAACGATAATGTTAGTTCTTCTGACGTTTTTGTTTCATGTGCAGATGAAGTAAGGATCAAAGATGTTTCTGGGAAGGATGCCGAATGCTTGAGAGTCAAAGAGTGTCATGAGTCTAGTAGTTTAATTTCTGATTTACCTAAGGACGATGTTTTGGCATCTGTGTCTGAACTTAATACGTCCATGTCAAAAGAATTGATGTTGTCTATGTCTTCAAAACATGTTTCTAATTCTAATGAAGTAGTTAATGGTTTTAAAATTCGTGTGCCCAATATTAAAGCTGGTCGTGAGTCTAAACCCAAGGAATTTGTTCCTTATCCCCAGGTTGTATCTACTTTTAACAGAACGAACAAGTCAAAATCAGAACAGTTTTGTTTAATCACGCAACCTGAAAAAGTTACAAAACATTTCATACACAGATGGGATGATAAGCCTGAATAGAAGTCATCATACCCAAGACGTTCGTATGCTTGTAGTCATGTGAATGGGAATAGACTTATGAATTGTTTCCATTATGGAAAACCAGGGCATTTTGCTGCAAATTGTTTAAATAGACCTTATCAACCATACTATCCGCAAAACCCATGGACTAGTATGTTGCAGAAAATGATGACAGGTGGAAATAAAAATCAAAAACAACAAACTTTGTCTCAGGGGAAGCAGAGTTCAAAACCAATGAAGACACAACAGTCTAAGGTTTTAAACACTAAAACTCCAGTGACAAAGCCTGTTGGTGAAAGTGGAATGTGGCCAAAACTCCAAAACCAACTTACAAACCTAAAGGAGTTTACCAAAGAAAAGACAAGATGAAATCTGAACTTGTTGAAAATAGGCACCTAAAACAAAAAGGATTTCTCAACCTAAAGGTAAAACAAAGGTTAAGAAACAGGTTTCTAACTCAAATGATGTTTCTCAAACAAAACAAGTTGTTCAAACAAAATTGAAACTTGAGTGGACACCTGTCAAGGAACCTGCAGGTAAAAAGGTCACAACTCTGCAGAAGAAACCTGTAACTATAAAGAATTCAAACAATGTGTCAAAACCACAGAAACACACTTTTTGGAAACCAAAAGTCAACATTCAAAGTTTGAGTGTAACTGAATCAAAATCAGGAATGTCCCTTAAATTAGTCAACTACATTGACTCCAAGGGAGTGCGCAGATCTGTTATGGCATGGGTACCCGACTCTAACTGATCTTTGATTCATGAAGGGACAGCCAAGAAGAACTGTCAACAATCTCTGGTACGTTGATAGTGGTTACTCCCGACATATGACCGGAGACTTATCACTTCTGGAAGAGGTTCAAGATTTCAATGGAGGAGGTGTTTCATTTGTTGGTGGAGTAGGTGGCAAGATTAGCAAGAAAGGTGTGGTGAAGAATGGCAGTTTAACGTTCTCTGATGTGCATTATGTGGAGGATTTGTCACATGGCCTGCTCAGTGTTTCGCAGATTTGTGATAGAGAATATTGTGTTTTGTTCAATAACAAGGAATGTATTATTCTCAAGCTTGGAGTCAAGATTCCTGAGGAGTGTGTCTTGATGCGTACACCAAGACGAGGAAATTCTTATCTTCTTAACATGGGTAATCCTCCGCCATCTGATGTGGCCTGTCTTTTTTCAAAGCAAAATGAAAATCTGGCATTATTATGGAATCGTCGTTTGGGACATGCCAACATGAAGAATCTGACCAAACTGGCAAAGGAAGAGCATGTTAGAAACCTCCCTATCAAGGACTTCACTTCAGTTGAGAAGTGTGTTGCATGTGCTAAGGGGAAGCAGCACAAGTTACCACATCGTTCTAAAATGACAAACTCTATTTCGTCAGTGCTACAACTACTTCATATGGATCTCTTCGGCCCAATGCAAGTACAAAGTATCAGCAAGTTCTCATATTCTCTGGTGATATTGGATGACTTCTCTCAGTTTACTTAGGTTTTATTTTTGTCAAACAAGCATGAAACTCCAGCACTGGTGAAACAGTTTGTTACTCTCATAGAGAATCAGATGAGCAAGAAAGTGAAGGCAATAAGATCAGACAACGGATCAGAGTTTAAGAATGCTGAATTGAATATGTTTTGTGGAGAGAAAGGTATAGAAAGGCAATACAGTGCACCGTACACACCTCAACAGAATGGTGTTGCTGAAAGAAGAAACATAACACTCATTGAAGCTGCAAGAACTATGCTGTGTGAAGCAAAATTGCCAATTTTCTTTTGGGCCGGAGCAGTCAACACTGCTTGTTATGTGCAAAATCGGGTACTTTTAAATAAGCGGCATGAGAAGACGCGTTATGAGATTATTTATGGAGAAAAACCAAATGTGGGGTATTTTAAGACATTCGGGTGTCCTTGCACAGTTCTGATTCAATCTGATATGGGGAAATTCGAAGCAAAGGCTGATCAATGCTACTTTGTTGGGTATTCTACATATAGTGCTCATCGAGTCTACAACAAAACCACCAAAGTGATAATTGAGGCATTCAATGTTGACTGGTTGGAAGATAATCCTACTAATGCTGGAAATGGGCCAGACTGGAACTTTGATTATGGGTCATTTTTTGAAGGTTTCAATTTCTCAAAAATGTTTCCTAGTCTGGTAGAAGAAGAAGACATTATTGCTCCAGCTCCTCAAGCAAGGCCATCTGTGGAAAATGTTAGTGATAAAGTATCAGCAGCAGCTCCTAAGGATGATAATGCGGATGTTCCAGAATCTTCAGGAACTCATGATGATCAGAAGGAGACGGAAACCCAAGGTATGAATGATAATATTAATGATACTAATCTGCCTGTCTTTGTTTCAGTACCAGATGTTCAAGCACCAAGAATCAACAGAGATCATCCTCTTAGCAATGTGGTTGGACTAGTGTCAGCGGGTGTCACTACAAGAAGCCGCATGGGTGACATCAACTTCTGCATGTTCTCATGTTTTATCTCTCAGATAGAGCCTCCAAATGTGATGGTAGCACTTAAAGATCTGAGTTGGATGGAGGCTATGCACGATGAATTGAATCAATTTTCAAAATTAGGTGTGTGGAATCTAGTGAAAAGACCAGAAAATAAGAAGATTATAACCACAAGATGGTTATATAAGAACAAGAAAGATGATACAGGTGTAATTGTGAGGAACAAAGGCAGGTTGATTGTCCAAGGTCATAGACAGGTTTACGGGAATGATTATGATGAGGTGTATGCACCAGTGGCTAGATTAGAAGCAATTCGAATATTCCTTGTAGTAGCAACGTATCTCAACTTCACTGTGCATCAGATGGATGTAAAGACAACTTTTCTTTATGCTGAAATGAATGAAGAGGTCTATGTGGCTCAACCGCCAGGGTTTATGGATGAGGAACATCCAGATCACGTGTATCTTCTGGATAAATCTCTATATGGTTTGCATCAAGCTCCACGGACGTGGTATGAAACTCTATCAAAACATGTGGTGGAGAATGGTTATACAAGGGGAGTGGTTGATCAAACCTTGTTCAGAAAGAAGGTGAAAGAAGATATCATTATGGTGCAAGTTTATGTGGATGACATCATCTACGGGTCAACAGATGAAGAGTTATTCACCGAATTTGAAGATATCATGAGACAGAAATTTGAGATGAGTGATCAATGGGAGATGAACATTTTCTTGGCATTGCAAGTTAAACAAGATGAATCTGGGATTCTCATTCATCAAGCAAAATATGTGAATGAAATTCTGGAAAAGTATAAGATGTAGGACTCCAAGCCCATCTCTACTCCCATGGCATCCTGGCCTCTACTAATAGCATATGCAGATGGGGAATCAGTGAGTGAATTCATGTATCGTTCAATGATCGGGTCACTCATGTATTTGACAGCAAGCAGGCTAGATATCATGCACGCAGTGTGTGTGTGTGCACGCTACCAGGCTAATCCTAAACTCTCTCATTTAACTGCTGTTAAACGTACTTTTAGGTATCTGAAGGGCAGGCCCCGGATTGGGCTTTGGTAGCCTAAGAATACTTATTTTCAATTATTTGCATTTACTGACAGTAATTATGGAGGTAGTGATCTTGAAAGGAAATCTACTACTGGTGGGTGTCAATATTTGGGAAACAGACTCATTTCATGGCAAAGCAAGAAGCAGCATACCGTTTCGAAGTCAACTGCAGAAGCTGAATATGTGGCAGCATCAGCTAGATGCTCGCAGGTAGTGTGGATTCAGAATCAGCTCACTGACTACGGTATGGAATTCCTTAATACTCCATTTTTTTGATAATGCTGCTGCTCTGCAAATTGTCAAGAATCTTGTTCAACATTCCAAAACAAAGCACATAGATATCAATGTACATTTCATCCGTGATTGCTATGAGAGGAAGTTGATTCAGCTCGAAAAGGTAAACTCCGATCAAAAATGTTTCTCACCTTTTCACAAAACCCCTTCCTTGTCAAAATTTTGAAATGTGTGTTGAAGGCCTGAGGATGATTGCCTTTGAGGAATGATCTGATCAAAACAGTTTGTACATAGTTTTTGTTTTCAATTTCTTTTTTTATTCAATTAAAAAAAATGTGTGTGTTTATATCTCAAAAGTCTCATAAACAGGGGGAGAAATGTTATAGTTTCAAAAAATCTGAAAATCTGTATGAGGTTTTTATGAAGTCTTTTGTGTTTGTCTTGAGTTGGTAGGAAGTGATATAAATGTCCAAGACAATCGGAGACTGACACGTGTAAAGCTGAAGTGAAAGATTGCTCAAAGATGATATGTCGGTAAGCTCAACCCAAAACTATGATCATCAATGTAAGTGCAGTAAACTTAAAATCTATATATGTTTAGTTTACCTTCCTAGTTTACATGGTTTAAAAAATTGAGTCCCAGCAAAAATGGGTTGAGAGTAGTAACTACTTAGTATTAACTCTCTCACACGCCATATTTCTGCTGTTATGACAACATCACAGAAAAGAAAAAGAAAAATGAAAAGAAAAAGAAAAAGAAAAAGAAAAGATAATAAAATAATTATTTTGTTTGGTCTTCTTTGTGTGCTTATGCGGCCGACCTGGTCACCAACTGATGATTAACGAAATAAGTGGTAGTCATAATGGTGTTGCATGGTTCCTCAAGTTGGGGGTTTGTGAATCCTCAATAAACTCTGAGGTTGGGTAGGTTTTGCTATGAACAACTGGGTGTGGGGACGATTAAACATGACGGTAATATTGTACCATGATCAAGCATTTCAAAATGACTCGATGTGAGTTTATGCGGTCAAATATACTGGAAATCTTCTAGAGCGTCAAGTAACGAAAGCTGAAAAGGGTTCCTCATCAAAGATATGTCTGGTATGATCCATGAAAATCATCAGCTTCAAGGCAACTATATATTTAATCTCGGTATTAGGTTATCTTTGTTTTATGCTTTTATCTTTATCTAAGTTTCTGACTGTTTAAAATTTCATTTTTTTTATGATCGAGATCAGGTTCTCGGGGTATGTGTCTGAGGGGAAGTTTTGTAACTCTTAAAAATTTGAAAATTAACATTTTTTCAAGTGATGTAACGCTTAAATGAGGTTTGGGCTCGTTTGAAATGTTTTGTGAAATTTGAGGGGGGGCTTTATGAAAATTTTACTCAACAAAAACCCTAAAACCGCCCCATTTACGATCCACCTCTCATGTTTGAGTTTACGATCCCATCTCCTTTTCTCTCTGCGTTTACGACTCCGCCACCCGAAACCTTAACCGCCGCCCCTTTTCCGTCGGAAATTCGATTTCCGGCTACCATCAACCGTTTTCTGTAAAAATCGTCTACACCAATGCCTTCGCCTTCACATTCCGATCACAAAACACACTTCAATCAACTGTTTCCTCTTCGATTCGTCAGTTTACTCACAGTTTTTGTGTGTTTTTCTTCACTCGGTTGATCATCCTCTTTTTCTTTGTATTTCGCGTCGATTACTCAAGTTTAGAAGCCGTATTTGTGTTGGTTGTAGTTAAAAGGTAGTGTTTGATGTTTCTGTTGCACCAACGTGGGTTTTTGATGTGTTTTCGAAGCTTTGCAGGTTCATCCATGTCGGTTTCTGTGTTTACGATCGATGTGTTGAAGAAGACGACTGTTCGTGTTTACGATGGCGTTTACGATCAGTCGTGTTCACGATTGACTGAGTTTACGATTGACCGTGTTTACGATGGACCATGTTTACAATCATACGATGTTTATGACTCCGTGTGATTACAACCTAATGGTGTTCACGATTGGGCGTATGGTTTACGACTGGTTTCACTTGACCCTAATCGTGAACCCAAATTTGGATCGTAAACCCGAATTTCCATCGTAAACCCGTTAAGAGTTTTTTTAAAATCGTAAACGATCAAATAATCACAAAATGGTTTTAAAAATCTCATCAAACTTAATTTTTTTTTAAGATAAAATTGAACAAGTTAATTTTAAGAGAGTGTTTTGTTAAACTTGTGGAACAAATTCCAAATCTTTCTTGAGATTTTAGAACTTAAAAGGATAATGTGATAATCAACTGAACATCAAGATGGTTTTAACAAACATAATTGCTCAATGATGTGATTAAACCTGATGCACGTGTCTCGGTTTCTCAGATGGCAGAAGATATGATTGAGGAAGAAATTCACTTTGAAAGAGATCAATGCATACCTACTTCTCTAGATGACCCTTCAGAGAAACACATGCAGTTGTTCTACTCTCTAGTTGCAGGGATGAATGTTTACAAGATCAATCATGCTCTCAGGGCGCATGTGGTGATAGATGAACAACTGGTGAGAGAATTTTGGGGAACTGCCAGGGTAAACGCTGACAAAACAAGGATCACTGCAACTGTTCAAAACCGCAGAATTGAGATCCTTGAAGAAGATATTCCCCAGGGGTTGAATATTACTGATAGAGCAAAAGATAAAATGGAATATTCGAAGAATGAAGTGTTAGAGGATGCAAGTCTTTTGGGATATTAAGGAAAGTTCCCACCAATCTTCAAGAAGCTATTGCCACACTACTGGAGGTGTTTGGCCCACTACTTACAGAAATCATTCTTGGGAAAGAGAACAAGCTTCGATCAACTGAACAAGGTGCATGGCACAACATTTTTTGCACTTGAATTGGATTGGGAATAAAACTTTTCAAAGATGAAGCTCTTAGATTGGGTGGGTAATGCTGACTTGAGTGCTAGAGAGCAACTTCTCATGACTCCAAGATTTGTACACATGGTGGTGATGAGGAAGTATCCAATGATACAAGAAAGGGTTGAGAAACTAGATATCAAATTCATGGATGATGGTGTGTTTGGTCTACAAACTCAAGATAGAAGGGGAAAGAGCACTTTTCAAGGAAGACATGAGTGGGCTAAAATAGGTGCTTTCCCTGAGGTTGCAAGGGAACAAGAACTAGAAGCAGATCCGCAACTTGAAGAACCTACGAATAATTATTTTGTTGGTGAAGATCATGATGTTCCAGTGGCTGTTCAGGGGGAACCAGAGAATATACCTTCAGATGGGGGGACTGTGATGGATGATATTTTCCCAGAGGATGAGAATTTGGCGGATGACATTTATGGAGATCTGGAGCCAATCAGTCACAAGAGAACAAGGGATGACTTAAGTTCTTCTTCAAGTGGTGGTTCAATCCCGCGAGAGTTAGATGATAATGTTGCTGATGATGATGTGTTTGCAGAACCTAATCTTGTGCATGAACCCTCACCAAGAAAGAAATCTGATCCAAGATCTATCAGGTTCAAAATCGTAAAAGGAAGGCTACCCACAATCATAAACTACTTGCTATTTATACTACCCACACAATAACCCTAGCTAGAATCATAAACCCAATTAAGTGAACCGGACCATGAAGCCCAATCGAGAACACCTCAGGCCCAAGTCAATGTAAGCCCACATGTCTAATGATCATGCCTCACTATGTATAGCCCAACAATTTCCCCTACGCATGAACCATTAGACTGTCTAAGGCACAACTGCATGCGTTTACCATGGCAGTTCCCCAAAATTCTCTCACCAGTTGTTCATCTATCAGCACATGCGCCCTGAGAGCATGATTGATCTTGCAAACATTCATCCCTGCAACTAGAGAGTAGAACAACTGCATGTGTTTCTCTGAAGGGTCATCTAGAGAAGCAGGTATGCAGTGATCTCTTTCAAAGTGAATTTCTTCCTAAATCATCTCTTCTGCCATCTGAGAAACCGAGACACGTGCATCAGGTTTAATTACATCATTGAGCAATTATGTTTGTTAAAACCATCTTGATGTTCAGTTGATTATCACATTATCCTTTTAAGTTCTAAAATCTCAATTGAAACTTTTAAAAGAAAGATTTGGATTTTGTTCCACAAGTTTAACAGAACACTCTCTTAAAATTAACTTGTTCAATTTTATCTTAAAAAATTAAGTTTGATGAGATTTTTAAAACCATTTTGTGATTATTTGATCGTTTACGATTTTAAAACAAACTCTTAACGGGTTACGATCGAAATTCGGGTTTATGATCCAAATTTGGGTTCACGATTAGGGTCAAGTGAAACCAGTCGTAAACCATACGCCCAATCATGAACACCATTAGGTCGTAATTACACGGAGTCGTAAACACTGTATGATCGTAAACATGGTCCATCGTAAACGCGGTCAATCATAAAATCAGTCAATCGTGAACACGACTGATCGTAAACGCCATCGTAAACACGAATGGTCGTCTTCTTCAACACATCGATCGTAAACACAGAAACCGCCATGGATGAATCTGCAAAGCTTCGAAAACACATCAAAAACCCACATTGGTGCAACAGAAACATCAAACACTACCTTTTAACTACAACCAACACAAATACGGCTTCTAAACTTGAGTAATCGACGCGAAACACGAAGAAAAAGAGGATGGTCAACCGAGTGAAGAAAAACACACAAAAACTGTGAGTAAACTGACGAATCGACGAGGAAACAGTTGATTGAAGTGTGTTTTGTGATCGGAATGTGAAGGCGAAGGCAGTGGTGTACACGATTTTTACAGAAAACGGTTGAAGGTAGCCGGAAATCGAATTTCCGACAGAAAAGGGGCGGCGGTTAAGGTTTCGGGTGGCAGAGTCGTAAACGCAGAAGGAAAAGGAGATGGGATCGTAAACTCAAACAGGAGAGGTGGATCGTAAATGGGGCGGTTTTGGGGTTTTTGTTGAGTAAAATTGTCATAAATCCCCCCTCAAATTTCACAAAACATTTCAAACGAGCCCAAACCTCATTTAAGCGTTAAATCACTTGAACAAATGTTAATTTTGAAATTTTTAAGAGTTACAAAACTTCCCCTCAGACACATACCCCGAGAACCTGATCTTCATCATAAAAAATTGAAATTTTAAACAGTCAGAAACTTAGAAAAAGATAGAAGCATAAAACAAAGATAACCTAATACCGAGATTAAATATATACTTTCCTTGAAGCTGATGATTTTCATGGATCATACCACACTTATCTTTGACTGAGGAACCCTTTTCAGTTTCCGTTACTCGACGCTCTAGTCGATTGCCTGTATATTTGACCGCATAAACTCACATCCAGTCATGAAATGCTTGATTATGGTACAATATTACAGTCATGTTTAATCGTCCCCACACCCAGTTGTTCATAGCAAAACCTACCCAACCTCAGAGTTTATTGAGGATTCACAAACCCCCAACTTGAGGAACCATGCAACACCATTATGACTACCACTTATTTCGTTAATCATTAGTTGTAAGGATCAAATATAACCCTCACGCGATATCAAAATCTATAATCACCGTGCGGAATCCGGTGATTATAGGTGATTCAAGATTAATCGTAAATAATATGAATAAACAGTAAGAATAAGCGCAAGAACACAAACCAGATGAATAAACACACTTTACTATTAACCTTGATTGCTACACACTGATCGAAATTCTCTCAGAGAATTTCGTTAACACCAAATACGCAAAACACACTTGAGCAACCAACCCTGATCTTCTAATCAAGCTATCCTTATATAGGTAAGCTTATGCTTGTTAAATAAGCTACAAAATTCGGACTTTAGGCCCCAAATTCGTCCAACCCACAAGCCCACAAACCCCACTAACTTGTTTTGACCCATTTACACATAAACTAGACCAACAGTAATTCTAATGCAAAAGCCTTATAAAATTCTAGACTCTACAATCTTCCCCTAAGCTTTATCATTAGACAGCATTCACATTCTGAACTTCTTTGACAAATTCACCTTTGCTGGATCATACCACAGCTCCTTTGCCACGATCTCAGCTACAACTCTAGTATAACACTTGGCATATTCTTTGGTGTCTTGATTACACTCAATTTGATGCTTGGCCAGTACCATTATATCCTTCTTATGAAACCTCATCAAATCATGAACTTCCATGACATCTATTGTCTTTGATTTGCAGAGAATTTTGGCTTCACCAGAGTAATCACTATAAGCCCAGGTTTGGAAGTCATGCAAACAATCTTCAGGATGTCTCATCGGCAGAGGTATTGTCTTTGTCTTTTCCGTTGGTGGATACAACACATTTGTAAACTACTTTCCCGTTACACTCTTATTATCCATGACATCCTCCTTTCTTGGGATACTCTTCTTTCCATTCCATCTGAACACACCTGTGTACTTCTTCACATATGATTTCTTGTGAGGAAAATCTTCAAATCTCTTGAACTTGCTTCGCACTGCATTTTCCAATTTCTTGTAAAAATACTTAGCTTGCTCATTGTTTGATGGATTTATAAACAGTGCCTTATAAAGCATAGTCAGATATACATTTGTCCAGGAGTAAAACTGGGTCCAACTCTTGTAGTATTCCAACGGGTATTGACCCTTTCTTCGCACAACGAACATATTCTTCTCTCCATCAAACATCCAGGCTTTAATATCTGCATTGATTCCCCTCTTATCATGATAATGCTCTCCCAGCTGGATTAGGTACCTTTCAGGGGGATAAGCAAATGTCTGAGCCTCCCAACCTCCGTCAAACTCAGAAGCTGGTACTGTCATATAGTCTCTATCCCTGGTATCTTTATCTTCAATGGAGGCTTCGGGTAATATTGTGTGAGATTCCTCAGGGATATCTCCTTCAAAGTCAAATGCTGGTGATTATCAGGAATCACCTGCACCTGAACCTCCTTCTGTGTTACCTGGATCACCCTTATCACCTTGGCTAGGGTTTGACCTGCTTGATTTATCCGAGTTAAGCTGCCTGATTAGCTTATGAAGATCTCTGAATTGTCTGGTAAACTCTCGGTTTATCCTTTTCTGATTCTCCAACTCAGTGTTGTGGATCTTCTGTATATCAATTAAGTCTCCAATTATCTCACTTTGGGCTGCATTCTGGGCTTTCAGACTTTCAATTTTTTCTCTAAGTTCCTTTTCCAGTCTGTATTTAGGGGTTTCCACCGCTTTCCCTTTCTCGTGGGTAATGGGTTGAGAAGATGATTGACCAGCACCGGTACTCGTGACTGGTGGCACACGAGGATCTAATCTTCTTCTTCTTGGGTCACTTGGGCCTTCTTCATGGTGTTGTGTAGCAATCTTCTCAGTCTCAGTCATTTCTTCTGTAACAGAAGCACCGAGGGGTGGATCCTCCGTGGCTTTCCGTTTTCTAATCAGTGGCGTCTCAGCAGTTTCAGTCTCAACTTCCTCGATATTAATGTCATCGAGGTATGTGTCGTAATTGATATACTCTTCTCCTTCAAAATTCAGTGCTCCAATCTGCACATATTCCAAATCAAAATCTTCCCAATCTGAACTATCTGTGAGTTCAGTAACTAGCTTCTGAGAGGCAGGCACATTGTGTTCTTCGTCAATGACTGCATTTCTGTGCACAGGAACCTCCTCTCTTGCTATCTCAGCAAATTCACCAAATTTGTTACCAAATGGTACCTTATCAGTCAGTTTCTTCTTTGGGTTAATCATCAGGAAAACCTCAATGCCCATAGGCTTAGTATCATGAGTGTCATTGGTCTTCCTCAAAGCTGGATATCTAGAATCCAGAGCTAACTGGATGAACCTTGGAACGGCTGCAAACTTTTTATCCCTGGTCACTACTGCCTTCACGTCATCAAAAATCAACCTGGACCAGTTGAATCGAACCCCTCTAACAAGTGACACCATAGCATGGGTGTGCACTTGATTCAGTTGATCTGTTGAGCTCTTCTTTGCAATCACACACTTCTGCAAGTAATGGGCCAGCATTCTCCAGTATGGTGGAAGGAGAGCCTTCATAGTAGGAGGAGAAACTGTGCGATAACCCATTTCCTTCAGGCATTGAGACACCATTTCTTTATCAAGAGCAATAGGATCGGCAACAACATCTTTAAGCCTGAGAGCTTGTCTGAAATTCTCCTCAGTCAACACCACTTCTGTTGCTTGTATCTTGGCCATTATCTGCTTTCCATCATCAGATACATATGCTGTCTTCCAAAATTCTTGTTGCATACGTTTGCTGATAACAGGGTTTGCTGTAAGTGCAAAGTGTAGACAGCACTTCTTCAGTCCTGCAATCATCGACTGGTACTTCTCACGATACTCTGCAGGTGGATCCAGCAAGTATGCTACCGTGTTGTGATCTTTAATAAACTCTAAGTCCCTGCACTCACAAACACATATAAACATCCAAAACAAACAAGAATTCATTTGTTTTACAGATTTCTCGACAAACGGACAACATAATGGCTTAACAATAACTGAAAAACCATTGAAAACATCATCTGGTACCTTTCCGATCGAACAACAGGGTTTTCGATCAGAAAGCATCTGTCTGATCGGAAAGTGGATCGAAGAGCTAAATCCCTGATCAAAAAACCAAAGTATCCGGGACCACCGATCGAAAAGCGTAGTGTCTGATCGAGAAGCCTAAGCTTCTGATCGAAAAACATCAGGTTACTGAGATCCCTGATCGAGAAGTGTAGATCTTGATCGAAAAGTCCATGTTCCGATCGAAAAGCATAGCTTTCGATCGGAAAGCCTGGTCTTTCGATCGAGAAGTCTTAGATCATCGAATAACCATGATCGAAAAGTGCTAGGGGCTGATCGAAAAGCTTTTCAGCCTGATCGAAAAGCCCCTGGCTCGATCGAAAAGCCTTGTCTTCTTCATTTAATACCTGTAACTCAAACAAACAATCGACATTTGTGTGTTTTAAACTCGATTTCAAGAAAACCATGTACCCAAACCATTATCCCTTCCATTCCCGACCAAAAATCACAAAAATTTAAGGACCTACTCGAGCTTGTCTTTTGGGGGTCGGGCAACACGCTTCACACGGGGTGCCATGGCTCAAATTAACTCTGGGAGACTGATCGGAGGCTGATTCCGACTGGAGCTGTGGTGTTGGATGGTCGTAACGGTGGCGGAGGGTGGCGGATTGAAGCGGGACAGTGGCGGCGGCGATGTGGGTGATTGGGAGTGGTCCGTTGGTGGGTTTCGACGGGGTGATTGGGAGTGGTCCGTTGTCATCCTTTTTGTTCTTATAAAGCCACTGAGTAGTGATGACCTACTTGTCAGCAGGCCTTTCTACTAACCTCCAAACTTGAAGCCGTGAGAATTGATTTACTTCTTCTTGCATGGCCTCTACCCAACTAGGGTCTGTCAAGGCTATAGTAATGTTAGGGGGCTCAATTTGTGAGATGAAACAGGAGTACATACAATGATTGATGTCCCCTGACTGGCTTCGTGTTACCACCCCTGATGCTAACAGACCAATGATGTTGTCCAAGGGGTGATATTTATGGATTCTGGTTTCGGCAACAGCTTGAACGGGGATTTCAGGAGGCAGATTTGATTGATCAGGTGCATCGGTTGTTTCAGGTGCATCTTCTGCCTCAGATCCCTGTGTTTGAGCTGTGTCTGACCCGGGGTTGAAGTCTGCTTCATTATCATTTCCAGGAGCAGCTGGATCTTCTGCATCAGCTCCCTGTGATTGAGGTGTGGTTTCTGTTTCCGGGGCAGTGACTGGAGCCTTTGTAATGGAGTGTGTTAATGACGGTCCTGAAACTGTATCTTCAAAGAGTTCTTCAGCTATGACTGGATTCAATCCCAACGGGCGGAAGAATTGATTGTTGTCAAAAGCATGAGGAGGACCCACTCCACCATCTGATGGATTTTCTTCTAGCCAATCCACATTTGTGGATTCCATCACAGTCTCGGTTGATTTGTTGAACACCCAGTAAGCAGAGCTGGCAGAGTAACCTACAAAATAACATTCATCCGATTTTGCAGCAAATTTAGGTACGTCAGAATTTACTAAAACTGTACAAAGACACCCAAAAGCCCGAAGGTGCCATATTCTGGGCTTGTCATGGTAAAGAAGCTCATATGGGGTTTTCTGCTGCCGCTTATTGATGAGCACCCGATTCTGGACATAACATGCAGTGTTGACTGCCTCTGCCGAAAACATGGTTGGTAGCTTTGAATCACACAGCATAGTGCGAGAAGCTTCAATTATGGTCCTATTGCGTCGTTCTGCGACGTTATTCTGCTGAGGGGCGTAGGGGGCACTGTATTGATGTTCAATTCCCTTTTCAGCACAGAAATTATCAATACTTTGATTCTTGAACTCCGTTCCATTATCGCTCCTGATGGCCTTCACTTTCAGCTTTAATTTGTTTTCGATGAGCTTGATAAACGCGATCAGTATACCTGCAACATCACTTTTCTTTGACAAGAAAAACACCCAAGTGAAACGGGAAAAATCGTCAGTAATAACTAAACAGAATGCACATCGGTTAAGGCTTAACATACTGACTGGACCAAATAGGTCCATGTGAAGCAGCTCCAGTGCAGATGAAATTCTGTTGAACATCTTCGGTTTATGTGGACGTTTGTACTGCTTCCCCTTAGCACAAGCCACACATTTCTCCTTGAGCACAAATTCTTTGATTGGAAGGTCTTTAACAAGCCCTCCTCTAGCAATTTGATTCAGATTCTTCATATTCATGTGCCCTAATCGTCTGTTCCACAACTAAGTGTGGTTCTCAGCCGTTTTAGAAAGAAGACATGCCACCTCAGACGTGGGGGGTTTCTGCATGTTGAGCATATAAGAGTTACCATATCTTGGTGTTCTCATTAACACCCAATCGTCAGGGATGGAGTATCCAGGTTTAAGAATGAGACATTCTTTATTGTTGAAAAGGACTGGATACTCCCGATCACATATCTGTGAAACACTTAACAAACTGTGCTTTAATTGCTCGACATAATTGACATCGTGGAAGCTGAGACAACCATTGCGTACTGTGCCTTTCTTACTGATATAAGCTCCAACTCCTCCAGCAAACGACACATATCCTCCATCAAATTTCTCCAAATCTTGTAGTAGAGATATGTCGCCCGTTATGTGCCTGGAACAACCACTGTCAACGTACCATAGGTTGCTAACAGTCCTTCTTGGCTGTTCCTGCATTCAAAGGAGATTAGTTAGATTTTGGTACCCAGGCCTTAATTGGTCTGGGTGGTGCTGGTCTGTCCTTATTTGGACTGAGAATGTCTTTCTTGTTGACATCTCTGGAATGATTTTCCTTTCCAAGCCACTGTCAGTTATTTTTACTTATTTTTGAACTTGTAACCTCTTGAAAAGACATGGAGTGTTTTTTGTACACTCCAGTAGGCTTGAAGGACAAATTCACAACTTTTGGGACATTCCACCTATCATCGTCCCACCAATTGGTTGATTTTGTGAGTCCTACAGGTTTTGGGTGAGACTGTGTTTTTGAAAAACTTTTTAAATTAGATTTTAAAATAGGTTGAGGATGAACTGGTGATTTTGAAAAGGTATCCTGCTTTGGGCGAGAGACAGACTTTGAAGGTTCAACAACTTTTGGATCCCCAACAGGTTTTGTGAATATCTGTGAATGCTTTGGAGATTTCTTAGCATTTTTACTCACTTTACGTTTCACAGTTGTTAGTTCCTGTTTAGGTGGCTTGGGCTTTGGACTCCCTTTGTGGACATTGGGATGGTGTGGTATGGTCTGCTGCACCTTTCGGTTTGAGGGTGCAGCCTTTGCTGTAGGTCCTGCATGGGCCTTTGTTTGAGGAGGTTGAGATGTTAACTTCTGCACCTTGGAATTCGAAGGTCCAAATTTTGATTTTGGGCCAACATGTGTTTGGCCCAATGGGACACTCTTTTGTTGGACCTTCTTGGGATAATAAGGCTCATAAGGGCGGTGCAGGCAGTTTCTTGCTATGTGTCCTGGTTGGCCACACACATGGCAAGACTGTTTCTTTGGATACACGGGAGCCTGTTGTTGGTTACGCCCAGTGGATATCCATGTTGGCTTTGAAGAGTTTTTATGGATCCAAAGGGCCTTACCATGGGGCTTTGTGGTCAGTATATACTCCCGTTGTATCGGCCTGAATTGGTCATATGCAGAGTTAACTTCTGGGTACGGGACAAAGTCATGGGGTCTGGTGTCCCGTACTTTCTGCACATTTTGGGCAGGATAATGAATCTTATCCTCAGACATTTTCACATCTCCTGTGGGCTTGGGACTAGCAACCTGAGGTCCCTTACCCCTTCATAAAATTTTAACCGTTCTTAGGGGTTTCACAGGCTTATCATCACATTTACCAAAATTAAACACACCACATTCAGAAAGTTTATCACACAAGTCAGACTCTGAAGTTTTTGACTCAAACTTAACAGAAGTTTCCGGTTTCTCAAAATCACAATTTTTAACACAAAAATCAAATTCAGACTTCATGGGACTCTTAGGGGACTCCTTGCAATTTACTACCCCTGCTTCTTTATTACCTTTATCTGCACAAGAAGTAAAAGTGTTAGTAATGTTAGAAACATGAGCAGAGATTTTAATGGGACAAGTGGCAAGTTTCTTTTCTATCTCAGCCTTAGCTTCTAAAGAGGTCTTTGGGCACTCATAGTCTGAGATCATTTCATGCATCAAGGGCATCGGTACTGTATGAGTGGATTTTTTATCTTTTTCCTCAGTACCGAGACCCAAACCAGAGTTGGCTTTTAGATGTCGCATTCGGGCATCTGTGTTATAGAAAAGAGAACTAGCTTTCATCATTTCTGACACAATTTTATCATTTCGCTCAACTTTGGTTTGTGATGTTTCTAATTTACCTTTAAGTTGTTCAACTTCAGATTTTAATGTGACAATTTCTTCATTAGCAATTTTAAGATATGTGGTTTTGTCACTCAATTCCCTTTGAAGGTTTTTTATATCGACTTTGGCAGCTTCTAGTTTCTCACTTAATGATTTACTCCTACCTTTGTATTCTCTCAAGTCTTTATCAGATAGTTCACGATTTAATGTTTCATTGAGAACTTACGATGCCAGTCTTGAGATTCATTATAATATAGTTTGACATTTAGGGTTAGGACATACCTCAGTGCTGCTGGCCGAGGACCCTGGAGTTATGTCTGCCATGAATGCATGATGGAATACTTTAGAAACTTCTTTCTGAACTTCTTCTTCAGCCAAAAGGGCTACATGATCAAGTGTCAGACTCAAGTCTTCCACCTGAGATGTCCAGTCATATCCTGGTTTATGTTGAACAACCAGTGCCTTGTCATTCTTCCCTATCTCCTTCTTCATGCTTTCACCTCTGTTCTCAGTCTTGCTTTCTCTGTCAACCTTTGGTTTAGTGCATTCCCTTGCATAATGCCCATACTCATTGCAATTGTAGCACCTCAGATTTGCTTTATTGAAGCTGAGCTTTATCCCTTTGCCACCATTCCAGTCCTTCTTTCCTGTCTTCGCCATGAACTGCCTAGCTCTCAGGGCTGAGTCTCAATATTTTCACCAGGGATGTAATTAAACTCATTAAACTGTTCTATTAGATTTTCTCTTCGAGATTCCTTCATATCATCATTTCCTTCGTAAGCGGCCACAAGCGCATCCCAAAGGGTCTTAGCGGAGGTGTACTCCTTGAAAGCTTCAGCCACTTCAGGAGATAAGGCCATTGTTAGAGCAGCCAGAGCCTTTCTATCTCGTTCCACCTTTCCCAGTCGTCATCAAGCCATTCGGATTTTTCTTTAGGTTTGGGTGGCTGACCCTGTGCCCCAGCTGTCGATGGGACAAAATCTCCCACCTCGACCGATCGCATGATCTTGGGATCATGGTAGTTTATGTAATTCACAAATCTGTACTTCCAGCTCATGAAATCCTTGCCAGACATCAGACGAGGTGGTCTGGCATTGGTTCCGATTTTGGCATCCATTTCAAGAGTGGCACTTGACAAGGTAGACATGTCAAAGGCCATTGCTAATACAGAGAGGCAAGGAATACGGATTTAAAAAATATGGGTCGAATAGGGGTTTTCAGTCGTGCAAGGCTTGATCGAAAAGTACTTTTCGATCGAAGAGTAGCTGGTCGAAAAGTTTAGGGCGATCGAAAAGTAGGGTGTGGATCGAAAAGTCTCTGAGGGGACTTTTCGATCAAAGAGCACAGTGGATCGAAAAGTCACAGGGGACTTTCCGACCAAGATGACAGATCGGGAAGTCTCGAGAGGGACTTCTAGATTGAGAGGTGACAGATCGAAAAGTCTCTGGGGACTTTCCGATTGAAGATGCTGATCGAGAAGTCTCAAAGTGGGACTTCTCGATTGAAAGCTGCTGGTCGAAAAGTCACTGGAGGGGACTTTCCGACTGAAACTGCCTGATCGAAAAGACACAGGGGGTCTTTCTCAATCACAAGGAGGCGACAGAAAAGGGTTTTCGATTAACTCGGCTGATCGAAAAGTCACTTGCTGGGTCGAAAAGTGTCAAAATCACTAGCAGTTGGTCACAATCACTTTTGTCTCTATTCGAAACCTGCAAAAAGTTCTTCCGAAACTTGCTAATGCTGAAAATCACCACAAAACTCAAACGGTTAGTTGTCAAAAACTTGAATCGGATATCACGAGAGCCTCGAAACTTGCGTTTCTTGGCTCTGATACCAATTATAAGGATCAAATATAACCCTCACGCGATATCAAAGTCTATAATCACCGTGCGGAATCCGGTGATTATAGGTGATTCAAGATTAATCGTAAATAATATGAATAAACAGTAAGAATAAGCGCAAGAACACAAACCAGATGAAGAAACACACTTTACTATTAACCTTGATTGCTACACACTGATCGAAATTCTCTTAGAGAATTTCGTGAACACCAAATACGCAAAACACACTTGAGCAACCAACCCTAATCTCCTAATCAAGCTATCCTTGTATAGGTAAGCTTATGCTTGTTAAACAAGCTACAAAATTCAGAATTTAGGCCCCAAATTCGTCCAACCCACAAGCCCACAAACCCCACTAACTTGTTTTAACCCATTTACGCATAAACTAGCCCAACAGTAATTCTAATGCAAAAGCCTTATAAAATTCTAGACTCTACATTAGTCGGTGATCAGGTCGGCCGCATAAGCACGCAAAGAAGACCAAACTGAATAATTATTTTATTATCTTTTCTTTTTCTTTTCATTTTTCTTTTTCTTTTCTGTGGTGTTGTCATAACAGCAGAAACATGGCGTGTGAGAGAGTGAATACTAGGTAGTTACCACTCTCAATCCATTTTTGCTGGGACTCAGTTTTTTAAACCATGTAAACTAGGAAGGGAAACTAAACATATATAGAAATTAAGTTTACTGCAGTTACATTGATGATCATAGTTTTGGGTTGAGCTTACCGACATATCATCTTTGAGCAATCTTTCACTTCACATTTATATCACTTCCTACCAACTCAAGACAAACACAAAAGACTTCATAAAAACCTTAAACAAATTTTCAGATTTTCTGAAACTATAACATTTCTTCCCCTGTTTTTATGAGGCTTTTGAGATATATACACCCCCCCCCCCTTTTTTAAGTGAATAAACGAAAAGAAATTGAGAATAATACCAAAACAAAAATAAGAGCAAAACTATGTAAAATAGTTTGATCAGATCATTCCTCGAAGGCAGTCATCCTTAGGCCTTCAACACACATTTCAAAATTTTGATGAGGAAGGGGTTTTGTGAAAAGGTCAGAAACATTTTGATCGGAGTTTACCTTTTCAAGTTGAATCAACTTCCTATCATAGCAATCACAAATGAAATGTACCTTGATATCTATGTGATTTGTTTTGGAATGTTGAGCAGGATTCTTGACAATTTGCAGAGCAGCAGCATTATCACAAAAAATTGGAATAATAAGGAATTCCATACCGTAGTCAGTGAGCTGATTCTGAATCCATACTACCTGCGAGCATCCAGCTGAAGCTGCCACATATTCAGCTTCTGCAGTAGACTTGGAAACGGTATGCTGCTTCTTGCTCTGCCATGAAATGATTGGAAATTAGTATTCTTAGGGTACCAAAGCCCAAGTCGAGGCTTGCCCTTTAGATACCTGAAAATACGTTTAACATCAGTTAAAAGAGAGAGTTTAGGATTAGCCTGGTAGCGGCACACACACACACTGCGTGCATGATATCTGGCCATTGGTGCATACACCTCATCATAATCAATCCCGTAAACCTGTCTATGACCTTGGACAATCAACCTGGCTTTGTTCCTCAAAATTACACCCGTATCATCTTTCTTGTTCTTATATAACCATCTTGTGGGTATAATCTTCTTATTTTCTGGTCTTTTCACTAGATTCCACACACCTAATTTTGAAAATTGATTCAATTCATCGTGCATAGCCTCCATCCAACTCGGATCTTTGAGTGCTACCATCACATTTGGAAGCTCTATCTGAGAGATAAAACATGAGAACATGCAGAAGTTGATGTCACCCATGCGGCTTCTAGTAGTGACACATGCTGACATTGGTCCAACCACATTGCTAAGAGGATGATCTCTGTTGATTCTTGTTTTTTGAACATCTGGTACTGAAATTGAGACAAGCAGATTAGTATCATTAATATTATCATTCATACCTTAGGTTTCTGTCTCCTTCTAATCATTATGAGTTCCTGAAGATTCTGGAACATCTGCATTATCATCCTTAGGAGCTGCTGCTGATACATTATCACTAACATTTTCCACAGATGGCCTTGCTTGAGGAGTTGGAGCAATAATGTCTTCTTCTTCTACCAGAGTGGGAAACATATTTGAGAAATTGAAACCTTCAAACAATGACCCATAATCAAAGATCCAGTCTGGCCCATTTCCAGCATCAGTAGGATTGTCTTCCAACCAGTCAACATTGAATGCCTCGATTATCACTTTGGTGGTTTTGTTGTAGACTCGATGAGCACTATTTGCAGAATACCCAACAAAGTAGCATTCATCAGCCTTTGCTTCGAATTTCCCCACATCAGATTGAATTAGAACTGTGCAAGGATACCCGAATGTCTTAAAGTACCCCACCTTTGGTTTTTTCCATAAATAATCTCATAAGGCGTCTTCTCATGCCGCTTGTTTAAAAGTACCCAATTTTGCACATAACAAGCATTGTTGACTGCTTCGGCCGAAAAGAAAATTGGCAATCTTGCTTCACACAACATAGTTCTTGCAACTTTAATGAGTGTTCTGTTTCTTCTTTCAGCAAAACCATTCTGTTGAGGTGTGTACGGTGCACTGTATTGCCTTTCTATACCTTTCTCTCCACATAACATATTCAATTCAGCATTCTTAAACTCTGATCCGTTGTCTGATCTTATTGCCTTCACTTTCTTGCTCATCTGATTCTCTATGAGAGTAACAAACTGTTTCCCCAGTGCTGGAGTTTCATGCTTGTTTGACAAAAAGAAAACCTAAGTAAACCGAGAGAAGTCATCCACTATCACCAGACAATATGTGAACTTGCTGATACTTTGTACTTGCATTGGGCCGAAGAGATCCATATGAAGTAGTTGCAGCACTGACGGAATAGAGTTTGTCATTTTAGAACGATGTGGTAACTTGTGTTGCTTCCCTTTAGCACATGCAACACACTTCTCAACTGACGTGAAGTCCTTGATAGGGAGGTTTCTAACATGCTCTCCCTTTGCCAGTTTGGTCAGATTCTTCATGTTGGCATGTCCCAGACGACGATGCCATAATAATGCCAGATTTTCATTTTTCTTTGAAATAAGACAGGCCACATCAGATGGCGGAGGATTACCCATGTTAAGAAGATAAGAATTTCCTAGTCTTGGTGTACGCATCAAGAACATTCCTCAGGAATCTTGACTCCAGGCTTGAGAATAATACATTCCTTGTTATTGAACAAAACAGAATATTCTCTATAAAAAATCTGCGAAACACTGAGCAGGCTATGTGACAAATCCTCCACATAATGCACATCAGAGAACGTTAAACTGCCATTCTTCACCACACCTTTCTTGCTGATCTTGCCACCTACTCCATCAGCAAATGAAACACCTCCTCCATTGAAATCTTGAACCTCTTCTAGAAGTGATAAGTCTCCGGTTATATGTCGGGAGCAACCACTATCAACGTACCAGAGATTGTTGACAGTTCTTCTTGGATGTCCTTACATGAATCAAAGATCAGTTAGAGTCGGGTACCCAGGCCATAACAGATCTGCGCACTCCCTTGGAGTCAATGTAGTTGACTAATTTAAGGGACATTCCTGATTGTGATTCAGTTACACTCAAACTTTGAATGTTGACTTTTAGTTTCCAAAAAGTTTGTTTCTGTGGTTTTGACACATTGTTTGAATTCTTTACAGTTGCAGGTTTCTTCTGCGGAGTTGTGACTTTTTTACCTGCAGGTTCCTTGACAGGTGTCCACTGAAGTTTCAATTTTGTTTGAACAACTTGTTTTGTTTGAGAAACATCATGTGATTTAGAAACCTGTTTCTTAACCTTTGTTTTACCTTTAGGTTGAGAAATCCTTTTTGTTTTAGGTGCCTGTTTTTCAACAAGTTCAGATTTCATCTTATCTTTTCTTTGGTAAACTCCTTTAGGTTTGTAAGTTGGTTTTGGAGTTTTGGCCACATTCCATTTTTCATCAACAGGCTTTGTCACTGGAGTTTTAGTGTGTAAAACCTTAGAATGTTGTGTCTTCATTGGTTTTGAACTCTGCTTCCCCTGAGACAAAGCTTGTTGTTTATTTATTTTTATTTCCACCTGTCATCATTTTCTGCAACATACTAGTCCGTGGGTTTTGCGGATAGTATGGTTGATAAGGTCTATTTAAACAATTTGCAGCAAAATGCCCTGGTTTTCCATAATGGAAACAATTCATAAGTCTAGACTCATTCACATGACTACAAGCATACGCACGTCTTGGGTATGATGACTTCCATTCAGGCTTATCATCACATCTGTGTATGAAATGTTTTATAACTTTTTCAGGTTGCGTGATTAAACAAAACTGTTCTGATTTTGACTTGTTCGTTCTGTTAAAAGTAGACACAACCTGTGGATAAGGAACAAATTCCTTGGTTTTAGACACACGACCAGCTTTAGTATTGGGCACACGAATTTTAAAACCATTAACTACTTCATTAGAATTAGAAACATGTTTTGAAAACATAGACAACATCAATTGTTTTGACTTGGACGCATTAAGTTCAGACACAGATGCCAAAACATCGTTGTAGGTAAATCAAAAATTAAACTACTAGACTCATGACACTCTTTGACTCTCAAGCATTCGGCATCCTTCCCAAAAACATCTTTGATCCCTACTTCATCTGCACATGAAACAAAAACGTCAGAAGAACTATCTATGGGATGTCCTGCTTCATGCATTTCTGATTCAGATCTATCTACCTCATCCTCCTCATAAATCATACCTATTATATCTCTAGACACAGGTTGGGGAACACCATTCTTATTTTTTTCTGATGAGCTAATTCCTATTCCTCCTCTATCCTTACCAAATCGAACATCAGTTAGGCAGGTGGACAAAGCCTTACCAGCTTGGAGCATTATTTTGTTTCTCATCTGATTCACATCTAATTTCACTTGCATCTCATTGTTCTGATGTTTAAGTTCATCTACCTGCTTCCTAAGCTCAGCTATTTCTAACTTAGCATTGTCATACAGGACAGACTTCTGAGAGGCAAGGGTTTGGTATTTCTCTATATCTAGTTTTTGGGCTTTGACTTTCTCCTCACTCTTTTCCCATCTACCCTTAAAGGAACTTCTAGAACATTGCATATCAAATAATTCTATCTCACTATTCTTCTAAAGTTGTCTATGGCCAGGAATTAAACGTGCATAAGTGGGATTAGTACATACCTTTGTGTTGTCGACCTCGGCTGCAAATGCTTCCTTGTCTTTAACCAGGTTCTCTTCCTTATCTCCTGACTTCTCCTCAGTGACCACAAACGCATGCTCCTCCTCAGAATCATTCTCCATCTTAACAATCATAGCATGAGTTAGACTGAGTTCCTTTATCTATGAAGCCCATTGATATTCCCCACAATCCTGCACAACCAAAGACTTTGTCTCTGCCTTTCCCTTACCATCTCTAGCTTTCTTTTCTTCTAGTTTCTCCTTCTTTGGCTTGGTGCATTCCCTTGCAAAATGCTCGTACTCATCATAGTTGAAGCATCTGATCTTGCTCTTATCAAAACCCATCTTTATCTTATCCTGATCCTTCCACACATTCTTCCCACTTTTTGCCATAAACTTCTTTGCGCGGAAAACTGCCATTTCCATTTGCCAGGAAACATCAAGCATTTCCACATCTTCAGGATTAATCTGGTTCAGTTCTCCTGACAACATCTAAGTAGGTACCAATGTTCCAGCCATAAGGGCATGATAACTATTCATAAATCCCATTCCAAGAGCAAAGTTGGGATCATTTGTAGCATTTGCCTCATCAGGGTTGACTCTTCCACTAGAATTAGCTTGGGATCGAGCCACGAATGCAATTGACTTTGTGTTTGAACTCAAATCATTTGCAGACGAACTTCCAGCCTGTTTTGACCCTACTTCTTCAGATATGAGTGCTAAATTTAGTTTTCCTGCCATACTAAGTGAACTTAGATGATTCATCTCTCTATGTTTATCATCAATCATCTTCGACTTCAGTTTTTTAATTAGCTCATCAACAGATAACTCATCCAGCTTTTTGTTGACTTTGATTATTGAAATGTAGGTATTCCAGGACTTGGGCAAAATGTTCAAGAGTTTTGGATTTTTATCCTCCAGTCCGGGTTCAACGTCGTAGCTTGACATTTCAGTAATTTAGGACACAAATCTTTGAACTTGAGCTTCAAAGGACTCTCCTTGAATGTGATTGAACAAATGAACTTCTGCTTCAGTATTCATTTGCGACTCGCCTTGATATCGGGATTTCCTTCATATGCTACCACCAGAGCATCCCAGAGTTTCTTTGCAGTCTTGTCTTTTTTAAACCCTTCAGCAATCTCAGGAGTCAATGTCATTTCCATAATAGCATATGCTCTCTCATCCTTGTTGATTTCTCATCCGATAACGAAGTGCTGCTCGAAATTTTTGTTGCTACAGGTAGGTACACTGAATACGCACAGGTTGATGGTCTTGATTTCTGCAATGGTTGTCTGATTAGTGTTAAAATTAAGATTTAAGTTTCGGTTTTTTAGTAAAACCGACTGGATACTTGTTTAACCAGAGTTATTCAATGTTCATGTGTATAAAACACATTTTTAGAGTCGCAATACACTCTAGAATGAACCCTTGTTCTTTGATTCCAAAACAAACACTTCAAAATTGCATAAAATTCAAACTGACTGTTCGATAAACTGATCGTCCGCCGGATCAACTGATCCGCCGGACCAAATTTGGTCAAAATTTCAAATTGATCCGGAGATGATCCGGTTGACCAAACTGATCCGCAGTCAACAAATTTGATCCGCCGGATCAAGTGATCCGCAGGATAATGTGATCCGCAACTGATCCGCCGGACTAGATGATCCGGATGCACAAATTTGATTCGTGGTTTGATCCGCTCATAAATTTTTTCAAAAAGTTATTCGTTTGAGTGATTTACTTAACATCAGCGTTTATCATTGAGAATTATGAATAGATTGACTGATTTTAATGATGTTTTGTTTTGATGATATGTACAGCAATGGCAGATTTTAAATCGATTGGAGAACACAATGTTTGTGCTTTCCTAGATGCTGCAGAAAAGTGGAAGCCACAATTTCTTAACATTTAATGAGTTCGTCAGGCGATCAAGAATATTTTTTGCTGCTACTCATGAATGTCCACCTTATAAGGATTTGTTGGTAATGTTCTGGAATTCAGCGCAAGTGGATTGCTCGGTAACGCCGTCAGTAATTCGTGCAAGGATATTAGAAACTGATGTGGTTATTTCTGAAGCTGACGTGCGAAGAGTTTTACGGTTAAATGATCAAGCTGATTATCCAACTGAATTTCCTGAAGCAGATTTGATAGCTTTATTAAAAAGAATAAAGTACGATGGACAATTGTATGTTCCATGGTATCTTAAAGCTAATCTGAGTCCTCCATATAAATACTTGATGCACGTTATCATTAAGTGTTTTGGAAATAGAACAAGAGGTCAGGAAGAGTTTGATTTGCGGGTGTTATCTTTCTTCTGTGCATTGGTGCTGAATCGGGAATTCAATTTTTCTGGATGGATTTTAACTACATGAGGGAGAATATATTGGTGAAACAAGTGAGAAGCATCATGTATCCAAGGTTTATTCAAATGATTTTGAATGATATGCATCCTAATCTTCCAAAGAATGCTGCTGCCATTATAGATATGAAGCACATGAATAGAGTGGCTGTTGGAAAGATTCCCGTGTATTACAAGCGAAAAGGCAATGCAGTTGCTCCACCGAATAAGCGTTTGATTGGTCATCTGGTGAATCCTGATTATGTAGCTCCAGATAATGGTGCTGCTAAACATTCTGATAGTTCTGATGATGAATTACATTATGATGGCCGAACCTTGGCCGAACTCCAGGTTCGGAGCCGCCGAGGCTTGGCCGAACCTGAGGTTCGGCCAGTCGTGGTTTCAGCCTATAAATAGTTTAGTCTTGTATAGAATTGGTAGCTTTTCGTGTCATACATTCTCTAAGTGTACTCTGTGGTCTCTGTGGTTAATACAAAGCTTGTTTGTATTTACTCTCTGTGTTCTTATTCGTTATACATTGATTTCATATCGACTAAGTAGAAGATCCACACGCTCATGCAATTTCAATGATAATGGATTTCCAACTGAGTTTGTAGAAGATGATGAAATTGAGCAACCAGCACATCAAGGTGCAAGAACCTGTTGTACAACAACCTGTAGTTCAAGAACCTGTTCGGCAACAACAGAATCCTGAGCAAGTAACTTCTGAAACTGTAAATGATCCTGAACCGGTGACTGTTCCGGATGATGATGCTTCTAGATCTAAGGGTGATGATGTTATTGAGAGTTCGTCTGAAACTGACTCAGACTCTGGTGAATATGTTATCATTTTGCATAATCCTAGAGAAATTCCAGTAAAGAGAGGTTCTAAGGCTCACATTGCTTATTTGAAATCTCAGAATCAAGATACTTCTTTCTATGAGTCTAGACCCAAGCAGGTTGAAGATACTGCAGATGATCCATCTTATACTCCTATGATGGAGGAACCTGTTGCAAAGTCAAAGCCCGTGGATAAAGGCAAAGCGAAAGTAACTTATTCTGGAAAGGTCAAGCATATGGCTAAGAGACCTGGTGTGCAACAAGGTTCGTTTCTTGCTGATGCCAGAAAGTCTGGGCAAAGTCCACCAAGCAAGAAGCAAAAAGTGACTACTTCGTCTTCAATCCCAATTCAACCAACCACCAAAGCTGCTGATGTTCAAAGTTCAAAACAACCTCCGGTCAGAAAGTTGACTATTAAAAGACCGTCTGTTACTGGTTCTGCTTTCGCATCTGCTTCTTCAACTACTTCCACAATTTCTGCTACTGATTTAAAGCTTGCATTGTTTCAAGCCAGATTTGAAAAAGTAGAGCATACAAACAAGTTGCAAGCTGAAGAGATTTCTGGGTTAAGGAATTTGTGTAAAGAGTTAGTAGCCAGAGATCAATCTCATACAAAGGAACTTGCTAGATTAAAAGCTCAGGATGAAGCAAAAGATTGGGAAATTGCTGAGTTGAAGCAATTGTCTCTGACTATGGGTGAGCAGCTTAAGCAGATGCTTACTGCTTTATCTGCTCAGGGGGAGAAAAGGCCTAATCCTGAGGAAACTTGCAGAGAAGAAGAGGATGTTATGAAATTTTTAAATGATGACCCTGATAATCCAGAAGGTGGTGTTGGTGGTGCTGGTACTGGTACTGATGCAGCAGGAACATCATCTGCTACTGCTGGTACAGCCACAACATCTCAGGGGGAGTCTGCAGATAAAAAGATATATGATGTGACTCCGGTATCAAGGGTTGAAATGAAAGAGGGAGAGTTTGTTAATCCCTTCACTAAAGAGCAGCTGGCAGCCATATTTGCTTTAAATGTGGACGATGTTGATAAGGTGCCAGTTGCTGATCCATACAAGGAAGATGATTCAGAAGAAGAAGTTGTGTTTGAAGATGAACAGGTGGAGGTGGAAGATATGACGGCTGAAGAATATCCCAATGATCCGACGATGTATGGGAATTTTTCTGATAACGACTATTCTGAGGGTTTTAATTTCTTTGGTAAAGACAGTGAAGAGAAGGTTGAAACAGAGAAACAATCAGAACAACCTGAAACATCTGAATCTGTTGATGTGTCCGAAGAACAGGAAAAGAAGCTGTTGTTTGAAGCTTGGTTAAAAGAACAAAGGGCAGAGAAGCTTCCAGTTCAAGTTGAAAAGTCTTCAAAGATTGTTGATCAGAAAAGGTATTTTGACAGAAAAGGAAGACAAGCTTCTGGAAAGATTATTAGCTGGATGTATGATTCTGAACTCAAATGCTATGCTATCAAAAAGGAGTTTGGGATTATATATTTGAAGAATGCTTCAAGGTTCAACACGTTACCTGTTTGTGATGTGAGGGACTTGTCTAGAAGTCCGTTTTTGAATCATGGAGGAAATCTTTTGGCTACTGTGTTTAAAGAGAAGTTAATTGAAGAGTGTCAAGGAAGATTCAGGTTTTTGACTCCTCAAAGACCAACTTACTCTGACCATCCAACAGATATTCATCCTATCACAGGCAGACCAGTAGTGATTCTGAAATATAAGAAGCCAGTTCAGCTCAAGAAGATACCTTTAAAAAGGCTGGAACAGGATTTCATCAAAACATTGAGGTGGTGGTACTATGATGAAGTTTCTGGTGAAGCAGTAATTGTGGTTAAAGAAGATAACAAAGTTGTGAGAATCTACGACCCAATGTCATTGATAAATCTGTCAAAGAATGATATTGAAAAGCTGCATTCTAACAAGATTCTTTACAAGCCTGAATGTTTTGATCAAGCTATGCAATTTCAGAAGGTTATACGAGTTTGTTTTGGTGGTGGGATACACGCTGGAAATAACAGAAGGAGGGATTGGAAGAAGACAGAGTCAAGAGCTTCTGAAGTCTAGCACAAGACAATGGGGAGTTTGTTAGAGCATTTTGTGTTGTCTAGTGCTAGGTCTTGGTTTTTGAATATGTAATTTATAACTTTGTATTTTATAGCTCCAGCGAATCAGTGGCGGACCAGGTGGTACGCCAGACCACCTGGTACGCTAGTAAGTTGGTCCGCTGGCCAGTCTCTATATATAGGTCTCTGTTTGTTTTAGAGAGTGTGAGTGAGGTCTGAGCTTTCTTAACTGTGTGTTTTTACTGGTGTAACCTGAATACTCTCTGTACTCTCTGTTTACGAGCTGTGATCAATATAAAGAAGATTATTTACCTCGTGGTGTCCAAATCCGATTGTAATAATGCACTAGCAAGATCGATTACGTGTTTTACAAGCGGGCCAGACACGGACCAGATATTTCCTGTGGACCAGATGTGGTACAGCGGACCAGCTGTGATACGGCGGACCAGATGTGGTACGCTGAAACTGCCGCGGACCAGAGAGTAACCGCCACGGACCAATCTGATGAAGATTGCCTAGCGGACCACAATTGGCGGACCAGATTCACGACGAATTTTGCCTGGCGGACCAGTTGCGGACCAGCGGCGGACCACCTCTGAAAATCACAAATTTCACTCCAGATTCGTATTTTGTCGAATTTCTTCACACAGACACTCAATTTAGGTGCGAAAATGACTCAGAAAGGTTCGATTTACCAGAAATCGATCAAACACTCGAGGAATCTCACCTAAATTGACTTTTTAACGTCTCAAAACTTCAAAAACTCAAGAACAAGATCTGGAAATTGAACCAACGGCTCTGATACCACTTGTAGAACACTAATACGGATCGTTTCCAGATCATAGAATGATAGAGACGGAGAAATCTAATCATTTATTGTGTCGAATGATTACACCGAAGGAGTTTACATCGTTGAAGCTCGGGAGAGGTTGGACAGACCTCTCCTCTCAACACAAATACAAATGACCAGAAATCTAACATTGAAATCTAGACTTCACCTATTTATAGGCAACCTGCCCAGCGGACCAACTAACCAACGTATCAGATGGTCCGGCGGACCATCTGGTCCGCCACTGGTCCGCTGGTGGCAGTCTAGCCTAGTTTACAATCTAGACAAATATTCGCACAGTAACTACCACACCAGGAACATGCTCTTACAGATTCCCCCTTGGACGTTACTGTCGAATGTAGGTCTTCATTTTCCAGCAATCGTCATCAGTCAGTTTGCTACATCTTGAAATCTTGAACTTCAGCAAACTCCCCTTGGACTGAACCTTCAGGTTTGCAGGAAACAGTTCGAATCTTGTACAATCTCCACAACCCATAAAGTTCCCCCTAGCTTCAAGCACAGCACATCCAATTGGAACCGGCATATATGATAATAGTTCACTTCATAAGTCGTTTCCGAAAATTGTAAAGACACCTGAACATCACCGCATTTTTCAAAAAACTTTAATCTTCAGAAATTTGTAACATGCTCTAATCTTTATGAAAACCAATATCTTCAAAATCTTCAATCACAGAAATTCCCCCTCAGCATTAAGTCTCTCCCAATATATTACTCTGGTAAACGCATATTTCGTTGCAGACTGGAACTTCACCAAGTCTTTTTCACAACTCAAGAAAGTATCGGGCATATGACAGAGAGTTCCAAACTATAACCGAAAACCTTAAACACATCCGTTCGCACAAACATTAGAACACACTACCAATGCATGAAGATCTCAAATCATGATCATCCCTGAATTGATTTCTTTGAATATTCACATTTTCCGTTTCCAGCAGATAAATCTCTTTGAAATTTTCAAGGGTCTCAATTTTCTCCCTAAACATGTGACATATTCAATTCCTGATTCCAACCCAGCAAGCAATATGTTCTTCAGGTAGCTTGCAATGGAATCACATTATATTTTAGTTTTGTAAGTAATCATATCCATGTCTCTGAATCTCTGTCATCAGAAACAAGTGTTCATGAATCTCTGTCCATCATCACGAACAATAAATACCCACAAACATCTTTCTCAGAAATTCGACGACTAATTCTTGATAAGCATAGGAATCTGGTAAATCTTCAATCATAATAACCCACAGCTATCGAATCAAGGGTAAACTCGATAACTGATTTAAATCTTTGAAATTCCCACGACCTCTCCCCATACCCAAAAACAACCCCCAGATGTTGATTACTGATTAACGGGGGTTGGGTACCAAAATTTAAAACATATCTTGAAACCGTGAATAAAGATTTGTGGATTCCAATCCGTCAGTTATATGTCTATCCAACTAATTCATACGGAGAACCCATATGGAAAACGGATTTTCAGATGTACAAAAGAAGCAGTATGAAAATGAAAAGAAGACATATGCATTTCTAAAGTTGGGAATATCAACAGAGTTGTTTGTGTATTTTAAAGATTGTTGGCACTCAAAAGCTTTATGGGACAATCTGAAAATAGTATGTGAATATCACAATATGCAACTTTATTGGAATTCAAAGTCAAACAAAAATTCTAACGGTGAAATTGCGGAGTTAGAAAAGAAGCTAACAAAGTTGACCGAAGAAAATATAATTCTGAAAAACGAATTGGAGAAATGGAAGAAGAATGTTAAAGAATTATCTGATTCTGTTGTTGAGACAAGCAAAAATTCAACGGTGCCAGATTTGATGTTAAAATTTTCTCGTCTGGTTGATAAATGTGAAGTGATTTCGCATAAAAAGAAGAAGATTCGGGAATTGTTTACCGATTCGAATTTCTTAAGTGATGAAAGTATTCAGAAAGAAGAGAAATGTTTTTCATCTAAGGTTGCTGAGAACGACTTGGAGGTTCAGAGTGAAATTGTATTTTTAAAGTCCACAGTTGAGAAGTTACAAACTGAAAATAAAGAGTTGATTAAAAATGCTGAGAAGTGGGAGAATGAAGCAAAAGATGTAATTGTTGATTTTGATAATTTGTTTACAAAGTCAACTGCAAGGGTTGAATAGCTTAAAGCATCTTTTGATGAACTCAAGAAAGAGTATGATGAAGTTACTGCTAAGGAAAATGATCGTCAATGGGAACATTCAAAATTACTTGATAAAGTCACAAACTTGACACATGACAATAAGTTGTTGACAAGAAATATTGAGATTCATGAGGAAAGGGAAAAGAAAATTACACAAGTGTATGATGCTCATGATAAAATGAGGAGAGAAAAGTCCTTGTCAAACAGAGTGTCCGAACAGCTGATTGAGTCAGAGAAAGCATTGGGTGAAGCTCAAAAGAAGATATCGGACTTAAATGTTGAGATTTTAGATCTTAAAAGAAAATTGAATAATCTGACAAATTCACATTCGTTCACCAGCTACTTGTGCAACGATGCAAATTTCAAAGGGGGTGTTTGGAGGAGAAGAATTCAATCAATTACCACCTCCGGTGATTCAAACTGATCCTCTGGTAGATGTCAAATCTTCTGATGCACCTAGTGATTATTCTGAATTTGGTACTAAGAAAGCTGACGAGAGGAAGTCAAAGTCATCTAATACGAAAGTGGAGAATAAGACAAATGACACATCTACACCTATTAAATTTGTTTCTGGTGGAACTGGTGTATTTGATAACAAAATTTATGTTGAGAAGTTGGTGGCAAAAGATGAGAAGCAGCTGAATGAAGAAAAGATTGCTGCTAAGCTGGTCGAAGCTAACAAATTGAAAGATATCAAAGCTTCATTTATTCAAGCGGCTAAAGCTGGTTGTTTAAGTTCTCAAGTTGATTTGACAAAGCTACCAGGTTACAAACAGTCTGGTTTGGGTAGTGAGAACAAGAAATTTGAGAAGAAAAACAAGAAGAACATGCCCAAGAAAGCTCCAAAAGAAAAGAACGATACAAATCTTGATCAAATTTATCATTTGGCTCAGGTTTTCATGTCTACAATGGAGAAAGGCTTCGGGAGTCAACAATCGAAGAAAGATTTGAAGAAGAAGATTTTCTCAAATTCGTCTCCAGTTGGTCAAAGACGTTATGGATGGTCTTCTTCAGCTGGTTCAAATCCTACTCCTCAAAGTCCAACATCCAAATGGGTACACAAGAATTAGTTTCAATCATTTGATGATTTTTATGATTCATTTGATTCTGATGATATGTGCCATACAGTTCAGGACAAACGAACACCGAAACGATCTTATCGTTTGTGCTATCAATGTCGCCGACCAGGCCACATGGCACACGATTGTCCTGAAACTGCAAGAAGAGCTTTTTCTGATAAATCTGCCACATTCATTGATGAATCAGGCAGAGTTTTTACTGAGTCCACATCCACATCTTTTAAATCTTCAAAGAAACAATTTTGTAAATATGATTCAAGCATGGATAGTTCATCCACTGGAAGTGACTCATTAAAAACAGAAAAACCAAAAATGCAGTGGCGACCTAAGGTAGTCACCCAAGCTGCAACTGATTTTACAGAAGACACTGGTCGACCAGAAGCTGTGTGCTTCGGGTCGTTTGAGTACTAATCGTTTAAACCAGTGTGCATGTACTTTTAGAAGACCTATCGGTGATTGAAAAGTTGCTGATGGAGGAGTATTCTGCTGATTTAACTTAAATTACATGTGATATCAATTTCAAAACTGAAAATTTTTCTGAAAACTAAACCTGAAAGGTATCCATGTCGAAAGGTCAATTTTCTTTCTTTTTACATTTCGTATATAGTTTAGGGGGAGAAAATTGAAAAACCGAAAATAGCGTCTTTGTATTTTGATAAAATGAAAATCCAAAAATAGAGTTTTCATTTTAAGGGGGAGAAAAACAGAAAATACAAAAACATTGAAAATGAGGAATTGTATCCGACATTATTGGGAAATGATGGTACATTGGCTTACGTGTCTGACTCATGGATAAAATAGATGAAAAAGCCATAAGATCATTGATTCGATGTGCTTGGTAGGCTCGGCATTTAATCAGAAAGTATACAGATGTGATAAACACATTAAATACTAATGCTTGACCAAGTGGACTACATCTTGATGCGTATCTCATGATATATCAAGAAAAAGATATGTGAAAAAGAAAATGAGAAGTCACTGTGTATACGTGTGTTCATTTTGCAAAGATTTAAACTTGTTTGATTTTCTTTATTTTGTCAAACGATCGGACTTTCTCTGCGTATCGAAAGATCGACCTGATTGTTGTTCGTTTGACGTTCTGCTTTATTTTCTTTGGTGTTTCGTATAACTCATCAGACTTTCTCTGTGTGTACGGGAGTACCGACCTGATTGTTGTTGGGTTATACAACTTCAACTTGTTTTATTTTCTTATTTTGTTAAATCCGAGGCCTTATCTGCGTATCGAAAGATCGACCTTAAGGTAGACGATTTAACGTTCTTATTTCTTTTTGCATGGAACACAGTTGACTAAATCATGAATACAATCATAAAGTGATTAAATCACAAATGAAATCACAAAGTGTGATATAAAAAGCAAAAACATATCTGTGTATGTCTGATAGTGTGGGGTACACTGGTCAATGCAAATCTAATCAATACAATAACATATCCAGATGTTATGAGTATGATTGTGCCTGAGTTTAAGATGGAAAAATTATACCGGTAATCGACATGACTTGTGTGCTGAAATAATTGAAATTGAAGTGTAGTTCAGCATGTCATGACTAATATGATTCCAAGTTGTGATCTTTCTCGCAAAAGACAAAAATAGTGTGTGATTCAGTATTTCATTTCTGTATTGCATTTTTGTTTCACATCTGAAAAATTCAAAAAGATTTTCGGTGTGTTTTGATATAAAGTTTCAAAAAGCCAAAAAGATTTTATTTCTTATTTGTTTTCGACCGATCGATACAAGATACGAAATCAAAAATTTCAAAACTATATCTTGGATTCTCGAAGAGAAGTTTTGTGCCAAGATTATATTATTTTTCAAAAGAAAACGAAAGCCGCGTTTCTGTCTTCTGAATTTGCAGGTTTTCTGTGTGGTAAGACTCAAGCATGGTGAAAGGAGGAGTATGTTATATCTGTCACAAATGGATCTTGAAGTTCAAAGATGATTCAAGAGTGATCCAGCCATGTAAGCTCTAATTCTGACAAGATTTCAAGTTGTCGATCGGATGCAACATTGTTGAAGATTGAAGACTGATGTTTAGTTCGAATATAGATACACTACACGTTAAGGGGGAGTTTGTAGAAGCATATTCCTATGCTAGCGTGTGTCTCATGTATTGTATCTAGACAAGAGCATCTGTGTGAGTCAGATAGTCATCTGGCCGGATCACATGATCCGCCGGACCAGTTGGTACAGCATATCAGATGATCCGCTGGTGGTCCGCTGGCCTGTGACTAAGTGACTATAAATAGTCTGTGTTAGAGAGTGTTAGCAAGTTCTGTCATTTGCAACATCTTAACTGTGTGTAAACTGAGTGTGTTTCTCTCTCTACTTTGTAACTCTTTGTGAATCAATAAAGCAAAGCTTTATTTACCTTCTCGTTACTATCCGATTACTGAATCATGCAGTAGTAAGATCATATCGTGGTTCTACACATCCGAGTATTCTGCTTCAGTTTTCACCACCCCAACTTTTCCCGCTTCAGTGTGAGTAGGAATGAATGGCCCATTGACAACTGATCTCCAATGTCTCAAGTCAACACTTTTCAAATGATTTTGAAATCTGTATTTCCATTCAAGGAAGTTCTCAGCAGAAGTGTGTCTGGGAGGATAGGTGGTCGATCCAATCTCAAAGACCAGTTTTTGATACATGCTAGGTTCAAAGTCTATGACGAAAGCTTAGGAAAACTTAAGAAACAGAAGTCCAAATGAGTTTCCGATCGTAAACAACAGTTTAAGATTTCGATAACCTTGCCGATCGTAAACTCAGTCGGAAACACCTTTGGATCGTAAACAGAGTCGTAAACCCAATTCCAATCGTGAACTCAGCCGCAAACACCTCCGGGTCGTAAACAAAGTCGTAAACTCCTAAAGACTCAATCTTGAGTCGTAAACACCATTTTCTCAATCGTAAATGCTCAAAGTTCGGATCTTGAAGTCGTAAACACCAAATTCCAAGTCGTAAACACAAAACTGATGAAGAACACCGATTGTTTCCTCTCTCTACCACCCCATTTTGTTGTGGGGTCATTGGTGCAGATAGCTCATGAGAGATACCTTTTATGACTAGATATGTGTCTAGTTTTGTGTTTTTAAATTTGATTCCATTGTCGGATCTTATTCTTCTGATTTTCAAGTGCATGAGTTTTTGTATTCTTTTTATAAAGTTAATGACAAGATCTGAGGTTTCAATTTTTTATTTCAAGAATTCAACCCATGTGTATCTAGAGAAATCGTCCACCATAACTAGGATATATTTCTTTCCATAAAGGCTCTCTGTGCTTATGGGTCCACAGAGATCCATGTGAATTAGCTCAAGTGGCTGATTTCTAGATGTTTCTTGAAGTGTTAGAGCATATTCCTTTGCTACAGTGTGTCTCGTGTATTGTATCTATATGAGAGCATTATAGTGTGAGTCTTGGTGACAGCGTACCATGGTTCGTACCAGTTGGTATGGATCCAATGTAACAATGGTACATTGGATGGTACGCTGGGCAGTTCGAGTCTCCTATAAATAGGTTGACATGTTTAGCATGTTCGAACACCTAGTCATATCATCTCCACTAAATGTGTGTTTCTAAGTTTGTTCTAAAGAGAGAAACCAAATCCTTGTAATTGTTTTCTTGGTGAATCAATAAGACAAAACTTATTTACATTCTCGTACACTAGATCGATCAGTTCATCCAGTAGTAAGATCCGTATCTGGTCTACAAGTGGTATCAGAGCAAATCCAGGTTGCTCTGCTGGTTTAAATTGATCAAAATTGGATTTTTCTAGTGAGAGAAAGTGGGTTTCATTGGTTTTTCTTTAATTCTTCTCAACGAGTGTTTCTAAGGTCAAAAATGATTTCTGAGTGTTCCTAGTGTGTTTTCGGACTTCACTGTTCCAAATTCTAGTCTCAAAAGTTAAAAATTCGAAAAATCAGTCAAATTTAGCGTGGTACGCCGTTGGTACGCTCGAAGAACAACTGGTACGCCTATGGTACGCTCTGTGGTATGCAAGGTAATCTTCAAGTCTGGTACGCGACGGTTACTACATGGTACGCTGGCAGTTACGCCGTACCAAATTGGCACACTGTCTAATCTGGTACGCTGATTATTCTGGTCCGCGACTGGTACGCTGAATTGTTTTGGTCCACTGATTTGGTATGGTACGTAGATTGGTATGTTGGAAGATTTTGGTACGTTGAAAAGTTTTTGGTATGCTGGCAGAATAGTTGTGTTCACTAAAACTGATAAAACTTGAGAACCGTTAAGAGTTACGGGAGCTAATACCAACCAAAACGTTCGTCTCGACGAGATTTATACTTTTACCAACCTAAAAGCTAGTACCCTCCAGTTTGACCCGCAAAATCCACTTGGAAGACCTTCGTTTTCGAGTTTGAAGTTTTGATATACAATTTCACGATTTTCAAAATGTATGCAATTGACGCATTTATTGCGAGTCATAGTCAGAATGTGCAGAAGTTGATAAATCTTGGAGATTATCATGGTTGGGCAACAAATTTTAGAGCATACGTTTTTGATCTGGATAAACAATTGTAGTTACGGATTTCAAATGAATATCACTATCCAACTTTTAGTGGTAATTTTAAGATGAGATGGGATTCTTCACCTGAAGAATGGGAATCATATGATCAACATGAAAAAAGCTATTGCACTTCTTCAGTTAGCTTTGCCTCTAACTCTTAAAAGTGAAGTCAGAAATTATGGAAAAGCAAAGTAGGTATGGGATTTTGTAAAGAGACCGTGTGAGGACCATATGTCTATAATTTCTCAGAAAACAGTTGATCAAGAGGTGAAGTTTAAAGGTAAAATTGAAGAGTTAGAGAAGAAAGAAGCGAAGTTACCTGAAGAAAATAGTATTTTAAGAAAAGAATTGGAGGAATGGAAAAATAAAATTCATGATGGGTACAAAGAAAAAATTCAACAGAGTGCCTCTTCATCTTGTACAATGTATACTGATTTTATTAAAGTTAAAGAAGATTGGTTGAAAGAATAAGAAGTGTTAATTGAAGAATGCAATGAAGCTAAAGCTAATGAAAAGGAAGCTGTTGAAGATTTTGATGCTTTATTTGCAAAATGTTATCCCCTTCAACAAATATATGAAAAAGTTAATGAAATTGTTGTTGAAGCTGCTGATAGAGTAATTCAACTTCAGGAGGAACTCATAAAGCTGCATGATAAAAATTGTGAGGTTCAAAGTCAAAATGACATTTTGAAACAAGATTATGTCTACTATAAGAAACAGGTAGAGAAGGTTACTACAGAAGTTCTTGCTGGATGTGATAGAATGTATGGTCAAAAGAATAAGTATAACAAGTTGTCTGAGAAATTTATTGCTTCCCAAAAGGAATTACTAGAAGCTAATACAAAGGTTTCTGAGATAAAGATTGAAATGCTTGATCTTCAATGAAAACTTGAGAATTGCAATACATCAAGTGTGTTACAGAATTATCTGTATCATCTGGAACGAGATGGCAAACCGATGTTGCTAATCATTAAGTTCATGCTCAAGTGATTGATCTGAAAACGCCATCTAATGATAATTCAACCCAGAAGTTGCACGGTTATCCTAAAGGAGATGGTGTTAAATCTGGAAAAACAAAGAAGTCAAAATCTAAAAACAATAAAAATGAGGTTGATTATTGCAAAGGATTGAAGTTTGATTCCAAGTCAGTATTTCTTGATAAAGAATAGATTTTTGAAGGAAATCGAGGTCATGTGAAGATTCCTGATTTTTCTGATATTGTGATTGATGAATATTTAATAAATAAGGAAGTTGGTGTCAATGCTATCAAAGATGAATTTTCTCGTCTAGCATCAAAAGATCATTCTGTGAAAGAATATCCTAAGCAGAAGTATAGTTGTTTGGGATATGAAGGAAAAGAGGTTCCAGTTAAGAATTCCAACAAGAAGACGTTCAAAGCTTAGAAGATAAAGAATCAGAAGGTGTCTATAGATAAGAAGCCGCATTTTTGGAAGAAGAAAGTATTTTCACCATCTGCTGATGAAAATATTTCTTCTGAAGAGTTTTCTTGCATATCTAATGCTACACCATCAGGCGATAACAATTCAGATTCATTTTATTCTGCTAAATCGAACAGGTTTTATCATCAAGATAAATTCTTTGGTTATGGAGATAATTCTGGCTTTTATGATTCTCCAAAATGTTTTTCAAAATTTCAGAAACCAAAGAAATCTAAACCTGTCTTTTCAAAAGTTTTTGAATGTTTGACTGATCAGTTTGGAAAACCAATTTCACTTAATTCAACTGGAAGTCGACTTTGTTATGTTTGTCGTAAAAAGGGTCATTATGCAAATAATTGTTCTACGACAACTAAACATTCATCATCAAATGCCAAACATACAATGTATGTTGATCCTGATGGTGTTTTTTTGGTGAACCAACACCCAACACTAACTTTTTCTGGAAAATATATTTAATCCTGAAAAGTTGGGTAGTAGTTCTGATTTTCATTGATCAGTTGATAATGGTTCACCAGAAAGTTTAAAACCAAAACCGGATTGGATACCAAAAGTTGTCTCCACAGCCAACACAGATTTTGTTGAAGACACTGGACGACCTATGACCAATGTGGATGAGGGTCGGGGTTTTACGAAATTATTATTTTCCAGTGTGTGCAGGTATTTCAAGAAGACCTATTAGTGATTGATAGATTGCTAACAGTGGAATACTTGTGGTTGTTTTAAGTTAAAATGAATTGTTCCTATCTTTGAAACCAACTGATTTTCAAAACTATCATTTTCAAAAATGTGTCAAGTGTTGATCGATCTTTTTCATTGCTGTTTTTCATTTTCTTCGTTCATATTTTTAGGTGGAGAAAATTTAAAAAATTTAAAAAATAATGTTTGTTTGAATTTTTAAGGGGAGAAATTGGAAAATATAAAAAAAATGAAAAAATTAAGAAATTGATCCGATAACTGCGAGAAATGATAGTACATCATCATACACGTTATCTGCCATGGATAGATTAAGTCTAAAGGTTGTATGTACTTGCATGACTAATCTGATATCTGCAAGTAAGATATAAACATAAAGCTTGCCTGATGATCTTTGGTTATATGCTTCTTGATGAATGTTGTATGAAGAATGCATGTTTTCATTTTGAAAGATTTAATCTTGTTTGATTTTCTTTATTTTGTCAAACGATCAGACTTTCTCTGCGTATCAAAAGATCGACCTGATCGTTGTTCGTTTGACATTCTGCTTTATTTTTCTTGGTGTTTCGTATAATTCATCGGACTTTCTCTGCGTATACAGAAGTATCGACCTGATCGTTGTTGAATTATACAACTTCAGCTGATTTTGCTTTTTTATTTCTCAAATACTTGGGCTTTCTCTGCCTGTTCACAAGACTGACCTAATTGCTAGGTATTTGGGGTTCTTCTTTATTTTTGCATGACTCAAGGATGATTAAATCTCAAAGAAAATTTTCTTCTATATGATAAATATGATGATTTGCCAGTATTTCTGATAGAGTGGAGGCCGAGTTATCAGTGCATGATAATATTACCTTAAGCATATCTGAAAACGATAAAAAATGATTGGTGCATGCTGAAATAAACATAAATGTTGTATTTGCGATTATCTTGGCTCGCATGCTGATTAAGACCGAAATTGAAATGTGCTAGAGTCATTATGTCTGATATGATCTCTGTAAAACAGAGATACGATCTTACTGCTGCATACTTTGATCAATGTAATGAACACGAGATGTAAATAAGAGAATTCGTATTGAATCACTTGAGATTATAATGAAGACTCTCTGGTTTCTCTCTCTAGAACACACACAAAAGGTGTAGAAATGACATAAGTGTTAAGCTATCATTCTTACACACGCTATTTATAGTTAGTGACATAAAAGCCTACGTACCAACTGGCGTACCATTTGGTATGTGCGTACCAAATGGTCCGGCGTACCAGATGGTACATCACCTAGAATGTTGCCACTACAACTCACATACTCGCTCTAATCTAGATACAATACACGAGACACATCATAGCATGGGAGTATGCTCTAAGAAACTCCCACTTAATGTGTAGTGTATCTATTTTCTAACTAAACTTCAGTCTTCAATCTTCAACATTGCTGCATCTGATCTTCAACTTGAAATCTTGTCAGAAATAGAGCTTGCATGGCTGGATCACTCTTGAATCATCTTTGGTCTTCAAGATCCACTTGTGAAAGATACTTCAAACTCCCCCTTTCATCATGCTCGAGTCTTGACACACAAAACCTGCAATTTCAGAAGACAGAAACGCGGTTTCCTTTTTCATTTGAAAACTTAATTTAATCTTGGCGCAAAACTTCTCTTCGAGAATCCAAGATAGGTTTTTGAAATTTGATTTCGTATCACATGTCGATCAGTCGAAAACAAATAAGAAATAAAATCTTTTTGGCTTTTTGAAACTTTATATCAAAACACGCCGAAAATCTTTTTGGACTTTTCAGATATGAAACATAAATGCAATACAAAATCAGACACTATTTTTGTCTTTTGCGAGAAAGATCACAACTTGGGATCATATTGAACATGACATGCTGAACTACACTTCAATTTCAATTACTTCCGCACATAAGTCATGTCGATTGCTGGTATAATTTGTCCATCTTAAACTCAGGCACAATCATATTCATAACATCCGGATATGTTAATGTATTTATTAGGTTTGCTTTAACGAGTGTACCCCCACACTATCAGACATACTCAAATATGCAGTTGCTTATCACACTTTGTGATTTCATTTGTGATTTAACACATAATGATTTGAATTTCATGATATAGTCAACTGTGTTCCATGCAAAAAAAATAAGAACATTAAATCGTCTACCTTAAGGTCGATCTTTCGATACACAGATAAGGCATCGGATTTAACAAAATAAGAAAATATAACAAGTTGAAATTACATAACTCAACAACAATCAGGTCGGTACTCTCGTACACGCAGAGAAAATCCGATGAGTTATACGAAACACCAAAGAAAATAAAGCAGAACGTCAAACGAACAACAATCAGGTCGATCTTTCGATACGCAGAGAAAGTCCGATCTTTTGACAAAATTAAAGAAAATCAAACAAGTTTAAATCTTTGCAAAATGAACACATGTATACACAGTGACTTCTCATTTTCTTTTTCACATATTTTTTCTTGATATATCATGAGATATGCATCAAGATGTTGTCCACTTGGTCAAGCATTAGTATTTAATGTATATCACATTTGAATACTTTCAAATTTAATGGCAAGCCTACCAAGCACATCAAACAATGATCTTATAGCTTTTTCATCTAATTTATCCACGAGTCAGACACGTAAGCCAATGTACTATCATTTCCCAATTATGTCGGATACAATTTCTCATTTTTCACTGTTTTTGTATTTTCTGTTTTCAATGTTTTTGTATTTTTTCTTTTTCTCCCCACTTAAAAAAAAACTCTATTTCTGGATTTTCATTTTAACAAAAACACAAAGACACTATTTTTTATTGTTAAATTTTCTCCCCCTGAACTACATACGAAATGCATAAAAGAAAGAAAATTGACCTTTCAACATGGATACCTTTCACGTTTAGCTTTCAGAAAAAAATCAGGTTTTGAAATTTGAAATCACTTGTAATTTAATTTAAATCAGCAGAATACCCCTCCATCAACAACTTTTCAATTACCGATAGGTCTTCTAGAAGTATTTGCACACTAGTCAAATACGTCAGTTTATAAATGACCCGAAGCGAACCGCTTCTGGTCGTCCAGTATCTTGGTTTCCTTTCGAAACCACTTTAGGTTTCCAAATTTGTTATTTTGATAAATCAGTATCTGATGAACCAGTCACAGTCGATTGTGACGAACAACCTACATATGGAATATTTTGAAAACGAGGAATAAATCTTCCTTGAGTTTTGAAAAATGTAGGTGATGAATATTCATCAAATACTCTACCATATTTGTCAGTGAAACGCTGTTTGGCAGATTTACCAACAATTGGAACCTTCCTTCTTTTTGATGTAGAAGCAGCAGAAACCGGACAATCTTGTGCCATATGCCCTTTTTGTCGGAAATTATAACACAAGCGATTGTTTATATTTTGCCTTTTGGGAATCTGCAAAGCTTCACAAACATCAACATCTCCAAAATGATCATAAAAAGAATTGAATACCTGATAACAATGATCATGAACCCATTTGGATGTCGGGCTCTTTGGAGCAGAATTTGAACCTCCAGAAGAATATTTAGCAGTTTGTTTCTTCTTAGTCTTTGGAGCATCAGCAGATTTAATAAAAACCTTAGCTATTTTCCGAGAATCCACACAATGAAGTGGAAACTCCATATCAGAGAATATTTGATCTGAGCCTTTGAGTTTATAAAATCGCTCCGGTTGAATTTTGTCAGCTTTGAATACATCTTTCTTTACTTGCTTCAAATTGACTTTCTTCAAATGTTGTTGCTGTTGAACCTTAGAAACATTCACTTTAACCTGTTTCTTTTGAAATCCCAAACTTGTATGTTTTCCAAAAACCTTCTCTTCTGAACCAGATATTTTATGCCCGGTCTTTGCAAGACGAGAGAACTCTGCTTTGATCTTGGTAATATACTTGGGAGCATCAAAAATAGTTTCAACAATATCAGTTGTTGAGCTTGCAGATTTCTCTTTGCCATTAGATGAAGAACCAGACACAACCTTTGTAACTTCAGAATTTTCAGCATCCTTGCCTTTGTTCGCTTTCTTTTCTTTAACAGATTTGGAACCAACAAACTCAGAATAATCACCAGTCTCAACCTTGTCTTTCAAATCATGAATTCCTTCTTTGAGACTTCCTGGTCGTGACACAGTTTTATTGAACATCTTCTCAAAGTTGTCATCTTAGACCAAGAAAATGGTAAAAGATTGTGAATTAGTAACATTGTTCAAAAGACGTTTTGAATCAATGACTTCTACTTTAAGATCATAAATCTCTTGTTGAGCTTCAGCCAACTCCTTTTCGGTTGCAATTAGCTTCTTTGCCACTTTATGAGTTTCATATTTTTGCAATCTTAACTAATCTAGTCCAGCCCACAATTCCTTCTGCAGCTTATCTTCATTTCTTTTCTGAATATCTAAATTTGTATTTTGCAACTTGTTCACTTTAACCACTCCCTCTTCTTATCAAGTAACTTTTCCATATCCAGCTGATAGGATTGAATCTTAATAGCTTGGTCATCAGAAAACTTTGTAAGAGTATCAAGTCTGGACTTTGATTTGTCAAAAAGATTTTGAAAATCATTTGCTGTATCTACAACATCATCCTTCCATTTGTTTGCTTCTTGAACTAATGCAGCATTTTCTTCAGATAACTTTGTAACTTCTGTTCAAACTCCTGTATAACTCTTTGAAATTTTGATTCTTTCTCAACAACCTCTGCTTGAAAATCTGAAAACTTTTCTTTCTGAGAAGAGAATTCTTGAATTAGATCTTCTAACTTATGTTGTTCATTTGCCAATTCTTCTATCCTGCTTTTATTTTCCTCAATCAACAACCCATTTTCCTTTATCAATCATTGAATCTTCTTGTCTTTCTGAGAACAAAACTCACAAACAGATTCATAGCCACCAGAACCACTTATTTCAGATTCAGAATCAGTTACTTCTAGTTCATCATCACTATGAACAACTTGAGCAATCAAAGCACGAAATGCAGACTCATCACTTTCCTCAGTAGCCCAATCATAACCTTCATTCAATGCTTTTGTTTTCCAATCAGAAGTAATAGCAGTTAAAGCAAGAGGTTGAGGATCATCAAAAGTTCATCCCCAGTTATATTGTTTATCAACTTGAGAAACTAACGCAGTTGGAGGCTTTGATGAAGATGCATTTGTTTTTGAACATTCACGAGCAAAATGTCCAAAATTAGAACATTTGAAACATTTTGCCTTTGATTTATCTATTCAAACCTTGCCATCCGGATTTAAACTTTGATAGCATGTCTTCTTTTTGAATCTTTTAACTCTTTGAGCTAACATCGCCAGTTACCAATTGATATCCATTTGCTCAAGATTATCAGGATCAATTTGATCAAAATTTTCTTCAATCAGATCAAATGTTGTCAAACCACCATTCAGTAATCCATAATAAGAAGATAATAAAGCAGAAATTAATGCCAAATGTTCATCAGGTGTTTTTTCTAAAAATGAAGTCTGACTTGAATGATTTGGAATAGTGAAGTTACATCCTCTTGATGAATTTCCAGAATTTCCTGAACCATGACCAGCAATAAAAGCTGTTTGAGGTGGATTTAATAAATCAACACCAAATGATTTAGACTTTGCATTGATTTTGCAGAATTTTGACCATGATACAATTCAGGATTTTGTAATTGAGCAGTTGACTTGTTTGATGTCATCATTTCCATTTCCCTAGCATGAAGCTTTCCAGTTAAATCATGAAATGATAATTCAGAATATTCTTTGTCATGGGTAAGCAATAACACATAACTTTCCCACTTTTCTGGTAATGCTTCCATCAATTTCTCCTTCAATTCCTCCTCGGTCTTTTCAATTTTAACCACTTTCATCTCACTAATCAAATGTGAAAACCTTGAAACAAGAGCATAAATATTTTCTTTTCATATTGTTGAAATTTTCAAATTCCTTGTTCAACACTTTTCGTCTACTCTTCTTGTATTGGTCATTGCCTTCACATCGAGCAGATAAAGCATCCCACAACTGTTTAACTTTCTTGAAAGTGCTGAATTGATGCAACAGTTCAGTAGGTAAAGCCAGGGTAAGATAACCATAAACTTTTTATTCAAGCTCATAACTTTTTCTTTCATCCTTATCAAAATCTTGAATTTCTTTATACTCTCCATCTTCAGTTGGACGTACATACAACGTTCGAATCGAAATCCACAAATCAATATCATTTGTGTTGATGTATGCAGAAAAACGTTGCTTCTAATTTTGATAATCTTCCAACTTCAACAACTTAGGAACTTTCTAACTTGTTCCTATTTCATTATCAAAATTGAGCATAGCTTGTACCGTGCTTTGCATAGCTGCAAACGCTTGAAAATCAGACATTTTTCACCGGAAATGATACTTCAAAAACTTCGAACTCAAAAACGAAGATGTTAGAATTTGATTTTGAAAATCAACTTTGAACGAACAATGTAGAGCTCGTCGAGACGATCGATTTGAGTACTTATGGCTCTCGTAGGGATTTACGATGCAAAAGTTATGACATTTTTAAGAAACTGCCAGCGGACCAAATTTTAGCGGACCTGTTTTCAGCAGACCAGATTTCAGCGGACCAGATTTGGTACGGCGGACCAAAATGGTAAGGCGGACCAGAAAATAACTGCCACGGACCAGATTTGAAGATTGCCTAGCGGACCATCGGCGGACCAGCGACGGACCAGTTTTTCTTGAGGCGGACCAGAAACGTACCACGCTGATTTTGACGGATTTTCGCGAATTTTGACAATTTGGACTTGAATTTGCTTCAGAAAGGTGCGAAAACTCACTAGGAACACTCATAAATCATTTTTTACCTCGGAAACACTCGGTATTGGAAGAATTTGATGAAAAATGAAGAAAACCCACACTTTCTCCCTCTAAAAATCTGAAAATTGATCAAAAACACAACATTAAAGCAACCAAATGCTCTGATACCACTTGTAAAACCGAGATACAATCTTACTACTGCATTCTTTGATCAATGTAATGAACACAAGATGTAAATAAGAGAAATCGTATTGAATCACTTGAGATTACAATGAAGACTCTCTGGTTTCTCTCTCTAGAACACACACACAGAAGGTGTAGAAATGACAGAAGTGTTAAGCTATCATTCTAACACACGCTATTTATAGTTAGTGACATACAAGCCTACGTACCAACTGGCGTACCATTTGGTATGTGCGTACCAAATGGTCCAGCGTACCAGATGGTACATCACCTAGAATGTTGCCACTACAACTCACATACTCGCTCTAATCTAGATACAATACACGAGACACATCATAGCATAGGAATATGCTCTAACAATCTCGCGTCGTGATCTTTCTCGTAAAATACCAAAATAGTATCTTATTATGTATTGCATTTTATTTTTCATTTCAGAAAAATCAAAAAGATTATTGGTGTGTTTTAGCATAAATTTCATAAAAGCCAAAAAGATTTTATTTCTTGTTTGTTTTCGATTAATCGACAGAAGATACGAAAAAAATTTCAAATCTATATCTTGGATTCTCGTGTATTGTATCTATATGAGAGCATTATGGTGTGAGTCTTGGTGACAGCGTACCATGATCCGTACCAGTTGGTACGGAGCCAACGTACCAATGGTACGTTGGATGGTACGCTGGGCAGTTTTAGTCTCCTATAAATAGGTTGACCTGTTTTGCATGTTAGAACACCTAGTCATATCATCTCCACTAGTGTGTGTTTCTAAGTGTGTTCTAGAGAGAAAAACCAAAGCCTTGTAATTGTTTTCTTGGTGAATCAATAAAACAAAGCGTATTTACATTCTCGTACACTAGATCGATCAGTTCATCCAGTAGTAAGATCTGTATCTGGTTTTACATGAAGACTTCTATGTGAGGCTTTTTTCATTTTCCCATTTGACAAGCTTCACAGATTTCTTATGATTTTGAGGATATGGTGGGAAGACCTTTTACCATCTTTTTATTTGCTAGTTTAGCAATTGTTCTAAAGTTTAGATGTGATAGTCTTTTGTGCCAAAGCTCGGACTCTTTGTTAGAGGACTTTGAAACAAGTCAGAATGACTCATTTGAAATCAGATTATTGAAGTTTATAAAGAAAAGACTCTGATTTATTCTTCTTCCCATTAGGTAAATTTTACTATTGTTTAGTCCAACAAGTTCACACTTGTTGGAGTAAAGAGTAAATTTGAAGCCTTTGTCACATAGTTGTCCACAACTCAATAAGTTGTATTTTAGACCTTGGACATGTGACACATTTTTAATTGTGACTTCACCATTGGTAATGGTTCCGTACCTAACGATTTTGTATTTATACCATCACCGAACGTGATGGATCTTCCTTTTCTCTTCACATAGTTGTTTAACACTTTTATCTCCCCAGTCACGTGGGTAGAGCATCCTGAATTACAATACCAGATTTGTTGTGTGTGATGCTCTTGACACCTAGTCATCCTGAATTATGGTGAAGATTTTTTTATGTTATGAGGCATAAAAGAGGTTGAAGAATTTCCTTCTTTTGCCTTTTGATTTAAGAAAATTCCAATTCAGGATGATGAGATCTATTGGCTATGCAATCCATCAGGCAATCATCAACTTCTGTTAGAAGGTTGGTCATTCTAGATTTCCACTGTGGATGTTCCTCCCTAGAAAGCGTAGGGAGGTTTGCTAGTGACCCGAGAGAATTTCCATTATTCTGACTTCGGGACATTTTAAAGAGCAGGATCGTTGAATATTAGTTATTCAATCTGCTCTGATACCAATTGTTGGGTCCCATGAGGGGCTCTTTAACAATGTTGGCACAATTTGATTTAAACAAGATAAACAAGTTGCGGAAAGTAAATCAAATTGGAAGACATCAATTCATAAAAAGGGATTTTGCCGTATATCTCAAATGTAATTAATGGTTTACACGAGTTTATAGTATAACAATGTATCAACATAAATAACTTTTCTATGGGAATAAGTTGTAATTGGTTTCAGAATATATTGAATTGTATGCTTGTTGTCTTACATTGTTTGGTGAAGTCATCTTGCTATTTATAGGAAGATGTAACAAGTTGCATTAGATAAGGTGGTTTAGGTCGGTTGAATTTGGAGTATGTCAGAGTATATAGAGATAAATTAACGGTATTCAATTTATCTTTTTTTCAACTGTCTTCAACTGCTTTCGTGATAAATGCCAAGTTAGTGTTTAATTTGCTTGTTCTTCACACAAAGACATATTTTGATCTTCTCGTAATCTTTATCTTCTGATAGTCCAGAACTCCTTTAGAACTCTTCATTGAAGACTATTAATGCTTCCCATTAGAAGCCTTCTACAGAAAAGAGGAATTCTGTAGAATTTGGACTGTACAGAGCTACTTCGGAATTTCCGGAGTAGTTCTGTATGAATAAAGAAATCATATATAAATCTATAATTCGTACAGACTTTCGTATCCTTTCTCTTTTGAGGATATATCTTATATTTTCTTCTAATACTTGATTGTTTTGTGTTACATTTGCATTGTATTCTACCAGAACATCATCCTCAGAAATAACAATATCAGTCTCGTTTATCCTTGACCTGATAACTGGTGGAGCAACCGTGCAATCTACTTGAGCTGCATTCCAGAATGTATTGAGAATATTCTTGTAAGGTACACAATCATGTGTTGCTGCATAAAAGATACGAGATCATTGCATATATTCAAAGATGTTCCCGAAGTGAGATCTCCACTTTGCAGACACTCTAAGATACGCACTGATGTTATGATCCAAGTCTGATGGTAACATAGCGATTTCTGAAAATTCAAAAAAACAAGTATCGTTAAATTTATGTTGAATAACCAAAAATGCTGACGATTGACTCAAAGTAGACACGAAACGCTTGAACTTTAAACTTTTTGAAAAACCAAGGTCAGCGTACCAATGACTCTAACATACTATTGACCAGACCAAGTTAGTCAAACATACCAGTATGGTACGGGTATACCATGTTGGTATGGGCATATGATTGACCAGACCACTTTGGTCAAATGTACCAGTATGGTACGGGTGTACTAATTAGTACGGTGGTAAAACAACAGTCGAATGGTTCCTTCAAATTTTATGCACAATCAAGACATGGTATACAAAATTGAAAGTAACTGAACGTTGGATCGGTTTGGTCGATAACAATCGTATACGTGAGAATACGTGAGAATACAAACACAACAAGGTAAATAAACTCAATCTCTCATTAAAACGTGATAACAAGAGAATCAGAGTACACACACAATCTCACATACAAAAGTTCGCTCAACTCTCAAAAACTTTTTTTTACAAAAACACAAACAAAATCTATTTATAGACTTACGGGAGTCCGAACTCCTAGGCTTGTCCGAACCTGAGGTTCGGCAAAGGCTCGGCCAAGGTTCGGCCGGAGTTCGGCCACCAGACTAAAACTTGAAATCTTCGTGTCTTTGTCTGATCCAGCTCATTGCCATATAGTGTATCAACAAACTCCCCCTTGGCAATAGCTGGACTGTTCTTCTTCAGCCTTGAACATCTGCAGCAGCCCCATCACCCTTCCAGATCAGCTCGTGGTTATTTCCAGCATAGATATTGAATGCAAAACAAACCCTTATCTCCCTCTGGAACTTCAGCGCTTGATCCATGTAATCAGGGTGATATAGGATTGGATTGTGATAAAGCTCGTCTATATCAGCCTTCGACAAGTTAATCAGCCACATGGGATCATATATCTTCACAACCTTATTATTATCTTTCAACACAATAACTGCTTCACCTGTCTTCTCATTGTAATACCACTATCTCAGATCTTTGATGAAATCCTGTTGCATCTTCATCAGGGGAATTTTCTTCATCACATCTGGCTTCTTTGGAAATACCAAGATTATCAACCTCTTGCCAGTTCTTTCGTGAATCCTTGTTCGGGATCGGCGTCTTTTTGGCTTTTGAGGATCCAAAAACTGAAATCCTTCCCAACACTCCCTTTCGAGTATCTTCTTGAACTGCATTCCCATAGCATCATTGCCATAACAGCAGAAAGGTTTTCTAGTCAACTCACGAACATCCCAAACCGGCAGGCTGCTGAAATCTTTGGCGCACTTGAAGTACTGGATTCCATGTTCTCTTTTAATCCCATAGGACCTCAAGCTTGAAGCATACATCCAACTTATAATTTCACCTGATACTTGACCCTTGAATTTGAAAGACGATATCTGCTTGATTGGTTTTGGAGGCGGTACATAATTTGCATGAAAGGCTTTCATGAACTCTTTAAATGTCTGATTCTATTCTTGAATCTTTGCCTCCTTAACCATTGGGTCTTCAGGTTTTTCAGACTCTTTCTTTTTCAACCTCTCCTCAACCTCAGCATCCTTCTCTTTTGGAAATACCTCAAACTCATCACCAGCTTGATTATTGTTGAATTTGGAATACAAATCCAGATATTCTTCCTCTGTGATATCCTCCACTTCAATCTCTTCTTCAAATATACCCTCCACGTCTTCATCAGACTCTGGTTCAGGTTCTTTGTATTTCTCTGGAGTTTTCTCAGATGCTTTCCTCATTTCTTCATCATTTAAATCAAACACCCTTTGTAACTCTTCAGCTGTCAAGTCACCAACAACCTCCCCTTCTTCAAGCGTTTGTAACATTTCAGCAAATTCACTCATAGTCTTTACAGCTTGATCAGATGGAATCGACGTGATTGGCACAGCTTCAAGTGAGTCTTTCTCCCCCTGGGAAGATGATGTTCCAGCACCCGAACCCGCAGTTCCAGATGGGCCTGGTCCTCCACCAAGGTTCCCCTCAGGATTATCTTGATCGGGATCATCGTTCAGAAATCGCATCGGATCTTCATTACAACCCGAGCCATCTCCAATCTTCCCCTGAGCTTTAAACTTCTCCATCAAGAATTTTAATTGCTCACCCATTTCCAGAATCATCTTGGACTGAGTCTGACTAACCCGTCTTAATCTCAGAATCTCCTGATCTTTGACTTCCTCCCGACTCTGGAGAGTTACAACTCGTTGATTTAGATCAGCATTATCTAATCTCAGCACGTTAATAGTCTTTTCTTGTGCTTCAAACTTAGCCTTCAAGGCATCAATCTGGGATTGTTGATCAGATAAAGCACTTTGCAAGATACTGGCTTGAGAGAAAGAAATTGAGCCCTTTTCGAAGTTGAAGTTCACATCAGGTGTCGCATTTGAGTTGAAGCAGTAGCAGTTGCAGTTGAAAATACTGGAGTTGTGGGCGTAGATCCCACTGGCTGATGGACAAACTGTGCACTAGCACTTGCTGAAGGTGTTGTGCTAACAGTTGTCGAACGATTTTCATTCATCAGATGTTGCAAGAAATCAGCTTGAACGTCAGACACTAAAGTCTGAACAGTTCTTGTTGCTTCAGATACAGACACAGCAGGAGTAGCTGATGTAGATACACCAGAACGAGGCTGTAATATGAACTGTTGTACACCTTTCCTCTTCTTCATTCTACCTCCAGCCACTGATTTCTGCCTCTTTTTGCCTGAAGTAACTGACAACGAACCAGTAACAGTCTTTTTACCTTTGCCGGAAACCACATCAACATTTGGATTATAATCTTTGTCAGATTCAGATGAGACCACCACATCATACACCCGATATTTGTAACGATCGTTGCTTTTGTTCTTGCTGATTCGATAGGCAAAATGCTCATCACTACCTTTCCTTAGCTTAACATACTTTGAGTTGATCAAGACTCTCACAAAGGGATTGGTTGTATTAGAGAAGTCTTCAGAATCAGCTTCAGCATTCAGAAAATCTTCATCAGATTCAGATTCATCATCAAGGGTATTCACCGCTGGTGTCTCAGTCACAGTGACAGATGCTGAGACCACCGGTTCAGTAATTGGCGGCTGAGATACCACTGGTTCTAGTTCTTGATTCACTGGTTCCTGAACCACCGGAACTTGCCTCTTAGGCCTCTTCACCCTGCCTTGTTGTGGTATTTGGTTCTGTTCTTCTATCCAACTATAATCCAATTCCTCCGAATCACTTCCATCATCATGACGAGGCGCACCCGTTACTGGTGCCACATAATTGACATTGGCAAGATGGCCAATCAATTGCTTCAATTTAGGTTGAAATGCTGGTGCCTTCTTTTGGTAGGACGCCAGAGCACCAACACTAGCCTCTGTCATATGTTTCAGCTCCATTCTATGTGCAGCATTTTTTATCAAATCTGGATACAAATTGTTGAGCACCATTTGGAGAAATCTGGGGTAGATTGCAGCTTTCTTTTGACGTTAAGTCAGATTGTCTCTCATATAATGAAAGATCATTCCAGAGACATTGTACGGCCGATTCATCACCAACGCGTTCATCCAAGATAGGATAATCTGCTGGACTTCATCATGACCTGAAATTCTATGTCCCAAGCAGACCAACAACACATGTGCAAGATACTTGTATGGGACGCTCAGCGACGATTTGTACACCCATTCCTTGCTCCGATCATCCGTATACCAAATCCGCTTTAAAAATGCCACATTATCTTCATGAGGGAATTAAATCCGTGCGTTTGTTGTATCAGACTCTAATTGTAGAACTCTGCGAATGTCTGCCTCAGTTACTTCAACCGGTTGTCCTTGAACAGTTGCAACGATTCTAATCGGAGGATCAGTAATCGTATGTGTCGTATTACAAAACTCCAGAATAATGTCTCTATACACGTCACACTGCTGAGTAATAGCATAATGAATTCTCGAACGCCTCAAAAACTCGAATATCCCAGGTCCTCCAAACTTATCGAGTTTGCCCCGTGCAACCCCGATATGTGCATAAATATTATGTTTATCTCCAATCTTTAAGTCGTCTTCCATATCTGAAAACACATAAGAGAAAACATTCATTAAATTCAATGTTATTAACAGATATAATCACCGATTTTGTCAAATCATTGTCGTTTGCGTAAACGAACAACATTTGATCAAAAATTTGAAACCCGCCGAACTCTGTCCGAGCTCCCTCCGAACCCCAAGTTTGGAGTCTCCGAACCCCAGGTTCGGAGCCTGAAGAACTCCGACAGGTTTGAATCTCAAAATCGATGAAAACGACCAAATTAGACTCAACCAATCAACACCTATGGTCGGAATTTGATAAGCAACACACAGAAACAACTTTTAATTGTTAAAAACACGTTTTCGATGGAGTAATTTTAGATCTAAAAACTGAATTTAGTCCGAACGAGTTTTATGAACCAAAAACCAACAAAAACTGGATGAAAACCTAATCTAAGTCGACCAATGTGTTCGGAATCAAGAGATCTACCTAGAATCAGTCTCGAAATCGCCAAAAACACGTTTAATTGAAAATTTGAAAAAATGGGCAGCAGTTCGGTGCACGTTCGAAGATAACAGTAACAATGATCTCCGAACTTCTGGTTTGGCGAATTAATAGCCAACCAAGTTCGGACCTCCGAACTCCAAGTTCGGACGAACAGTAGCACCGAACTCCCAATTCGGCCATCTCCAAACTCTGTCCGATAATGAGGTTCGGACCTCGGAACTTCCATCTTCGGACCTCCGAACTCCACGTTCGGTCATCCGAACTCCAGGTTTGGAGATTCGAAAATTTTTCAAAAATAACCCCTGATTTTGATGAATTTTTCAAATTGAACTTCCAAAGTTTAAAATTTATCAATTTTCCTCAAACTTCATTCAATTTTACCGATGAAATTTCTGAAATCAAGTCTATTTGGTTGTCTCCAGCATAATTTGGAATTTTTCACTAACGATTGATCGAAAATAAAGCAGAATTAAAATCTTTTTGATTTTTGTAAATTTTCAAACACACCTAAAATATCACACCCCCAAATAACCACTAACGGAGTTTATACCGTTAAGGGGTGCGAGCAAACCAGGACCACAACCATTAGTTACAAATACTAAACGAATCAGAGTAAAGTCCAAAACATTCATTTCAAAACAGTTTCAAAAGTTACGCAGCGGAATAAAGGCATAAGTATCTTAGCACTAACCACGTGCTTTACAAATCTTTGTTTCAAATTCAAATTCCCAAATTTAGTTTAATAAGAGTAAATATCTTCTTGTGCCATGCCAACCTCCAGTGGATACTCTTCAACGATCTGCAAAAGTGAAAACCACACAAGTGTCAACCTAACGGTTGGTGAGTTCACAGTGGGCATGTCATGCATTGGCCCGGTCTCATAATCGTAATCGTGTCAACATATACATACGTAATATTTGTTTGTGAAAAGCAATGCTCAGTTATATACGTCAATTCATAAACATTTGTTATTTAGTAAAGTTATTGTCCGTAACAAAGTTATCAGGTATGTACTAGTCTTGTATAATTAAAGTGCTCAACCGATATCGCGGGTAGCTAATCCGTTGTTTCCATGCACTAAGGAAGTTTGTACCAAAGCTGACCATTAAGTATCGTAGAGGCGGAGCCTTCAGCCATTTTGTTTTGCGGACATACGTCATCGCGGCTTTGCCTCCCCCGTGTCCTCTCGGGATCACGGTCAGATAGGCTGATATTGTACCTCCGTGCACCTCCAGTGTCACGAGGCGGAGTTTGTCAAACTCCAGTAGATCTACCCAACATCCCCTCGCTTTACAATTAATGGCACAATTTAGTTGAGGACTTTTTCGGTTAAAAGGCAATCCTCAGATATCATGTGATATCATGTGGTTTAGACTTTAACCTACACTAGCCATATTAAAACGGTTTACTTTAGGGTTCTTATGAACCCCGAAAACATTTTTCAGTTTCATTTTAGAATTAGTTGTTTAAGTAATTCACAAGTGTTTCCCATAAAACACTTCAAGTTCATCAAGTAGGTGCACAGCACTCTAAGCTTTCAATTTCATCAAGTAGGTGCACAACACTCTAAGTTTTCAGCATTGTTTTTCATTAGGTTATTCAGTGTGTCCCAAACGGGCTTACGGTAAACGGGGTAGTGACACTCACCTTGGGTTGCTCTGCTACACTTGTTATATAATCCAAGTTTTGCTTAACGAAGACCTATGAACACGTTTAGGTCTTAAGTATTAGTTTGGTGTCTAATCTTTACTTAACGTCACTATGGCCCATAACATAGCACGTTGAAACTATGACTCGATATAACGACACACGACACCGATGGTTGATCATAAACAAGGGTTCATATACATCAGAAATCAAAGCATGTATCATCATAGCATAATCATGTAAGTCATGGCATAACATTCAAGCAAATTGCACAAGTTTGGATTCTGGTCTCAGTTTCGCTAGCAGTTTCGCTAGGCAGTTTCGCTGTGTGCACGGGCAGCACTTTCGCTAGGCAATACCCGATGACACAGTTTCGCTAGGCTAGTTTCGCTCGAAACTGTTGGCACAGTTTCGCTAGCCTAGTTTCGCCCGAAACTGGTTTGAACTTTCGTTCAGGGAATTTCGCTCGGTATTTCGTCCGAACAGGTCTGGTTGGTTTACCCGGCGACACTACAGTTTCGCTACATAGTGTCGCTGGATGAAGATATACATAATTTCGCTAGGTAATTTCGCCCAGAAAACAGTACAGTTTCGCTGGTCGCGAAAAATTCACAAATCAGCCTAAAAATCAATCTAACAGCTTCCATATTTCATGTAATTCAATATTTAGCATGTATGATCATTTACCAACATAAATTAGTAAGCTTTAACACTTTAAACATGGGTTTTCCTCATCAAATCACCAAAATCATATTTTAAACCTAAAATGACCTAAATAGCATAAATCTTCATTATGGATGGATTTCAAACGTAAAGTTACAGACTTTATAATAGATCTAGCATTCCTAAGCAACATATCAGAAGATCAAGTGATTCCATTGAGTTTTAGGCATGCTTTTTAAGAGAAACACATAGAAAAGCATAAATAAAGGTTTTTGAGACTCACGATTCGATCTAGGATCCAAATAGATGTTGTCTCGAGGCTGAGATGGTGTTTCTTTGGTGGTTTTCTCGGCTGACCATATTCCAGGAGAGTGAGTGTGTGTGTGTTTGAGAGAAATGGTGCAACAAATGAGACAACTAGGGTTTTATGCCATTTTATATCAGAGGCTAGTTTCGCTGGCTAGTTTCGCTGGCCAGGCGAAACTGTCTCTGATTTCATGAGATCCAATAGTTTAACCGACTACCGGGCGACACTATAGTTTCGCCCGTTAGTTTCGCTGGCAACCAAGAAAGGCAAATTTTCATTTTATTCCTAATACTAAATCATGCGTTTTCATCACGTTGCACATAATGACAATACATAAATAATCACATAACACATATGGACGGGTTCGGTGATCAACCAAAGGACGTGGACGTATTCGGCCTAGTTAAGCATTAGTTACTAAGTTAACACTTATAACGTAACTAACGGAATTGTCTAACGGAAGTAAACATTGAAATTCTCAGATGTCACATCATCCCCTTGTAATTGGAATTTTCGTCCCGAAAATTATTCTTGCGTCGTAGCGTTCGCAGCCTCGGCTGTCGTTGTTGCTGGGGAAAGAAAGCAAAAGTTTTAGGGTTGCCACATCCTCCTCCTGTTAAAGGAATTTTGGTCCCCAAAATTAAATCATACCTTGAGTTTCCGTGGACGTTTGCTCAAACAGGTGAGGATACTTCTTCTTCATCTGATCCTCTCGTTCCCAAGTGTATTCAGGTCCACGTTTTGAGTTCCATCGAACTTTGACGATCGGAATCTTGCTACGTTTGAGGGTTTTCTCCTCGCGTCCCATGATTTCCACTGGTTGCTCAATGAATCTCAGATGTTCGTCAATTTCCAATTCCTCCAAAGGAATTATTTCAGTGTCTTCAGCCAGACATTTCTTTAGGTTGGAGACGTGAAACACGTTGTGAACTCCATCGAGTTCAGCAGGGAGTTTTAATCGGTAGGCCACCGGGCCTACCTCCCCAATAATTTCAAATGGACCGATATAGCGAGGATTTAGCTTTCCACGCTTTTCGAAGCGTATCACACCTTTCCAGGGAGATACCTTCAATAGTACCTTGTCGCCTACCTTGAACTTCAAAGGTTTACGGCGTTTGTCGGCATAGCTCTTTTGTCTGTCACGTGCTGCGGCTATCCGCTTTCTGATTTGAATAATCCGTTCGGTTGTATCATGAATGAGTTCTGGTCCGGTGAGTCCCTTCTCACCCGTTTCGGCCCAACACACGGGCGATCTACATTTCCTGCCATAAAGTGCTTCAAAAGGTGCTGCACCGATGCTCGAATGATAACTGTTGTTGTAGGAGAACTCCACCAACGGAAGGTGAGCCTCCCAGTCTTTACCGAAGTCGAGAACGCAAGCACGGAGCATGTCTTCTAAAGTCTGAATAGTTCGTTCCGTCTGACCATCGGTCTGCGGGTGATAGGCTGTGCTCATATCAAGTCTGGTTCCCAGTGCTTCTTGCATAGATTGCCATAATCGGGAAGTGAATCGGGGATCTCTGTCAGAGATAATAGTCTTTGGCACCCCATGACGTGCCACAATTCGGTCGATATATAGTTTTGTCAACTTATCCATATTGTCACTTTCCCTCATTGGAATGAAATGTGCAGATTTGGTTAGTCGATCCATGATAACCCAAATCACATCCGGTCGATTCGATCGATGAGGTAATCCCTTTACAAAATCCATTGAGATATCCTCCCATTTCCATTCTGGGATCTTTGGTTGCTGTAATAGCCTAGAAGGCTTTTGGTATTCAATCTTCACTCTTGAGCATGTTAAACACCTAGCCACATATCGCGCGATGTCGGCTTTCATATTCGGCCACCAATACAAGTTCTTCAAATCTTGGTACATTTTATCCGATCCAGGGTGCACCGAATACCTTGATTTGTGAGCCTCGTCCATCACGAGCTCTCGGAGATTTCCAAGTAAAGGAACCCAAATTCTGTCATTATAATACCTGAGTCCGTCGGACCTAACTTCAGAGTTACCGTCTACACCACGCAGTGCTTCAGCTGCGAAGTTTTCTTCCTTTAGAGCTTCTTGTTGGGCATCGCGGATCCGATCCGGCAATCCCGTGTGAATGGTAAGTTGCAGCGCTCGTACCCGTCGAGGCTTTTCGTATTCTTTCCGACTTAAGGCATCAGCCACAACATTGGCTTTTCCCGGGTGATATTTGATTGCTAAGTCATAATCATTCAGTAGCTCGACCCATCGTCGTTGTCGCATGTTGAGATCCTTCTGATCAAAGATGTGCTGTAAGCTTTTGTGGTCGGTAAATATTGTGCACTTTGTTCCGTAGAGGTAATGTCTCCAAATCTTGAGTGCATGAACAACGGCTCCCATTTCCAAATCATGCGTTGTATAATTCTTCTCAGTGTCCTTCAGTTGCCTGGACCCATAGGCAATCACTCTGTCCCGTTGCATCAACACACAACCGAGTCCTTGGATTGATGCATCACAGTAAACCACAAAGTCGTCAATCCCATCGGGTAACGCGAGAATTGGAGCTGAACATAACATATCTTTAAGAGTTTGAAACGCACGTTCTTCTTTTTCACCCCATCTGTATTGCACTCCTTTGTGCGTTAAAGCCGTTAAGGGTTGAGCCAACTGCGAGAAACCCTTGATGAATCTTCGGTAATATCCGGCAAGTCCCAAAAATTGTCGGATTTCGGTCGGCGCTCTTGGAGTAGGCCAATTCTTGATAGCTTCCACTTTAGCTGGGTCGACATGAATTCCATTCTGATCAACAATGTGTCCAAGAAACTGGACTTCGCGAATCCAAAAATCGCATTTCGAAAACTTGGCGTAAAGCTGTTCCTTGCGGAGCAATTCCAAGATAAGTCGCAGGTGCTCCTCGTGTTCCTCCTTTGTCTTGGAGTAGATCAAAATATCATCAATGAAAACTATCACAAACTTATCGAGGTACGGCTTGCACACTCGATTCATCAGATCCATAAATACGGCCGGTGCATTGGTTAGCCCAAACGGCATAACCAGGAATTCGTAGTGACCATACCGAGTTCTGAAAGCAGTCTTGGGGACATCCTCATCTCGAACGCGAAGCTGGTGATATCCAGACCGTAGATCAATCTTTGAGAAGTAACTTGAACCTTGTAGCTGATCGAAGAGAACAACGATTCGAGGAAGTGGATACCGATTCTTGATCGTAACTTTGTTAAGCTCTCGGTAGTCAATACACATTCGGAACGTTCCATCCTTCTTCTTAACAAACAATACCGGAGCTCCCCACGGAGACGAACTGGGACGGATAAATCCTTTGTCAAGTAGCTCTTGAAGTTGTGAGGAGAGTTCGTTGAGTTCACTTACCGCCAAACGGTAAGGTGCGCGTGCAATCGGAGCGGCTCCAGGAGTTAAGTCGATTCCAGAATCAACTTGTCGAAATGGAGGCAAGCCAGGCAGATCTTCAGGAAATACATCGTGGAAGTCGCGGACTATCGGGTAGTCGTCGATTCTGCGCTCGGGAAGTGTCGAATCGGTGACGTTTGCAAGAATCGCGAAGTGACCTTTACGAAGGCACTTTTGAGCTTTGAGGAAAGAGATAATACCGGTGACTGCTCCACCTTTTTCACCTTGAACTGTTAACACTTTACCTCCTTCGAGTGGGATACGAACCACTTTTTCTTTACATAAGATTTCAGCTCGATTCTCAGATAACCAATCCATCCCTATTATGACATCAAAACTACCAATCGGAAAAGGCATAAGGTCGATTCCTAATGTATGGCCAGCTAGTTCTAACTTACAGTCCTTAACTATCTGAGTTGTATCATGGAGTTTACCATTTGCTAGTTCTACCACATATTTAGCGTCTAAGGCAACCGGTTTAGCATTAATCAACTTAGCAAATTTAGTGGAAATAAAACTTTTCTCAGCACCAGAATCAAACAATACAGTAGCAAAGAAACCATTCAATATGAATTTACCATTAATCACGTTGGCGTCGTTGCGATATTCTCCTTGACCCATGACGAAAGCTCTTCCTCTGCCATTTCCACCATTCCCGTTCCCGCCATTACCATTTCCGTTGCCCGGGTTTCCACCGTTACCATTGTTACCATTTCCTTGTCTTCTCATCGCGGACAATCCCTTTTTATGTGGCCTTGAGCTCCACACTCAAAACAGCCACGGGCTCCATCATTGTTGTTGTTCTGATTGTTTCCTTGCCCGTTGCGGTTGTTTCCATAGTTGTTGTTTTGCCTTGGACGGTTCTGTTGTTCAGGTAAAATTGCCTAACAGTCTTTTGCTTCATGGCTTCTCTTGCCACATCTCTCGCAGTTTAAACTTTTTCTGCAAATACCGGTGTGATGCTTCCCACACTTGTTGCACCTGGGCAGGTTACCTTTGTAGTTACTTTGGCCATTTCCGCCCTGGCGGTTGTTAACACTGTTGTTTCCAGATCTCTTGCTCTGACCCTGGGAGTTAAAGGATCTCCCCGTGTTGTTTCCAACACTCTGATTGTTCATTGAATTTTCAGGAGCTTCTCCATCAGCTTTTCTTTTGCCACTCAAGGCAGTCTTCTCAGAAACTCTTGCAGGAAGTGTACCCCTCTCAACCTCCTGATCAGTTAACTTGTGAGCCAGACGGATGGCTTGTTGCACAGTTATTGGGTTGCTGGTAGTCACCAAACTCTTGATTTGGGGCACGAGACCCTCCAGATAACGCTCAATGCGCTTGAATTCAGCATCAACCATGGACGGACACAGTACCGCGTACTCGTGGTAACGCGCAGTGTACTCTTCGACTTCAGACCCAGACATCTTGGAGTTCAGAAATTCTCCTTCTAGCTTCTTGACTTGGTCCCGAGGGCAATACTCCTCCATGATCAGTTCCTTAAATGCTTCCCATTCCATGTCGTTAGCTGCATTTACCCCGACCATTTGAATTTCAGCGTTGCACCAGGAGAGAGCAGCTCCTTCGAATGTACCAGTCGCAAATTTCACCTTGTTCTCAGCCGGGCAGTTACACATGGAGAAGACCTTCTCAGACTTCTCGATCCACCTGAGGAGTCCTACCGCTCCTTCCTCGCCGGAAAACGTCATCGGCTTGCAGTCCATGAAAGTCTTAAATGTGCAGTGATGAACGTTTCCTGATGCAATTAATAGTTCGGGTTTCAAATTTAAACAGGTCAAAATATATATATATCGCCTTGTGCCTTAACCGGTCATAATAATTACCATGCGCGGCGATTGTAGCTTGGACGGCTGCCACGGCAGCTTGCACATGCTCGTTGATCATTGCTTGCAGTTGTGCAGGCGTCAGGTTGATGTTATTCCTTCCCGCTCTTCCAGCCATTTTGCTGAACAGTTAAAGTAGCTAGTGTTCAGTCACAGTTATATTTTATACATATCCCATAATATGCATAATAACAATTTCCTGTTATCCCACTATTAGTCCAGAAAAGTTTTCGTGCAAAAATCGAGGCGTCGTCGGAGAACGTCGCAAGTCGTAAGTACTATCGTCGAAAGTCGGCCTTCCCATAAAAGTCACCGTCGGCGTAGTCATCGTAGTAGAAATCAGGACGTAGCGTGTAGCATCGTTTCGTTGTCGCTTTCCCCCGGAATAGTGCGCGTATTAGCGTTCGCATTTCGTATTCGTGTGTGAAAATTTTCCTAAGGTTTTTCGTTAGACTTCCTAGACACGGTCTATATATATATTTATATCTATATATATATATATATACATACGTACTAAGCTTTTACTTACGCAGCAGAGCGAATATCCCAGGTTGGCACGTTATTATTTCGGTTTTAGAAATTTTGTTTGTTCGTTTGTAACTAAGGTTTTCAAGTTGCAGTTTCCAAATCGTTTTTCAAAAATGATTCCAGTTCTCTGCAACTTATGGCTCTGATACCAATCTGTTACACCCCCAAATAACCACTAACGGAGTTTATACCGTTAAGGGGTGCGAGCAAACCAGGACCACAACCATTAGTTACAAATACTAAACGAATCAGAGTAAAGTCCAAAACATTCATTTCAAAACAGTTTCAAAAGTTACGCAGCGGAATAAAGGCATAAGTATCTTAGCACTAACCACGTGCTTTACAAATCTTTGTTTCAAATTCAAATTCCCAAATTTAGTTTAATAAGAGTAAATATCTTCTTGTGCCATGCCAACCTCCAGTGGATACTCTTCAACGATCTGCAAAAGTGAAAACCACACAAGTGTCAACCTAACGGTTGGTGAGTTCACAGTGGGCATGTCATGCATTGGCCCGGTCTCATAATCGTAATCGTGTCAACATATACATACGTAATATTTGTTTGTGAAAAGCAATGCTCAGTTATATACGTCAATTCATAAACATTTGTTATTTAGTAAAGTTATTGTCCGTAACAAAGTTATCAGGTATGTACTAGTCTTGTATAATTAAAGTGCTCAACCGATATCGCGGGTAGCTAATCCGTTGTTTCCATGCACTAAGGAAGTTTGTACCAAACCTGACCATTAAGTATCGTAGAGGCGGAGCCTTCAGCCATTTTGTTTTGCGGACATACGTCATCGCGGCTTTGCCTCCCCCGTGTCCTCTCGGGATCACGGTCAGATAGGCTGATATTGTACCTCCGTGCACCTCCAGTGTCACGAGGCGGAGTTTGTCAAACTCCAGTAGATCTACCCAACATCCCCTCGCTTTACAATTAATGGCACAATTTAGTTGAGGACTTTTTCAGTTAAAAGGCAATCCTTAGAAATCATGTGATATCATGTGGTTTAGACTTTAACCTACACTAGCCATATTAAAACGGTTTACTTTAGGGTTCTTATGAACCCCGAAAACATTTTTCAGTTTCATTTTAGAATTAGTTGTTTAAGTAATTCACAAGTGTTTCCCATAAAACACTTCAAGTTCATCAAGTAGGTGCACAGCACTCTAAGCTTTCAATTTCATCAAGTAGGTGCACAACACTCTAAGTTTTCAGCATTGTTTTTCATTAGGTTATTCAGTGTGTCCCAAACGGGCTTACGGTAAACGGGGTAGTGACACTCACCTTGGGTTGCTCTGCTACACTTGTTATATAATCCAAGTTTTGCTTAACGAAGACCTATGAACACGTTTAGGTCTTAAGTATTAGTTTGGTGTCTAATCTTTACTTAACGTCACTGTGGCCCATAACATAGCACGTTGAAACTATGACTCGACATAACGACACACGACACCGATGGTTGATCATAAACAAGGGTTCATATACATCAGAAATCAAAGCATGTATCATCATAGCATAATCATGTAAGTCATGGCATAACATTCAAGCAAATTGCACAAGTTTGGATTCTGGTCTCAGTTTCGCTAGGCAGTTTCGCTGTGTGCACGGGCAGCATTTTCGCTAGGCAATACCCGATGACACAGTTTCGCTAGGCTAGTTTCGCTCGAAACTGTTGGCACAGTTTCGCTAGCCTAGTTTCGCCCGAAACTGGTTTGAACTTTCGTTCAGGGAATTTCGCTCGGTAGTTTCGTCCGAACAGGTCTGGTTGGTTTACCCGGCGACACTACATTTTCGCTACATAGTGTCGCTGGATGAAGATATACATAATTTCGCTAGGTAATTTCGCCCAGAAAACAGTACAGTTTCGTTGGTCGCGAAAAATTCACAAATCAGCCTAAAAATCAATCTAACAGCTTCCATATTTCATGTAATTCAATATTTAGCATGTATGATCATTTACCAACATAAATTAGTAAGCTTTAACACTTTAAATATGGGTTTTCCTCATCAAATCACCAAAAGCATATTTTAAACCTAAAATGACCTAAATAGCATAAATCTTCATTATGGATGGATTTCAAACGTAAAGTTACAGACTTTATAATAGATCTAGCATTCCTAAGCAACATATCAGAAGATCAAGTGATTCCATAGAGTTTTAGGCATGCTTTTTAAGAGAAACACATAGAAAAGCATAAATAAAGGTTTTTGAGACTCACGATTCGATCTAGGATCCAAATAGATGTTGTCTCGAGGCTGAGATGGTGTTTCTTTGGTGGTTTTCTCGGCTGACCAGATTCCAGGAGAGTGAGTGTGTGTGTTTGAGAGAAATGGTGCAACAAATGAGACAACTAGGGTTTTATGCCATTTTATATCAGAGGCTAGTTTCGCTGGCTAGTTTCGCTGGCCAGGCGAAACTGTCTCTGATTTCATGAGATCCAATAGTTTAACCGACTACCGGGCGACACTATAGTTTCGCCCGTTAGTTTCGCTGGCAACCAAGAAAGGCAAATTTTCATTTTATTCCTAATACTAAATCATGCGTTTTCATCACGTTGCACATAATGACAATACATAAATAATCACATAACACATATGGACGGGTTCGGTGATCAACCAAAGGACGTGGACGTATTCGGCCTAGTTAAGCATTAGTTACTAAGTTAACACTTATAACGTAACTAACGGAATTGTCTAACGGAAGTAAACCTTGAAATTCTCGGATGTCACATAAAATCTTTTTGGAATTTTTCAAAATTATGCTAAAACACACCTAAAATCTTTTTGAGATTTTTCAGATATTCAAATAATCAAACCAAACAGAAATGAAATAACATTACTAAGAACTGAAATAACTTAAGTATTTTTCTGAGAAAGATCCAGACGCGAGATCATATCGGTCAATATGCATCATACACACTTCAATTTCATTTTTAATCAGCATGCAAGTCAAGTTGGCAACAAATACAACTTTTTAGTTTATTTCAGCTTGGGTAGATCAATTTTTATAGCTTTCTGATATGTTAAGATATATTTAGCAAGCATTGATAACATGATAACCCATACAATCAGAAATATCGGTAATCTGGCTTATTCTCATTATTTTTGTATTTTTTACAGAATTTAATTTTCACTGAGATTTATCGTTCATGGTGTTTCAAGCAAAAATAAAGCAAAACCCTAAACAAACAACAATCAGGTCGGCTGGTAGGCACGCAGAAAAAGTCCGATTGTTTAGGAAAATAAAAAAGAGAAAATAAAGCAGAAATTGTATAACCCAACAACAATCAGGTCGGTGCTTCCGCACACGCAGAGAAAGTCCGATGAGTTATACGAAACACCAAAGAAAATAAAGCAGAACGTCAAACGAACACCAATCAGGTCGATCTTCTGATACGCAGAGAAAGGCCGATCGTTTGACAAAATAAAGAAAATCAAACAAGTTTAAATCTTTACAAAATGAAAACATGCGTACACCAGAACATCTCTTATTCTATTTTTGCTTTTTCATTTTATTTAATGCCAAGATCACACAGTACTCATCATGATGTGTCTCACAATTAATCAAGCAAAATTGTTATGTTTATATCATACTAGCTAACCAAAACAAGAACCTACAGCTTTTCATTTTTACTTTATCCGTGGTTGATAACACACGCCGATGTATTATCATTTCTCGCTTGGTCGGATCAATTTCTCAAATTTTAATTTTTCTATTTTTTTATGCTTTTTGCATTTTTCCATTTTTTTATATTTTCTAATATTTTACCCCCTAAAATACAAAACGCTATTTTTGGATTTTTATAACAAGGAAAGAGAAACAAACAAAAGAAAAACAATAAGCAAAAATGATCAACCGAAAGTTACTCAATGGGTAACTTTTGTATGCCGTTGATCTGCAAAAGATAACGAAAGCGGGTTTTGTCAAAAGCTTTCGTAAAAAGATCCGCTTTTTGAAAATCAGTATGGATCTTCTGCAGATCAATCAGGTGTTTCTCAAAACAATCACGGATGAAATGATAACGAATATCAATATGTTTCGTTTTAGAGTGGTGAATGGGGTTTTTTGTTATGCAAATAGCAGCCGAATTATCTATGTAAATTGGAGTAGTAAGAAACTTCAAACCGTAATCCCGCATCTGCTGTTGAATCCATAATACCTGAGAGCAGCAACTAGCAGCCGCTATGTATTCAGCTTCAGCCGTGGATGTGGCAACAGAAGTCTGCTTATTACACTGCCAAGATACCAACCGGTCGCCGAGAAACTGACATCCGGCCGTGGTTGACTTGAAATTAATCTTGCAACCGCCGTAGTCCGAATCCGTATACGCCGACAGGTCGAACTTATCATCATGAGGATACCAGATTCCAAGATCTGAATTACCCTTCAGATAAGCTAGAATCCTCAAGACCGCATTCATATGAGAGACACGAGGTGCTGCCTGGTACCTGGCACACAAACAAACAACAAACATTATATCAGGTCAACTAGCTATAAGATACATCAGTGAACCTATTATAGCCCTATAACGAGTTACTTCAACTTTTTCACCGTCTTCGTCAGGACATAGGCCATGTGACAACTGAATGGGAGTTCGAGGAATGCGAACATCTTCCACCTTGAATCGATTCAGGACATCTCTCACATACTTCGTCTGATGTATGAAGATACCCTTATCAGATTGTTGAGAAGAATGACATTTCTCCCATCGAACTCATCTCGAACCTTGTTTGCATTAAAGTCTCGAAATCCTTCGATAACTTCTCGTTTGAGCAGCCAAAAATAATATCGTCGACATAAATCTGTACCAGAAGAAAATCCTCCCCCGTTTTACGGCAGAAAGGAGTAGTATCAACCAACCAACGCTTAAACCCGTTGTTGAGTAAATAAGTAGACAACGTCTCATACCAAGCTCGAGGAGCCTGATGGAGACCATATAAAGCTTTGTCCAACTTATAAACCTTCTCCGGATAATCAGGATCGAAGAATCCCGGAGGTTGCTTGACATACACTTCTTCCTTAACCTTGCCATAAAGAAACGCACTCTTTACATCCATCTGAAAGACTTTGAACCCACGATGTGCAGCAAATGCCATGAAAATTCTGATTGCTTCGATTCTGGCAACTGGTGCATACACCTCGTTAAAGTCTATCCCTTCTTCTTGAGAAAAACCTTGAACAACCAAACGGGCTTTGTTTCGGACAATGACTCCACGATCATCCCGTTTGCATTTGTAAACTCACCGTGTACCACATGGCACTTTGCTTCCCGCTGGTAAATCTTCCAAGTACCACACACCCAACTTTGTAAATTGCAGTAACTCTTCTTGCATTGCTTCAACCCACGAACCGTCTAATAAAACTTCGTCAACATTTGTCGGCTCGATCTGGGATATAAAGCATGAATGAAATGCTTCATCATGAACACCAGATTCCAGAACAGATAGTAATGCACTGCTCTCAATTTGATGTCTCGTACGAACTCCTTCATTTAAATTCACTATCACCAATGATGTGTTCTTGCGGGTGAATGGTGTTTATCCGGAGTGTTTGATGAATTGGAACAACCACCGTCTCACCCATATCAGGAACAGGATCTTCCTCAACCACCGCAGTTTCAGTTGTATTGACATCAGTATCATTTGAAATAGTATTAAATTGTGGATTGACCACATTATAATGTTGAATCAGCCTCAACTTCATTTGAAGTAGCATCAACATGTGGATCTAGTTGTTGAGTAGGAATTTCCACCTGATGTATCATGGCTTCATGAAATTCACTATCATCATCTGAAGACATATCATCAGCAGAAATTGTCGAATCATTTGAAGTCTCGGTCATGTACTCATCAGCATTAGGCACTATCGGAGTCAGCAGAGTTTGTATGTTTAGAACCGGAGTATCATCTAGTAATTCAATAACAACTCGAGTAAGTTGCTCATCAGACATCTCTGGCTTCGATTCAAGATTTTCAAAAAGAGCTTTATAATCGAACAACCAGTCCGGTCCAACACCTCTGGGTGGTAAAGTATAGGATTGGAAATCCACATGCAAATATTCACCCACCGTACCATTCTGCTTATTAAATACTCACTTCTTTTGATTTGAGTATCCAACAAATAGCCCCTCAAAGACCTTGTCATCAAATTTTCCCGCAGAAGCTAATACGGTACAGGGACACCCAAAAGGCTCTAGATAATCGAGATTCAGCTTACGATTCTTTAGTAATTCATAACATGTCTTTCCAAGACGCTTCACAGTAAGCACTCGATTAAGCACATAACACGCAGTGTTGGCAGCTTCCGTCCAAAAGGAACAGGTAATTGAGCATCAGCCAACATTGTTCGTGCTGTTTCAATAATTGTGCGGTTCTTTCTTTCTGCCACACCGTTTTGCTGAGGTGTGTATGGTGTGCTAAATTCATGCACAATCCCTTTTTCCAAACAGAACGTCCTCACGGCTGAATTCTTGAACTCCGTGCCATTATCACTACGAATTCTTCGCACTTTCAATTTATACAAAGATTCAAGTGTTGTAATCAAATTGATGAGATCAAATTCAAAGAGAACTTCTACATTTTGCCTAAATAAGATTTTTTTTTCTTCTTTCACATGGCAGAAGAAGAAAGGAGATCAAACCCTTTTCTTAGTTATTCATCAAACAAATCCTCATTCATTTATCATTACATTCTATTATATTCTATTCCTGTTGAAAAAAGCCCCCTACCCTTCTTGGACTCGAAGGTGATATCTATCAACTAAATTTGATGCATTGCCTTCCATGATAATTTCAAATTCATTGTCAGTAATTTGGTTGTTTGAATTCGTATTGTTTACATCCAACACCAAAAAGAGAAGAAAGATGCACCTCAATCTGTTGAATGCCAAATATGACATTATTGTACCCTTCAGTGTGTGATGAAGATACACAAACATTTGATACAGAATCAAATTTTATTATAGATTGTTTTAATAATGTTTAACATATGTTAGATTCTCACTTCATACTAATAATTACATATGTTTTATGTACAACTTAAATCATTTCACATCAAAAATCTGAGATTGCCAACATACAAGGAGTATCAACTTTTTGGAGGTAGAGAATTTGTTATTAAGTTTTTCCCTGAGTGGATCTAGAGATATTCACTAGAAGGCAAAATATTTGTTGGGTAAAAAAACGTTGATAAAAAAACATATTTTGTTTATGATACAAATTACATATAAGAGTTTAAATTGCACAAGTTAGTTTACCACTTTTAGCAACAAGAAAATATACAAATACAAACTTTAATGAGTTTTAAGTTGCCTTTCGGCTAATAATAATTCATATTTTGTGAAGTAACAATCCATTTGCTACTTTATAATATAAAGCTTATATTTTCATTGTTATTGAATTGTCTTAATTCATTAGATTAACTGTAATCTGTCATGTAAAAGAGTCATAAAGCTGTGTTTTTATAACTCTAATTTTCGACTTTGTTCGGTTATAAGGCCGTGTTGGAAACAAGTTTAATATCCAGTGCGTGACAAAAGAATATATTACTTGCAATGAATCTATCTACATTAATGGGAATACATACCAAGTTCTTAAGGTTGGCATGTCATGTGGTGGCTGTGAAGAGGGTTCCTGGCATACAGAACTAAAGAAGGTTCGTTGTTAGTCTTTTTTGTAAAATCGTATATTTCTTGATCTCCCAAAGTTGTACAGAGGACTATAAATAAAGATTACAAAGAGTGATTACTGGAGATAACTAAGGGAACCCAATCAATCCTAACTAATTGACAATTACAATCAATTTACAATTATGTACTAAAATAAATGTGTCAATAATATATTGTTTGATATTGTTGACTAACACTCCCCCGCAGTTTCAGCCATAGGAGAGCGGAGGCATAAACTGGATCGGAAGCGTTGAAAAAGGTGTTTCGGTAACCCCTTGGTAAAGTGTCGGCATACTGGTAATCAGCAGGGACGTGAAGAATCTTAACACTGCCAAGGCGGACCTTCTCCCGAACAAAGTGTATATCCAGCTCCACGTGTTTGGTTCTTTGATGTTGTACCGGGTTCTCGGCCAGATAGACTGCCGAGATGTTGTCACAGTAAACAATTGTAGCTTGAGTGATGGGGACGTGGAGTTCTAGCAAAAGATTACGGATCCAACAAGTGTCAGCAACGGTGTTAGTGACCCCGCGATATTCGGCTTCGGCGCTTGAGCGAGAGATTGTAGGCTGTCGTTTTGAGGACCATGATATCATGTTGTCGCCTAAGTACACACAGTAGCCGGATGTCGACCGACGAGTGTCGGTGCACCCACCCCAATCCGCGTCAGAGTATGCGGTAAGCTTAGTAGACGGGGAGGGTGTAATAATCAGTCCATGAGATAACGTACCCTTGATGTATCGAAGGATTCGTTTGAGTAGTTGGAAATGTGGTTCGCGGGGGGCATGCATGAAGAGACACACCTGTTGAACTGCGTATGAGATGTCTGGTCGAGTGATTGTAAGATATTGCAATGCGCCGGCCAAACTTCGGTATAGCGAACCGTTAGAAAGGAGAGCCCCATGAGTGGCGCTAAGCTTGGATCCAACCTCGACTGGGGTAGTAACGGGTTTACATGTAGACATGTTAGCACGAGATAAGATTTCCGCGGCATATGTCGATTGAGATAAAAATAGGCCATTCTTCTGTTTGTGAACGGCTATGCCGAGAAAATGGTGTAATGAACCGAGGTCACTCATTTTGAATTCCGTAGAGAGGGACTTGATGATATCATCCACATACAAAGGTAAGTAAGCCATTTGGTCACCTTTGTGGTAGATGAATAATGAAGTGTCACACACGCTGCTTTTGAAGCCACATTTGGAGATATAGCCTGCAAAACGTTGGTACCAAGCTCGTGGGGCCTGCTTCAAGCCGTAGAGCGATTTATATAACTTGCACACATATTTTGGGTGTGAGGGGGAACTGAACCCTGGAGGCTGAAACATGAAGACGGTCTCCTTCAGATTTCCATGCAAGAAAGCATTTTTTACATACATCTGATGTATCGGCCATGCTTTCGACACAGCTAAGCTTAGAACTGTGCGAATCGTGGTGGGTTTAACCACAGGGCTGAAGGTCTCGTCACAATCAACGCCGACAGTCTGACTTTTCCCATTAACCACTAGTCGGGCTTTATGTCGTTCCAACGAACCATCGGCATGGAATTTGTTCTTAAATAGCCACATGCAACGGATAATAGGAACATCTATAGGTCTCGGTACAAGTTCCCACGTATTGTTTGCCAATAGAGCTTCATACTCGTTGGACATGACAATCTTCCAGTTAGGGTCATCGAGAGCACTAAGGTGGGATTTGGGTAAAGGAGAGATGGATGGACGAGAAGTTTCAGTGTTAAGTGACAGGTGTTGACGAGGTTTTGAGATGCCGGATCGCGAACGGGTGTGCATGGGGTGTGAAGAGGTGGCTGATGGACGAGGTGGCGGTGGCGGGATATACGGACTCGGGTCAGATTGTGTGGTTGCAGATATGTTCGGAGAGGAGGTGCTGGCGTTGGATTGTTGTGAGCCGATTGTGGTGGAGATTGGTTGTTGGGGTGAGGTGGGTTGATGGGCCGTGGGAGAGGTTGCCTGATGTGATGAAAATCGGTTAAAAGCATCGGGTTGGTGAGTGTTTTGTTTGCGGGTGTATGTTTGTAGGTTGGGAGGAGGATTTTGTTTATTTAGGTGAGGGGTATTTTGATCAGTAGGTTCGGTGGTGGGTTGAGTGAATATAAGTGGGGAAGGGTCTAGAAAAGAATGAACAGGTGGAGTTTGCAAACGGGAATTGAGTTTCGTCAAAAATCACGTGGCGGGAAAAAATTGTTTTCCCGGTTTGAATGTCAAGACATCGGTACCCGCGGTAGTTTTCCGGGTATCCGAGGAATACACATGGGGTGGAGCGATGGGTAAGTTTATGTGGACGGGTTGACGAAGTGTTCGGGTAGCATAAGCATCCAAACACCCGAAGGAGGTCGTAAGTGGGTTGGCGAAGGTAAAGTAAAGCGGTGGGGTTTGATAATTATGAAGTTTTGTGGGGAGAATGTTGTGAAGATACGATGCCGTGTGGAGAGCTTCGACCCAAAACGATGAAGGGAGTGAAGCGTGAGTGAGGAGGGTAAACATGATTTCGTTGAGACGGCGAATCATGCGCTCGGATTTCCCATTTTGTTGGGATGTGTGTGGGCACGAAAAGCGAAAATGAATGCCATGTTGGGTAGCAAAATTTCTAAAATTTGTGTTATCAAATTCACCTCCCATGTCACACTGGAACGATTGAATTTGCATGTGGAATTGTGTTTTAACAAATTGATGAAATTGGATGAATTTTGTAAAGGTATCGGATTTGAAATTAAGAGGGTAAACCCATGTATACTGAGTAAAATCATTTGTTAAAACCATATAATACTTATAACCCGCATGACTTAAAATTGGGGATGTCCACAAATCACAATGTAAAAGCGCAAAAGGAAGCAAAGTACGAGTTGTAGAATCTGAAAATGGTAACCGTTTATGCTTAGATAGCTGACACGAGTTACAAACAAAAGATAAATGTTGTTTATTGAAAAAAATAAAATTCTTCGAACGAAGGAACTCCATAACGGGTTGACCCGGGTGTCCGAGTCGGTTGTGCCAGAATGGAGAATCTTTATTGGAAACAAAGCACGCAGTTGCGGAAGCATTGGAGGTGAGCGGGTACAGATCACTTGAACTGTTGTGACGACTCAGGATCGTGCCATCCCTGAAATCCTTCACAGAGAAGCCAAAAGGGTCAAAAGTAATAGAAGTCCAATTGTCAATATTGAATTTTCGTACCGAAATGAGGTTTTTAATGACATTAGGATTGAAAAGAACAGATTTGAGATGTAAAGGTTTTGATGGTGTGGGAATGATGGAGGATCCCGAACCCAAAACTGGTACGCGATTGCCATTTCCTACAAGTATTGACGATATTGGTGAATACGTAGAAAAATTACTGAGTTTACCTGGGTCATAAGTGACATGGGAAGATGCTCCGGTGTCGAGATGCCATTGATCATCAGTCGATTCCATAGAGAGAGTTTCAACAGCCTGGGCAAGTTGTGTAGGTTGGAGGGGGTTGGTTTCTGTTATGTGCGCCTGAGCCTGCTTATTCTTTGAGTGTGCTGTATTATTTGCTTGAGGAGGAGCCCATGATTGAGCCCAATTCTGAGTAGGAAATGGGTATGGAGGGGGAACCCAATATGGGGCATAGGCTTGTTGAGGGGCCCAGTGGGGAATGTATGGTGGTGCTTGGGCCGAATAGGCCCTATTCTGATGCTGTCCTGGCCCGCGAGAGTTAGACCTTTGGTTCCTGTTGGAATCCCGACGAGAATTAGGGCGCCGATTTTGAAAGTCCCTGTTCTGGGATTCCCTATTCGAAGGAGGCTGCTGATCACGGGATCTCTCCGACTGGGAGGCGACCGCAGCGGCAACCAGAGGTGTCGGGGAAATGTGTTCACGGGCAGCAAGGCGTCGGGCTTCAGATTGCAGTTGGTCGCAGGCAGTTTCCCACGAAGGAAGGGATTGATTCAGGAGGGAAGCAACTGCATCATACTCACGGGGTAGTCCACGTACGAGATACAAGACTCTTTGGGTGTTGTTGATTGGGCAATCGATAGCAGTAAGTTGATCAGAAAGTTCTCGAATCCATTAACGGTAGGCCTCGAGATTGGGCATGGCAGCGAGTGTTAATTGGTGAGTTCATGCTGCAAGGCTGCTGCTCGAGAGCCCTTGTTATTCAAGAAAAGCTTTTGGACTCGCTGCCAGGCCTCATAAGCAGTGGATTTTTCTTCCAGAACCCGGACAAGAAGTTCTTTGGTAAGAGTACCGTAGACCCATTGAAGGACCACAACATCGATCTTTTTCCATGACGAGTAATCGGTGGATGTTTGTTCGGGGGCCGGCGAACCGTCGATGTGTTGTACCACATCATACCCGGTGACATGAAGCTTAAACAATTTTACCCACGTGGGGTATGTGATGTCAACACCATCGAGCACGGGGACTTTGTGCTGGATGTTAGTAACTGTGTAGACAGGATGAAGAGGTTGAGGTTTGGGGTCAGCCTTATCAGACATGATAACTGGTGAGATGATATTTGGCTGGGGAAGAAAAAAGAGAGTGAAGAAGAGATGGAGGCGAGATCGAGATCAGGCCAGGAGGGTGATACCATGTAAAATCGTATATTTCTTGATCTCCCAAAGTTGTACAGAGGACTATAAATAAAGATTACAAAGAGTGATTACCGGAGATAACTAAGGGAACCCAATCAATCCTAACTAATTGACAATTACAATCAATTTACAATTATGTACTAAAATAAATGTGTCAATAATATATTGTTTGATATTATTGACTAACATTTTTATGCAAATACAATACTAATTGATATTCATTTTGGAATAACGATCAATATTCCCAACTAAAACATTGATTTAATTTCCTTTATTATTATGTTTTAGTGGTTGAAACTTTTGACATTTATTTGGAGCAAAAAAATTGGCTCTGAGGGGTAATGTACATCCAGATGCATATGCGGTTTCCAAGACTAGAAAGAAACCCAAGTTCTATCCATCTAAAGGGGCATCGTCTACCGCTTAATCTCTATGTTAAGACATTAAACATCTTTTGTGTATGTGTGTGTTTACACAAAATAGTTTTGTATTTGGGCACTCCTAAATCCAAAGGGCAGACATACTCTATTCCCTACCCAACTCACCTATAGTCAAGGTTGTTTTAACTGTCTCACTTACTCATAAGGTTAACACACCTATACCAACACATCGTTTTACCTTTGGCAGAAACTTGAAGCAATTTGATACCTGTAACATAACCCGTATTTGAAAGCCTTCCATTGGTGTCAAGTCCAAGAAATAATAACTAGATCATTACTTTCTAGATGATGAAATGAGTTTTCAAAGAGGAATGTTATGCTTTTGTGATTCCTTATTTTTTACCATAGATCAAAGAGAGTTTTGAAAATAAAGTGACTGGTGGTTCATAAATGGGAAATTTCAAATCAACGCATGCAATGTCTAAGACCTTGAACCAAGTCACAAAACCAATTTGAAAAAAATAGTTTCCAATTCCAGTTTGAACTCGAATTGAAATGATGAATTCAAAATTTACATATTTCTGTTTGTTTGATAAAGATTGATCAAGGAAAAATACACGACAAAGAAGGAGGAAGCACAAAAAAGTGCGACGAGATGAGAAGGGAAAGTAGAAGGAATACCACAACGATTACAAACGCAGCACCTATGACGAATAGATCTCAAATGTTGGTCATCCTCTTCGATTTAATTCGATATACAGGTGTAGGTGTCCTACATGCCAATGGACAAAATGGTTTGGTTTTTATTGGTGTGTTTCTAATTCTCTAGATTTTATGTGGTTCAGATATTGAAGGGATAAACCACCTCATCATGGGTAAAATGTAATTAGGTTAATGATGTTGGAACGCCATGTTGGCTCATGTTACTTATTTTTTTTTACTTGCTGCTTACAAGTTCAAGCATTCTAATTTGACCGAAAGTGGGGTATATGGGCGGCAAAAAGTTAACACTATGATAAACAACAGAAAATCGGATCCGGAGTTTAAATATTCTTTGTTACAGTGTCTTTTATCAAGATCCAACCGAGCTCATATGTAAATAATGAATCCAACCCAGCACAAATGTAAACTATATATCAATATTGTGTTTTGTTATAACCCAGTTAAGTCCCTTCAATGATTGCTCATAAGATCTCATTCATCTTTAGACATCATATCTTAGCATATACAGTTTCTATAACTTAATGTAAGACTATCAGTTTGTTTGCAACGAACAACAACATTTCCCACCTCTATCTTACTTTTCTAACAAACAATTTAGTGTAAAACTAAATAGTCCCTATTCAAGTTTATTCATATGCCAATACACGCGGCAACACGCGGGCTTGAAATCTAGTTATTGAACATGTGACATCATACTATTTCCCACATAAGAATAACATACATTAAGGTAACTGAATGCTGTAACCAAAAAAGAGAAGCTGACATGGACGGCCGGAAGGAGCACTTTGTAAAAAAAAAGGAGTAGTTTGTAAAATAAATAAAAAAAAGTTTCGAAAGATGCAACAAAAGAGTACCTTTGACCCTCACACTAAGGACCAACATCTAAAATCAAAAATACCATAAATTTAACAAAAATTAGACAACAGAAAGAAAAATGTCAGATGTTATGATGCAAAGCGGCAAACAAAAAGAACTATATATTAATCAAAATTACTGTAGCTAGACTTAGAATCGGCTTTTAAAGCTTGTGAAAGAACAGAAGCTGATTCTTTATATAGGTCATGGAAATAGTTAATGAACGCATATTGCATTAACTATGATCACTTTATAAATTTGTATCAAACTACATCAATGCTAACATATGGAAAGATGAATATAAATGTAACGAACATAACTTAACAACCAATTTGTTTTCCAAACAACAACCCATATACAATTAAACAACATAAAATAAATAAAATAGTGTGGTTAATTATGAAACAAAAAGTGTCGACATATAATTAATGATTTTCTATTGTTACTGATAATTGTATAAAAAAAATTAGTATGGTTAATTATGAAACAAAAAGTGTAGACATATAATTAATAATTTTCTAGTGTTACGTAAAATAAGCGGAATAAGTATGCTGTATAGATTATATGTTTTTTTGAACGGCAAATTTGGATCACTAACGGGGACATTACACCACCCACCCGATCATCTCCAATCCCCATCTGGAGGAAACTCACCACTGATGACAAAACCCCCTGGCCCAACTTATAATCCCTATTTTTATTCTTTTGTTACAAGCGGGACTTGAACCCAAAACATCTTGATAAGAGGTCATACACCTTTGCCACTAGGCTAAGCTAGTGGGTGTTTTTGTAGATTATATTATTACTTTATCTTTACAAAAATTAGTCTTTTTAATGGGTTCTATGTTAGAGAATATTCCTATACTATCGTGTGTCTCGTGTATTGTATCTAGTTCAGAGCGTCTGAATGAGTCTTCTCTGAGAGTTTCATCTTCTTAACTGTGTGTATTTGAGTGTGTTCTCTATCTCTCTCTAGATTTCTTGTAATCATCTTAGTGAATCAATAAAGCAAAGCTTTAATTACTCTTGTTGTTATCGTTTTAACCGAATCATGCAGTAGTAAGGTCCTTCTAGGTACTTACAAGTGGTATCAGAGCAATCCAGGTTGCTCTACTGCTTTGATTTGGTCAGATTCAAATTTCTAGTAAGAGAAAGTTGGGTTTTTCTTTGTTCTTCATCATTTCTTTTCGATTCCGAGTGTTTCTAAGGTCAAATTTGATTCTAAATCGTTCCTAGTGTGTTTTCGTTGCCTACTGCTGCAAATTACAGTCCAAAACGTCCAAATTCTCAATATTCATTCGAAAATGGTTTGGTACGCCGGTTGAGTCTGTTGGTACGCCTGATGATCCACTGGTACGCAAGGCAATCTTCATAGAGTTTTGGTACGCTGAGTGGTGGTACGGAAAACAATCTTCAAAGTTTGGTACGCGACGGTTATTCAGTGGTACGCTGACAGTTACACCGTACCAAGTTGGTACGCTGCTTAGCCTGGTACGCCGAGTATTTTGGTTCATGGTCTGGTACGCTGAGTCTGTGGTACACAGGTGGTCCGTTGAAGATTTGTGGTACGTTGGCTAACAGATTGGTACGCTGAGAGTGATTTGGTCCGCTAGCAGAAAAGTGGTATTCACTAAAACTGATGTAACTTGAATTCCGTTAAGAGTTACGAGAGCTAATACCATCCAAAACGTTCGTCTTTTTCTCGCCTAACAGATAGTACCCTCCGATTTGACCTCCAGAATCCGCTTGGAAGACCTTCGTTTTTGAGTTTGAAGTTTTGACGTTCGATTTTTAACTTCAAGATGAGTGATTTTCACGCATTTTCAGCTGCTCAAACATCGTTGCAAGCAATGATGAATTATGATAATGAGATAGGAACAACTCAGAAGGTCCCTAAGTTGTTACGATTGGAAGATTATCACAATTACAAGAAACAATTTGAATCATATATATTTTCTCAATATGTTGATTCTTGGATCCCAATTGAAAAAGAATATGAGTATCCGATGATAAGCCCGAGAAAGCCAAAGATGATAAGTGGTTTGATGCTGATGAAAAGAAATTTTTTGCAAGAGAGAAGAAAATGTATAGCTTTCTTACAATGGCTTTACCTAAAGATTTGATGCATCAGTTTAAGAATTATACAACTTGTAAGGAATTGTGGGATTCTATTGCTGAAAGATGTGAGGTTAATGAGCAATATAAGAAGACTCGAAAGAAAGTGTTAAAGAAAGAATTTGATAATTTTGGTCATTGGGATAATGAAAAAGTGTCAGATTTGATTGCAAGGTTCTCACACTTGATCAATGAACTTGACGTTGTAGGTGTCAAGAAAGAGACTGGTGAATTGAAAGAGAAGTTTCTGGAAGCTCTACCCGAAAAGTGGGAAAATTATGTGATTATGTTGACTAATGATCCAAGTTACTCAAACTGGACATTCAATCAATTGACTAGCAAGCTACAAGCTCGTGAAATGGAACTGATTATGAAGAAGTCAGAATATCCATCCGTTCAAAATCCTGAATTATATTTCAGCGAAAATTCTGCTACCCTGCATGCTAAAGCAAAGTCTACTTCTGCTCAAGTAACTGAAGATATAGCTGTTATTCCTGATAGATCAATAAACAAGTCTACTTATCCTCAAGCAACTGAAGATATATCTGCTTTGTTATCTGCTTTCATGTCATCTTCTTTTGGGTCAATTTTTAGTCAAATCGATCAATCTGGTTTGTTTCCCGATGATTCAGATGGATGATGATCAGTTGCATAAGTTAGATTTAGATTGGCAGTTTGCTATGCTAGTTGAAAGAGGAAGACAGATTATGAAGGCTATTATTCATGGAGACAAACTTGGATTAGATAAGTCAAAGCTTAAATGTTTCAAATGTTCCAAATTCGGACATTTTGCTTGTGAATGGAATCAATCCTCATCTGAATCAAGTACTTCGGATAAGCAAAATCACAAGAAAGACGGAAAATCTATGATTTCTCAACTTGATGAACTTTATGATTGGTTTAATGACTTTCCTAATGAATCTGCTTTTATAGCTAATGTGCAGATAAAGAACAAATTTTGAAGTTGCAAACTGAGAATGAAGAGTTGGTTAAAAGTGTTAAGAAGTGGGAGAGTGAAGCAAAAGATGTCATTGGTGATTTTGATGCTTTATTTTATAAATCCACTGGAAAAGTCGACTCTCTGAAGCAATCTTATGATGAACACTAGAAAGAGTACGATGAAGTTACTGTTGCAGAAAACCAACATCGATTGGTTCATTCTGAATTACAAGACAAAGTTATAAGTTTGAAAGAAGAAAATCAATTGCTGAAAAGAAATATTGAGATTCATAAGGGCAGGGTGAAGAAAATTACCAAAGAAGTGTATGATGCCCATGATCAGATGGGATAAGAGAAGTTTTTGTCTAATAGAGCGTCGGAACAGTTGATTGAATCAGAAAAAGCATTGCGTGAAGCTCCACAGAAAATATCTGATTTGAATGTTGAAGTGTTGGATCTTAAGAGGCAGTTGAACAATTTGAAGAATTCAAATTCTTTCACCAGTTACTTATGCAAAGATGAGAATTTCAAGAAGGTTTTTGGAAGCGAAGAGCATAATCAAATTCCACATCCAGTTATTCGATCTGATGCTCTAGCTGATATTCATGTTTCTGATAAAACTGGAGATTATACTGAATTTGTGTCTGAGAAGTCTGAGAAGACGAAACCAAAGTCTTCAAACAAGAAAGTGGACTCTTCAATATCTGGTGCACCCATATTTGTTAAATTCGTTTCTGGTGGAACTAGTGTAGTTAATAAAGAAATTTATGATGTAAGATGAAAAGATGGTGTCTGATGAACAATTGGCTGTTGAGTTGGTAGAAGCTAACAATTTGAAGGGTATTAAAGCTAAATTTACCCAGGCTGCTAAAGCTGGTCCTTCTAGTTCTCAAATTGATTTGTTAAAGCTACCAGGTTACAAAGGTTCTGGTTTGGGTAGTGAAGGCAAGAAGTTTGAGAAGAAAGGACTACAAAAATGTGCCCAAGAAGATTCCAAAAGAAAAGAAGGATACCAGTTTGGAAAAAAATTATCATTTGGCTCAGGTGTTCATTTCTACCATGGAAAAAGGATTCGGGGGCTGATCAACCATTCAAAGATTCTTCATCATCTGGATCGAATTTACGCTTCGAAGTCCTACTTCCAAATGGGTACATGCTAATCGGTTTCACATATTTGATGATTCTTCTGATTCTTTTGACTCCGATGATAGATGCCCTTCATTTTAGGACAAACCACAATATTAACGATCTTATCTCTTTGTGCTATCAGTGTCGCCGAAAGGAACACATGGCAAAGGATTGTCCTGAAAATGTCGAAAGAACATTTTCTAAAAAATCTGCCACATTTATAGATGAATCAAAATCTAAAAAGAAATAATTTTTCAAATTTGATTCTAGTGTTGGCAGGTCATCACAGAATGATGATTCAGTAAAAACTGAAAAGGCAAAAATGCAGTGGCCACCTAAAGTAGTCAGCAAGGCTGCAACTAAATTTGTTGAAGACACTGGTCGACTAGAAGTTGTGTGCTTTGGGTCATTTGAATACTAATCTTTAAATCTAGTGTGCAGGTACTTCAAGAAGACCTATTGGTGATTGTGAAGTTCAAAGCTTCAAGCAGTTACTGATAGTGGAGTTTCCTGCGTAACTTAAGTTGAATGCTTCATCTTACTAAACTGAAAGTTTTTCTGAAAGCTAAAAACTGAAAGGTATCAGTATCGATTGGTCAATTTTCTTTCTTTTATATTTCGTATGTCATTTAGAGGGAGAAAATTTGAAAAACCAAAAATACTGTTTTGTGTTTTTGTTAAAATGAAAAATCCAAAAATAGAGTTTTCATTTTAAGGGGGAGAAAAAGAAAAATATAAAAACATTGAAAGAAAATGGAAAAATACAAAAACATTGAAAAACAGAAAAATACAAAAATATTTAAAAATGAGAAATTGATCCGATGTAATTGGAAAATAATGGTACATTGGCTTACGTGTCCGACTCATGGATAAAATAGATGAAAAAGCCATAAGATCATTGTTTGATGTGTTTGTAGGCTCGGCATTAAATCAGAAAGTATTCAGATGTGATATACATTAAATACTAATACTTGACCAAGTAGACAATATCTTGATTCATATTTCAAGATATCAAGAAAAAGATATGTGAAAAAGAAAATGAGAAGTCACTGTGTATACATGTTTTGCAAAGATTTAAACTTGTCTGATTTTCTTTATTTTGTCAAACGATCGGACTTTCTCTGCGTGTCCACAAGACCGACCTGATTGTTGTTCGTTTGACGTTCTGCTTTATTTTCTTTGGTGTTTCGTATAACTCATCGGACTTTTTCAGCGTGTACGGGAGTATCGACCTGATTGTTGTTGGGTTATACAATTTCAACTTGTTTTTATTTTCTTATTTTGTTAAATCCGAGGCCTTATCTGCGTATCGAAAGATCGACCTTAAGGTAGACGATTTAACATTCTTATTTCTTTTGCATGGAACACAGTTGACGATATCATGAATTCAATCATTATTTGATTAAACCACAAATCAAATCACAAAGTGTGATAAGCAAATACATATCTGAGTATGTCTGATAGTGTGGGGTAAACTGGTCAAAGCAATCTAATGAATACCTTAACATATCCAGATGTTATGAGTATGATTGTGCCTGAGTATAAAATGGACAAATTATACCAGCAATCGACATGACTTGTGTGCTGAAGTAATTGAAATTGAAGTGTAGTTCAGCATTTCATGACCAATATGATCCCAAGTCGTGATCTTTCTCGCAAAAGACAAAAATAGTGTCTGATTCAGTATTGCATTTATGTTTCATATCTGAAAATTCCAAAAAGATTTTAGGTGTGTTTTAGCATAAACTTGGTAAAATCCAAAAGATTTTCGGTGTGTTTTGATGTAAAGTTTTAAAAAGCCAAAAAAAAATTGTTTCTTATTTGTTTTCGACCGATCGATACACGATATGAAATCAAAATTTCAAAACTATATCTTGGATTCTCGAATAGAAGTTATGCACCAAGATTAAATTAATTTTTCAAAACGAAAAGGAAAGCTGCGTTTCTGTCTTCTGAAATTGCAGGCTCTGTGTGACAAGACTCAAGCATGGTGAAAGGGGAGTATGTAATATCTTTCACAAGTGGATCTTGAAGTTCAAATATTGTTCATGTTTGATCCAGCCATGCAAGCTCTATTTCTGACAAGATTTCAAGTTGAAGATCAGATGCAGCAATGCAGAAGATTAAAGACTGAAGTTTAGTTAGATAGATAGATAGATACATACACGTTAAGGGGGAGTTTGTTAGAGGATATTCCTATGCTACGTGGTGTCTCTTGTATTGTATCTAGTTTAGAGCACCTTTGTGAGTCAAATGGTTAACATACCATTAGGGGCCGTACCATATAGTCCGCCGTACCAGTTGGTACGGGCGGACCAACTGGTACGTGGGTTGGTACGCTGCACTTAATGGCAAGTATGAATAGTTTGTGTTAGAGAGAGTTAGCAAGTTCTGAGAGTTTAATCTTCTTAACTGTATGTATTTGAGTGTGTTCTATATCTCTCTCTAGATTCCTTGTAATCATCTCAGTGAATCAATAAAGCAAAGCTTTATTTACCCTTGTTGTTAATCATTTAACCGAATCATACAGTAGTAAGATCCCTACGAGGTACTTACATTCTAAGAATATTTTGTAGGTCTGTTTTGTTTTTCCATGAGAACTTGAAAAAAATTTATAAAACACTGAAGAACTTTTTGTAGCATTATTTTGTTGTACAATAAAACTCATAATTGCATAATCCCTTCTATTATATGTGTATGTGTGGATGTGTGAATAATCCAGTAATACACATTACATTGTTAAAATTTAATTCTTATATTCATGGAATGGATAAAACAGATCATATGTATTAGGTATTAAAGAAATTTAGTTTAATCAACTTAACAATAACAACTAAAGTCAATATTATAAAATTTGCAAAGCCATGCTCAATATGTTTACTCATATATAAGAGGTCCCAAAGAGAATATTTTCGTATAATACATTTTTGTAATAACAACTAAAGTCAATATTATAAAATTTTCAAAGCCATGCTCAATATGTTTACTCATATATAAGAGGTCCCAAAGAGAATATTTTCGTATAATACACATTTTTGTATAGAATATTTGACTTCTTTTTAATAAAAGCTAAATATTTGACTTCTTATGTAGAATACTTAATAAGTATGTGAATTATGAAAATAAATAGTTAAGTTTGTGTAATATACTAAAATGGGGTGAGTATTACACCAAAAAATTGCAACATCTACATCATTTTGGCATGACGGTGTCTTGATTGGAGATGGTTCACACCAAATTTTACATCATTTTGGTGTTTTAAAATTTAAAGTATCCATTGGAATGGTCTAAGCATATTGCGTTTACCATAAATTAACAAAAATAAAATATTGATCAAGAAGTGAAAAGAACTAACCAACCACTCTTTTTTACACTGAAATCCTTCTTAATTTAACCTTGCTACTTAAATTACTTTTTTCATTCCTTTCTCGTTTTAGATTTATAACCTACATAAAGAGTTGATTAGTTATTTAGAAACTACTAGTCGGCAGGTCCGTGCGATGCACGGACAAGGCCAATGTAAGCTAATGTTGAAAAGTTTCGAAAGGTACAACATAAGAAAGACATAGAACTCCGCAAGAGAAAGAATATATGTCATTAAAGCATCCTGAAATTCCATTTTGATCACATATCTGATCCAAGAAACAGAGTTAGATTGGTTGTAGAAAGATTGCTAAAAGAAAAAAGTGCTTAAAACTAAACTCATATGTCAAGTGATTTTGTTTATAATCTATAAAAATATAATAATAACTAAAGTTATATCAAATGGGAGAGAATATGGGTTATATTGGTGTCATTCATACATGTAACATGATATAATAAAACATGTAGCAACAACAAAGGATCAAAAACTTAAATTGTTCGACGATGGGGCAGCAAGAGCAAATTATAACATGTTCGAACACAAAACAGGCTCAACCAAACCAGCACAAACACAACCTAACAAATGTTGAAGTGAGTGATTTCATCCAGGTGGGTCCGGTATTCGTGAAGCTCAAAGCGCAAAAGCTTGTGTCGAGGCAATCCCGTCTTCTCTAAGAATGAGCACCATTCCCCTTTCATTCTTAGGCAAGGGTCTACGCCATATTGACCGGCCCAAATAATCTCGACCCAAAATTAAACTAACCCAAACCGTAAAACCGCCTGTTTGTAAGGATGAATGGTGAACTTCCGAAACAGAGATCTGGGGATAGACTGCAACAGGAAGTTGTTAAGCACATTTAGTTATTATAAAATAAGTGGAGAGTTAATCAAAATTAGTTATTATAAGATAAGTGAATAGATGTTGCGCACGAAATATACCAGTAGTTGGGTGTCTAGATTATGGGAGATGAGCTGCTTGAAGTAGTGTGGATTGAGGTCGTTGTCAACATGGGTGGATATAGAGACGGTGTAGTAATGATGTGGCTCTTGGTGCAGTGCAACGCCTACATCGGTGAAGACATCGACTGTGTAGTGGAAGTGTCGGTGTTCGGTGCTCCCTTGGTATGTGAAAAGAAGCCAGCTGCCAGAATCAATTCCATTTTCAACATAGAACAGTGGTCAGCTTAGCCCTATGTATTTTGAGGGGACTTGTTGCTGTGTTTCTAGGTGAGTTCGTAAACCACATCTACAACCAAATCTTGTTCCCTACCATAAAGTTTAACTTTCTTTGCACCTCTACGTGACCGCCACTATGGAAACTGAATTGGTGCTACCTATAGTTAAATGATGTAGAATATCAGTAACGCATGCACAATAAACAGATTAATGGCCGGGCCTTTTTATATACACTCCATAACACGTGATGCATGTTCATTAAAAAGTGAGGTAATTTTGTTGAGAGCCTTTATGTTGTCTTCTATTTAAAGCATAATGTGCAATGTATTTTAGGTGTTTGAAATATATTTACTGTTGCCATCAATAACTTATATTATACTTAACTAACCTTATATTGAGGTTAAACAGTCTCCAATAGGCTATGCTCTTCTTTTGTGCAGCTGTGCTAATTTACATATGTATGACAGTACACCAAACAAAATAAGACTTTTTTACAGTTAGCTTTAGCTATTTTCCACTTGGTATGCACTAGTATTTTGACTATTATGTCTTTCTATTTATGTGTACTGATTTAGCTAATTTTAATTTATATAATGTTTGTGATTGTTTTTATTATTGACTTGCCTTTTATTGGATTTGTATCATATGAGAAGAGAGCTATTGAAAGGTTCTTAATTTCTTTGCTATAATAACATTTATTTACAACGCTTATTAAAAATGCATTTCTTTATCACGTTACATTGAATAATAGAAAGACCCAAATTAGGGATAATTAGGCTAATCACATTGTTTTAATTTTCTTCACAGGAAATAGCTTCCCATGAGCAAACAGATTCAGAAAAATAATATAAATATGAAGAAAAAAAATATGAATTTGAACAAATTTGCCGAAAGAAATCAGAGACAAAGAACACATTTGTTTGTTTTTTGTGTGTTTGTTTATTTTTACTGCTTCTTAGCTAATGCATGTGTGGATTTCTTCTTTTGGGGTTTGATTTGGTACTTGTTTTTTGTTTCCGTTCTTGCAATTATTTGTTTCAATTGCAACTTTGGCTCTTAGTTCATGTATTGACCGATGCATGCTTTGCTCTCCTTTTTTATCTTTATATTTGATTAGTTTATATATGCTCCTTAGGTAATTTTGTTGAGAGCCTTTATGTTGTCTTCTATTTAAAGCATAATCTGCAATGTATTTTAGATGTTTGAAATATATTTACTATTGTCATCAATAACTTAAATTATACTTAAAAAAACCTTATATTGAGGTTAAACAGTCTCCAACAGGCTATGCTCTTCTTTTGTCCAACAAGTTAATTTACATATGTATGACAGTACACCAAACAGACTAAGAATTTTTTACAGTTAGGCTATCCGTAGTGGGGCTCCATGGAGGCGCCATGGAGCCCATAACGCCCCTATAACGCCCCTCTCCCACCCCCCGGGGCGCCATGTTAGGAGAAATGGGGCTTGGGCGTTATCAGCATCACGCCTCCCCCTCTCTCACTTTCCGGCGCCATGGGCGCTATCCCCACTACGGTGGGGCGCTATAGGGGGCGCCATAGCGCCATCACCACCTCCCACTACGAAAAGCCTTAGCTTTGGCTATTTGCCACTTGGTATGCACTGCCATTTTGACTACTATGTCTTTTGTTTTATGTGCACTGATTTAGCTAATTTCCATTTATATAATTTCTGTGATTGTTTTTATTATTGACTTGCCTTTTCTTGGATTTGCATCATATGAGAAGAGAGCTCCTGAAAGGTCCTTAATTTCTTTGCTATTATAACATTTATTTATAGCGCTTATTAAAAGTGCATTTCTTTATCATGTTACATTGAATAATAGAAAGACCCAAATTAGGGGTAATTAGGCTAATCACATTGTTTTATTTTTTTTCACAGGAAATAGCTTCCCATGAGCAAACAGATTCAGAAAAATAATATAAATATGAAGAAAAAAAAGATGAACTTGAACCAGTTTGCCGAAAGAAATCAGAGACAAAGAACTCATTTGTTAGTTTTTTGTGTATTTGTTTATTTTTGCTTCTTCTTAGCTAATGCATGTGTGGATTTCTTCTTTTGGGGTTTGATTTGGTATTTGATTATTGTTTCTGTTCTTGCAATTTTTTATTTGGATTGCAACTTTGGCTCTTAGTTCATGTATTGACCGATGCATGCTTTCCTCTCCTTTTTTTATTTTTTTTATATTTGATCAGTTTATATTGTTTGTTCTTTAATTGCAGGTCTAGAGATCGTTTGCAGAGTTCATTTCTCATTTAAGGGCAGGTATTATTTTTAGCTCCTCTTTTAGCATGCGACCTCATTATGTTTTATTATGGATTGTGTATGCATGCGTTCTATAGTTTTCAATTGTATTTGTGATGCCTCTGTTTATTGATACCGAGCAACATAAGATTAAACCCAGATAACTCTCAAGTTCATTAGCAAGATTTGTATCCTATTCAAATATATCTCTTGGTCTGTTAGAGCTAAAGGACTTTACCCTGCCTTTTGTGAGTGTAAATTGTTTGTCACATTGGGTAAGTTGTCAATTTGATTAACTTTGTATCTGCTTTAAGAAAATATTACCTACTACCTGAACCAATTGCTTTTTTATTTTAGCTTTTACGATTATGCATTACTATTAAGATTATTTAAATTGAAATATAAGAACTGTGTGAGATATCATCTTGGTATTTTGAAAGAAATTGAAAAATTGGACTTCTCAGGTCAAAATCAAGAATAAATGAAGGATAGTTTATTGTAAGAAAGTGATATGACAGTGCTAGTTTTGGTTTTTCTAACAGGGTTTATAACTGTGCTGCACTCATGAACAACACAGGTACTCGAAGATTTTAGATAAACTTAATCTTACACATCTAAAGAGAAAAAGAGCTGAATACTATTGCAAGGTTGATGAGTCAATTATACTAGGGCATGATTAAGTCTACCTAAAATACACATCACAAACAAAACTATCTTCACTTTATGCAAGATGCAAAAAATATTAAATAATGCTCTTATCTAGTTTTTAGGAAAGTGATAATAATAAGTGGCAATTATACATAAAAACTGAATAAAAAACATCAATTTGAAAAAACATCAATTTGCATAAAAACTGAGATAACCAATGGCTCTCAAGCTTTCCCTCTCTCATCACCATCTTCTTCATCATCATCTTCATCATGTTTCATTTATGAATACACCATTGCTTTTAACACCACAGCAAGCTGCAGACTTGTAGCCTGAAAACTGGATAGAAAGCTCAAAAGTAAATAACTCATTCGAAATAATAATGTTTTATGTGTCTATTGTATATATTTAAAGTAAGAGTTGCCCTTATAATTTTCAATTGTTGTGTGGCGTAAGAGGTTCTCTTCATATATAGGTGGGTCAAACACGCACAACTGGTAAAACACGTCTTACCAAACCTGGTACAATTATTCTGTGGTGTAAAAGCTTCTCTTCATGCTACACTTTTGTCGTCCCGTATAATGAGATGCAACTTACAACAAAACCTGAGTAGAAGGAAAAGTATGTTGTACATTCCTGCATCGTACATTTAAGTTTAATTGATCCGACTTTTTCAACTTGCCTTTTTTATAACCTGATGATAAAGATTAGTTAGTATTCATAGATATTGAAATACAACTATAAGTTTTTGTTAAGCCATTATTATGAGCATGAATATTGTTCTTGTGATGGTTCGTAAATAATAAACATGAATATGGTTCAGAATAATGACTAAAAAAAGCAGTAATAACTCTAGTTATAAACATAACTTGTATTTCAACAATGGAACGTAAGTATCAATTGTGAATTGACAAAATAAGCATAAAAAATGAATGAAAAAAGAAAAAGAAAAAAGAAACACCTGATTTATGGGAGGGGCGGTGAAAGGCTGCTATCCATACAGGACCTTAAGTTTATCCTGAATTAAAAAAATTTCCAAACATGATATTAACATTAGTCTTTATAATAAGCTTTTACCGTGCATAATTTTTTAATTAACAGCAAAACATTTTTATTAAAACAAAACTAAAATATGAAGGATAATAAACAAATAAAAAAACTTACACCAAACATAAAGAATCATTGAATCAAGTAGCTAGCGTAAAGAAAATTAAAATAGCAGTCTTCATTACCTGCTTCAACTACACAAAGTCTAAGAATATTTGTTTCAAACATTTTGGCCAGAGTACACTTTAATTACAACACACATAGGGACTCCTTTTTCTATGATTTTGGAACCGAATACGCAGGCCATATAAGAAATAACCCGCATTGTCAGCAGAGCGCCAATGATGATACGGATGATTGTGAGGACAACACCGATGGGGATCCAGAGGAGGATTAGAAGCGTAGTGGAGGGAGTTGGCCGCTTCACCAGCCGTCCGTCGGTTTTCTGGTGTGGTATGGGATACATGTCTTTTTTAATTATGTATGGTGCGTTTAGTTGTTTCTGCAATGAAATAAGACATCATGAATTTGCATCTCCTTCCATGCACATACATGATACACCATAAATGTCATCCCCTATAATTATTAGAAATGCCCCACTAATTTTGTGCTCTAAATGAGTTCATAACCGTGCTACAGGTCATTCTCGATTTGAAGCCCTCATTGTGTACTTAAAGTTTGAGCTATTGAGAATATACTAAAGTTAAACACTATTGACTATGTTTAAATCATTTAAAGAAAACATAAACATGTAAGAACCTAATGTGAGGTCAAATAAGTAGAAACATCATAAATTGAGCTCCATTGACTTGAAGGACATCCAAGCATTTGCTTCCGTTTTCATATCGTTCTAAAAACACGTGCATATGACGATTGAAGGCTAACAAATCCAACATCTACAATAAGAATGCAAATTGACCAATTAATACTCATTAATCCTCCAAACCAAACATAAACATATTCAAAATCAAATAGAAGAATTGACCTAATAATCAAACAACCCTAACTACCAGTACAGAGCCAAACAAATTGAAACAACCAAAACAAAGGAAATAAATATAGGGGAAAACCTTCAGTGGAAGACAAACCAATTGAACAATCCAAACAATATGAGAAAATGAGCTTCTTGTCCATTCTTCAGTTCCTGTTGATGTTAGGGGCAAAACATAATCTCAGTCCATATAGGAAATCATAACTGATTTTGAAACCATCGGAAAAAAAAGATAACATTGCTTAATAAAAATTGATGAAAAAAACTTTGTTTAAAGAAAAACTCACTTTTCTCCAAAAGAACCTGCAATCTCTTCTTCCTTGGTTTTAACAACTGATTTTGGAAAATCCGGTGAAAAAACACCCTAAAAAGAATGCCTAGCCAAGCCAGGTATGTAAAGTCTAATGTGAATTTGAAGTCAACAACAAATTAAACTAAAGAAGGATGTAGCAATTAATATCATTTTACCTGTCTCTTGGGCATCGGCCTACAAAAAAATTCATGAAAGTTGGAAAATAATTCAGAATCAAGAATGTTTTACCGAAATTAATATGATAAAGTATGATTTACCTGCCTCTTGGGCTTTTCTTGAAGCCAGATTCAGATCATCCCCTGTTCTTGATGCGACCTCCATTAACTTTCCCAATCTGAAACTGATCTCTTTTTAGGACCGAAACAGTTTCTATAAACCCTAAAGAAATTGGAGTTTCTCCATCAACGAACGAATTAGAGAGAGAGAGAGAGAGGCAATAAGGTTTGGTGGATGAGCCAGAGAAGACAGGCGGTTTCGTGTGAAGACTGATGAGACAGAGAGATAATGAACTCAAAATACAAATGCCCTTAAAGTTAAATAAAACTACAAGTTTGCCATCTGAAACTATTCATCAACTTGTAAATTGAAGATATATACAAGATGTTGCGATCCGCGCTTCGCTGTGGATGCTCTTCGATGATATTTTTTGATAGTTCGGGTTGATTACAGTGGTTGTTAAGCCCCTACGGTTACTAATGATACTATATAGATGTCGGATGTGTTTCCCATCGGACACTGCCATAATTAAGTCCCATCCTAGTCAAATATTGCAGGTACTATGGCACAAGTAGTAAAGGATGTTATATGGGCATGTGAATGGCACTTGCGGAGCAAGGGCTGGATGGGCGCAAGTGGATTCAAAGACGCTTAACTTTTATAGGCAATTAATTAGCTGAGTTAAGGATGTTGTCATTTTACGCTTTTACTATGTGTAATCGCATGTGATATGTTCTAATAAAATCCTTCTTTTACCTATCTCTCATATAAATCTCTGATTCACTCTAAGCTTTGTTCATAATCACATTAATATCATTTGAGCGAGATTTTTTTTCTTCATCATGACGCCATCCGTTAGTGGATTCATGTTAATTTGGTGATTTGAATGGAGTCACAATTGGAGAAAGTTAATGAGTTAAAGGACGTCGACGATGTTGTTCTTGCTAATGAGCTGATTGATTCTGAGAATGATGCAGAATTTCAGTTGAAAAGTGTCGTTCCTTCATTTTCTGTTGGAGGATCGAAGTTCGGTGATTCTTCAACTCCGAAATCTAAATTTTCGTTTTCAGCTACTCATTTGGATAAGTCTGCACGAACGACGACGAGAAGCAAAGATGTTTCTGCTAGTCTCAATAGTACCGATGAGTTTGAACAGGAGTCACTGTATCGGAATCGTGAACTGTTACGATCGTTGAAAAGCAGCAGCATTCTGGTAAGCTCATTGTTGGTCGTACCAATCAAACTGAAACGGAATCGGCAAGCCAATTGTTGGCCAAAAGGGATTCAGGTGTGTTACTTCTGGAGGAGTCCGGTAAGGCAAAGCTGGTAGACACTCGACAAGATGACGCGGAGTGCTTTCGAGACGGTTATACTCCTGTTAAAAAGTTTTTGGGAGGAATCGGTATCAAGATCTGGTAGTTCCATATAAGCCAACTTCTATTACCTCACAGTCTAAAATTCCTGCTTGGATCGCCAAGGCTACTTTTCTAAAAAATTTAAAAATGTCGTCTACAATTAGTAAATATGGTGGTATGGCCGAACCGGATGATCACGTGTTCGAATTCTATACGGCGGCTCAGCTAGAAGGCTGGTCAGAGGAGATATGGTGCCATATGGTTGTGCAAACATTCACAGGTATAGCTCGGATATGGTTTGACGCCCTTCCGTCGGGAGGAATATCAAGTTTTAAGAATTTGCGTGTTAAGTATTTGAGACAATTTAATCAGCAGAAACGGTGTGTAAAGGATATCACGGAAGTACATAACATTAGGCGGAAAGATACCGAGTCTATTGAGGACTTTGTTTCTCGATTCAATAAGGAAAGTATGAGGATCGTTGGTGCAGGAGATCAGTTCTGAATTTCCGGTTTTTGCCACGGGGTCCGGAACGCACATTTAGTTGAAAAGTTACACTAGGATCTGCCTACATCTATTGAGTCATTGATGGATAGAGTGCGGGCCTTTGTTAGGGGGGAAAATACTTGTAGTAACATGTTAGATGTGTAGCAAAGGAAGGTACAGGGAAAGGGCACAACAGTGTTTGAGCCTGGAAGAGGTGGTGTGTGACACCTCGTCAAAAACAGGTCAAACCTCTCTCCGTTGACTTTTTAGTTAAAATATTTATACGTGATTAACTGTATGATTAACTGATAAATCCCGCGTTTGTAGGCCCGTAAAATACGGAAGTTCCCATATTGTTAAATATGGAATTTTAATAACAAGAAATTAAATATAAAAATGGAACTTTTTTTTATATATTTCGTCAAACCGATATAAACTGTTAAAACATTTTATGAATTTAAAATGTGATCAAAATGTTACGTTGTCAAGACTTAGCCGAACAAAGAATCCGTTAACCCTATTGGGCCCGGTTAGGCCCAATAAGCCCAAACTAACTCGGATCAACCCGAAACCTAACCCGGAGACTCAGTCCGACTAACCGAGCCACTAACCCAAACCGGAACCCGATAACCCCCGGCCCACGTCATCTCTCTCTCTCTCTCTCTCGGCCCACTTGACAAACCGACCCAAGACCGGCCCGGTTCCTTTTCCAAACCCGTAACGGGCTTCGACCCAGTCACCTTTCCCAAACCGAATGGGCTTCGGCCCAACCCCCTTAACCGATTTCGCATTGGCTTCGGCCCGTTTCATTTGCGAGACCCGAATGGGCCTCGACCCATTCTCATTTCTAATTTTTATTGGACTTCGGCCCACTTACAAACAATTAGATAAATTAACCCACTAAAATTTTATAACCATTTAACCTAACCATTCTAACCCACTAATATTTTTATAAAATTTGGACTATCAATTTTTATAAAAATAAAAACCACCACCTTATTAGATTAAATAAACTTGGGTTATATTTTAAAAAGTTATAATTTTAATCACCTCTAACCATTTAATAATTTATAAAAGCTATCATTTAGTTATAAAACTTAAACAAGTTTTATAAAAATAAGTCACCTACATTAGAGAAGTTAGGAGGCATAAGAACTTGACAACACATGTTTAACCAAGGGTTAATACCCCTTAATTTGGGTATAAGTAGGAGACCAAGTCTACCTTTGGTCCCCCCACACCCAACACACTCAAACTCTCTCCCTCCTCCCTCTTCCCTTGAGCCGGCCACACCACCACCGCCAACCACCCTGCTGCCGCCGCAGCTCCACCACCGGCCGCCCTCTTCTCCGCCGGAGACCATCGTCGGGCCACCGCCACCCCCAACCGATTTTTCCTCTCTTGATTGTGAGTCTTCTAACTCACTTCTCTTTACACTCTTACACCCAAATAATGCCTACAAGTCTTGACAATAATAAACAAACACTTGCATCTTTGAGTTAAATCATCAAATCTCTCTTCTTTAATCCCCATTCTTCTTTGATCATAACATTTCCATGGTGTTATTGGAACTTAAAATAGCCATGGAGATGGGTGAAACACATGGAGAAATCAAAAGAAAGTATCTATGTGCACCTAAAGATCATCATGTTTAAATTTAATTAATTTATCCTAACACAAAGTGTTAGTGATTGTTATTTAATTACTTGGCCTAACACTAATGTGTTAGTTGATTGTTTCATATTTATGTCATAACACAAAGTGTTAGTTGATTTTATTTATCTTGTCCTAACATTAAAAATGTTAGTTGATTGTCTTTTATTTAAGAAAGTCCTAACACAAAGTGTTAGTTGATTGTTTTATATTTATGTCCTAACACAAAATGTGTTAGTTGATTTAATCATAAACCATATTATGTTTAAATGAACATATCACATGTTAATACTTATAATAAATTCATGGACTAAATGACTAGAATGTTACATATGTAACTTATGGCATAAATGACTAAAACAAATAAAACAATGTTTAAGGAACTAAATATAAGCTACTTGGCTAGTAACATATAAAATGGAACAAAGAGAAAAATTCTTGATTTAGTAAAAATATAACACATTTAATATGTGTTATAAAAGTCTTACAAGACAAAAAGAATTTTCATAGATCTTCTTTATTAAAAATGGAAAGAATAAATTTATGTCAAATGATTAATTTGACATAAATTCTTGGATTTATTACAAGTTTTAACTAATAAAAGAAATGTTATAAAAATGAGGAACTTTTCTATAAAAAGATATTGGTAAAATGAATATGTTTTATAAAAGGCTTTTATAAAAATGATCAAGCAATTAATTATTTTTATAAACCATACGGCGATATAAGCGAAAACGTAAATGTTTAAAATCTCCAAACAATTTCCTATCATGTTTTATTAAAACAATCCAAAAGTTTATGATAAATAAACTTTTATAAATCCAAGCGTCGCCAAGTAATATTTTTAGAACAATGTTTTTAAAAAGAAATAAATATTTCATGAAAAATGAATATTAAACGATTTCGATATATTAAATGATTAAATGTTAAACGATTCATGTTTTAAGAATGAATAATTAATCTTGACGATTAATTATGTTTTATTCACCAAGTATGGTTAATCAAAATTATTTGAAAATAATTATAACTTGCATGATTAACAAATTAAACACGTAATTATTTAATTAAAAATAATTATACAAACTTGTAAAAATAATAATAAACGTTATTATTTTTAAATTCAATATTCAGGACTTGATTGAACTAAAAAGTTGTTTAACCCTTTTGTTATATTTATTGAACATAAATATAAATAATCATGAAAGAATTTACTTAATAAATACAAGCTAACGGGTTTTCAAACGTATACAAACAAGATTAAAATGTCAAGACTTGACCGGTATTACTTGGGTGACTTATGTTACTCAAATGATTGTAGACCTTATGCATATGCCTATTTATTTTATTTAGGACGTTACGTGCTACTGTTGACTACACTATTTACTTGCCATTTACCTGCTGATCCAGTGAGTTTCACGGCCCCTTTTCCTTTTAACTGTTTTATACTTTGGGGGAGAAAACATGAAATCTGTTAAATGCTTTTTACTTAATATTATGGTTTATCTGTTAGCCGTATGACTACTTGTTCTCTTACTGATTGCCCAATTTGGTACATTATCGTTATAAACGTTTGTACAACCGTATCCCACCATTAATTGATTTCAATTAGTTCTGTACGAAATGATAGCTAGTGAATAGATCTATTTGGGTTTACAACCCTACCCTAACTGGTAGCTCAAGTTCTGACTCTGGATTGTCTGGGGGTACATGTCAGTTATTCTGCTCTGTTTAACATCTCTTGGCAAGAGATGATTTGGGTGGGTAAACCGTTAGTATTTGAAATCAAGGTTCAGGTGAGCTCATACATCCACAACGATAAACCCGTGTAATATTTAAGTATACTGAAAACTGTTTTACAAATGTCTTATGATAAATCATAAACCTATGAACCTCACCAACTTTATGTTGACTTTTTAAACTCATGATCTCTTAGGTAATTGATGCAACCTCTGAAGACATGCAAATGGGGCTTATCTATGCTATCAGACCTGCTTACGGAGTCATAATCCTGACTATCCTAATAAACCGTTCAATGTTTTTATTATTAATTTAAGACTTGTTTTCAAATGTAAGACATTATCATTGTCCACTATCACTTTCCGCTGCAATACAATGACGTAATGTTTTATGAAGTTTTAAATATGTTAGATGTTGTTCTATGTATCCTCGACTATGATTCCATTCTCGCTCACACCCGATACCGTTGACCGGGGTGTGACATGGTGGTCCCATTCGTAATAGTCAGAGGGGAGGCACTTGGAATAGGTGGTCTAACCTAGCGGAGGAAGGGATAGTTCTTTTGATCCTCAACACAGGGGAGGATATAACGTTTTTCGGAATGGGAAGTATGTGGAGTTTATAAATGAGATTTTAGCAATAGAAAAGGTGGACCTTCCGGTTCCTGCGAGGCAGCACCCTTCTTCGAATAAAATTTTTGATAAATACTGTGCAAATCACCGTGATGAGGGGCACACAACTGACAGTTGTTTTGTTTTAAAAAGTGAAAATGACAAGGCCGTGCGATCTGGGAAGTTGGGGCATTTGGTCAAAGTAATACAAGGGGGAAAACAGGATGATAAGGCAATGCCGGTAATACACATGGTGCATAGGCAGCGGGGTGCTAAGTTAGTTAGGAATGTACGGGGAAATGTTTTAGAAATGCCTGGTTGGATGTGTCAGGAGATTACTTTTCCACTAATGAGGCAAGATATGGCGACACATGAGCCAGTAGTTATCACTGCTCAAATTACGGGTTATGAAATTCGAAGGGTGTATGTTGACTGCGAAAGTGCTACGGAGATCATGTATGAATCGTGTTTCAGACAGTTGGAAGCAAGTGTGAAGAGCCAGTTAATGGTGTCTAGAACCCCTTAGATTAGTTTTGCCGGAGAGGTTATAAGGCCTATCGGAGATATTACGTTGCCAATAACTCTGGGTCAAGAAAGTTGTTTTAGGTCGATGGAAAATAACATTTTTGGTGGTAAGAGCAACATCGGTGCATAATGTGATCTTAGGGAGGCCAGCTTTGCGAAAGTTGGGAGCGGTAATTTCGATGGGAACACTTATTTCTGATGAATGTATAAGCATAATGGATGTGCGAGCTGCAAAAGATACTGATGTTAGTTCATGGAACGAGGATAAATCGGATAATGTGGATGAAATTTTGTCTGATAAGTGGGTGGTTAACAAAAAATTTCCGGATAAAAAAATGCCGGTGGGATTAGCAGTAAAGGGGGATATGAGGAAGAGATTGTTTGAATTATTAAAAGGAAGTTCACATGTGTTTGCTTGTGAACCATAGGATATGACTGGTGTCCCACGAAATTTGTCTGAGCATTGTTTAAACGTGTTCTCGGATAAAAAACCAAACCATCAACATAAAAGAGGAATGGATGCTGAGAGAGCAGCTGTTGTGAAAGAGGAAGTAGATAAGCTGGTGGAAGCAGGCATTTCGTGAGAGGTTCAGTACCCTGCGTGGTTGGCAATCCAGTTTTGGTAAAAAAAAAAGGGGGAGATGGGTCTTGGCGGATGTGTATAGATTTTAAAGATTTAAATAATGCTTGCCCAAAGGATTGTTATCCTTTACCTGAAATAGGTTCCAAGGTTGATGCTTTCGCAGGGTATAATTGGAAGTGCTTCTTGGATGCATATAAGGGTTATCATCAAATTCAAATGGCCGTAGAGGATGAGGATAAAACATCTTTTATTAAGCGTGAAGGTACTTATTGTTACAAAAAGATGCCTTTTGGGCTAAAAAATGCGGGTGCTACGTACCAGCGGTTGATTGATAATACTCTCTAACCTTACGTGGGAAGAAACCTTGAGGCTTATGTGGATGACATAGTTATTAAAAGTAAAATCGAGGATGCGATGATGTGTGATATAAGGGAGACATTTGATCGGTTGTGTTCTATTAATATGAAGTTAAATCCAAAGAAGTGTTCTTTTGGGATGGAATCAGGAAAGGTTTTAGGAGTGCTTGTTTCTAAGGAGGGTATACAAGCAAGTCGTGATAAGGTCGAGGCAATTATATGAATGAAGTCTCCAAGCTCTATAAAGGAAGTGCAAATTCTGAATGGAAGGATGGTTGCTTTACACAGGTTTTTGGCTAAGGTAGCAGATATTTTGTTACCTTTTATGAAAGTATTAAAGGAAAGTTCGGGAAGGCAAGAGTTCTATTGGACACAAGACGCAGAAGATGCATTTTCTAAACTAAAGGATGTGTTAATGACACTTCCGACTTTGACAGCTCCGATAGTGGGGGAAGGGCTTCAGATGTACATCTCCGCTTCGTTGGGGGCTGTAAGTGCAGTACTTTTGGTGGAAAGGGTTAAGAAGCAAATGCATATCTATTATGTCAGTAAGGTGTTGAAACATTATGAGGTGCGGTATCCTCCTTTGGAAATGTTGGTTTTAGCATTGGTAGTTGCGACAAGGCATTTGAGGAGGTATTTTCAGGCTCAGTGTGTGGAAGTATTTACCTCTTTTCTTATTAATCAGATATTGAGGAGACCAAAAATGTCAGGTCGGTTGGTACAGTGGGTCATTGAGTTAAGGCAGTATGATATAATATTTAAACCCTGGGTGGCTGTAAAAGGACAGGTGGTGGCAGACTTTTTGGCAGAAATACCGCAAGGTGAGGAGGAAAATAAGGAGGTTGTGCCTTTGTGGAAATTGTACACAGATGGTTTTTCTTAAAGTGATGGGTCAGGTGCAGCAAGTTTGATGTTAATAAGTCCGGATGGTGATGAGTTGACACATTCGTTAAAGTTTAATTTTGCTACTTCTAATAATGAAGCGGAGTATGAGGCATTTCTGGCAGGGTTGCGTCTTGCGAAACAATTAGGAGCTAAGAGAGTGTTAGCGCATGTGGATTCTTTGCTTGTGACTAACTAGATAAATGGCGATTATGAAGTAAAGGGAGCCACTATGATATTATACTTAACTCAGGCTAAAGAGTTAATAAAGGAGTTTCAAAGTTGTGAAGTTATGTATGTCCCGAGGTCTCAAAATAAGAAGGTGGATGTGTTAAGTAAGTTGTCATCGACATCATTCAAACATTTGGCAAAAGAGATTCGGGTGGAAGTTTTGGAGCAGCCGTCTGTTTTAATCTCTCCTATATTGGATGTGCAATTATCGCAAGGGACATGGATGGATCCTATCTTGTTGTACCTTCAAGATAATGTGTTACTAGAAGGAAAGGATGAGGCTAGGAAAGTGTATGTAAATTCATTTCAGTATCAATTTCAAGATGGTATTTTATATCAGAAAGCCTTTTTGGGACCATTGCTGAGGATTTTAACTTTGGAGGAGGCAGTATATGTAACGCAGGAAGTGCATCGAGGAATTTGTGGGAGTCATACGGGTCCGCGGTTGGTTGTAACTAAGCTGGTTGGGCTAGGTTATTAATGCCCATGGATGCACAAGACTGTGACGAATGAACTGGTGAAATGTGATGAGTGTCAGCGTCTTGCACCTGTAAGTTTAAAAGCGAAACATGCTATGGTTCCGGTATTATCGGCGTGGCCTTTCCAAAAATGGGGCATTGATATTGTTGCTCCCTTTCCTGAAGCAGCTGGAAGAGTAAAGTTTTTGATAGTGGCAGTAGACTACTTTACGAAATGGGTAGAAGCTAAGCCTTTGGCGTCGATCACTGGTCAGCAGGTCAAAAAGTTCGTATGGGAACATATTATATGTCGTTTTGGATTTCCTTTGCATATTGTATCAGATAATGGAAAAAAATCCGCGGATTATCCCTTCCGAGAATGGTGTGAGGAGTTATCTATTGTGCAAACATTTACTTCAGTGGCTTATCCTCAGGCGAACGGACAGGTTGAGAGGATGAATAGGAGTATAGTAGAAGGGTAAAGGCCCGGTTGGACAAGATAGGTGGTGGATGGATTGATGAATTGTCGCATGTCCTCTGATCATTGCGAATAATGCCAAAAACAAGTAATGGGGAGACTCCTTTTAGTCTCACTTACGGAACAGAGGCAGTTATTCGAGTAAAGGTAGGAGTTCCAACAAGAAGGATGATGGAGATCTATTACAATGATGAAAGGCTAAGGGAAAATTTGGATGTTTTGGAGGAACGAAGGGAGATAGCTGCTATTCGCGAAGCGAAGTATAAGAAAAGTATGGCCAAGTATTATGATAAAAATTTTAAGAGTTTTCAGTTTAAGGAAGGAGATTTGGTGTTAAGGAATAATGAAGCAAGCAGGATGTTACCAAGTGGAAAGTTGTCTCCACATTGGGAGGGTCCTTACCAAATTCTGGAAGTGCTGGATAAAGGGTCATACATGTTAGGAAACAGTGATGGAAGTAAAGTGCCAATGACGTGGAATGGAATTCATCTTCGGAAATACTATATGCAAAGGTAGCGGAAGTGCAAACATTTCAGTCTTTTGTTTTATATAAATCATAAATGTACTTTGGTTTAGTTGTTCTATTTAAATAAAAAAAATAGTATATCATAGTATGAAGTATACGAATATGGAATTATGATATGAAAATTATAGGCAAGGAAAGCGCAAGGGATGAAATAATGATTTTCTACAATCGCAAAGGTTAAAGTTTTAAATAAACTAAACCTGAACTAATATGTTTAAGTTCAAAAAACAGCTAAGTTGTAATATACGTCCATGTTGATGCTCAATTGAGTATAATACGGGAAAATATCTTTCCTAAGAAGCTCTTAAGCTTATGTGGTGAAGTTGTGAAATACATCTAACCATAAGCGGACTCAAGTTATAAATATCCTTTTCTAAAAAAATGAAAAGGAAAAATTAAACCAAGTTCTAAAAGCAACTAAAAGCTACAAATCTTACTAGTGAATCTGTTAGGAAAGGTCAGGTGAAAAAAAAAACAGTGATTACATCACTAATAGCATTCATTCAAACAATGGAAAGGCTGAAATGAACCCTTCCGAATCAAAAGGAAGTTAAATTTGTTAAGGGTACATACCCTGATTACGTCATCAAAAGAAAGATTCATTTGTTCTTAAGTGAAACATGAAAGGGGCGGATGGTCACTTATGATGGGTTTCAGGCACTACAAGCATACTTAAACTCTTAAGGGTGCATGCAACCTAAAACCAGGATCTATGTTTTCTCTATTGAACCTATAACTAAGAATAAATAACGAACCCTAGACTATTTTGAAAATAAACAAACATGTAAACAAAACAGACAGAGTTACATACCTTTTAGTTGTTATAGTAAACAACTAACACAATCCCCTTCGACGTTGAGAAGCTAGCACCACAAGCGTCGTGCCTCTAATGGGATCACACCCAAGTACTCCAAAGGGAGAAAATTAAACTAGAAGTGGTTAGTCGAAAATCGAATTTGGTTAAACCACAAAGGAGGGAGAAAGAGAATGGGGAATACTCAACCCTTTGGTGCAAATTGGAATGAGATCTCAAGGCTCCTATTTATAGGCTTGAGTAACCTCCTCATTTAACAATTCCACCAATGTGGGATTATGATGAATTTCGAAAATTCCCTTGACCTAGAAGGGATTTTCGAAAATCTCAATGTGGGATAAACCCATTCCTAATATAAATCAACTATTGATTTAATATTTATCTCCTTTAATTAACAACCTGTTAATTATCCTCCCAAATAGTTTTGTCTAGTTAATTATTAAACTATAATAATTAACAACACTATTACTTTTCCCTTTTAATTAATTCTCCATTTGCTGAGTCTCGAGGGCAACCCAAAAGGACTGTGCTGCTATCAATTATAGTTATAGGCTTAGACACCTAATCCAACAGTCTCCCACTTGGATAAGTCTAATAACTATTATTGCCTTTGTAACTTCCTAGTTGATCAGCAAATTGTAGCTTCCAACGAACGCTGTCGAACTTTGACCCAGTCAGTTCGTGTCCTAAGATAAGAGATCATATAATCCTTCGTTCTACAAGATATCATTCGAACATGAGACATGGAATATAATCAATCTCATTGTTCAGTACTTCGTTTCCCGATTTCTGATTTGTAAGGACTTTAGAACTTCCAATTGAACACATCAATTTAGTCCTGACCGGGCCCGGCACTATAAGTCAACATCAAATCACCGAGGGGCCCAAAGATATCGCTTTTCCCGTTAGGGAAAAAGGAACGAATAAACTTTGACTTATATGCTTGCACCATCTACTCATCAAATCATGCACAACAATACGTTTTATAACATCGAGTTACCAATGCGTTTACGCATCATCAATGCACAACTGACTTGTAAACCACAACTCATATATCTCCGTTTAAAGATTATAAGATATTATCGTCTCAGAATTACTCGTGATAAATTCCATGAAGTAATCCTCTGAGCGTGGGTTAATCCAATACTTTAATCTCTATTTCAAAGTACTCATGAATATTGCAGCAATGCCATTGCCATGTCTAACACTCCTTAGACAATCTACAATTCCATTCATGACAGTCTTAATTCACTACTTACTTCCAAAAGTATGATCGACTGTGGAGTTTTGAATAATCTAATCATTCGGGAAGTAAAACATGCAAAAATGAAACACAACAACAAACCTTTGACAAAAGGTAGTAAACAAACTTATAAATAATTCTCCATTATTTAGTCACCAGAAGTCAATCACATTTACTTTGTTATAAGTTTCAACCTAACTGTTTAACTACTAAAACTGACATCATCATTGCCTCCTTTGATGCTTCGCTTGCTGCTATATACTCTGATTCACAAATAGAATCAACCACGGTCTCTTGCTTGGAACTCTTCCAAGTAACTACTCCTCCATTTAAGGTAAAGACCCAGCCAAATTGAGAACGAAAGTTATCTCTATCTGTCTGATAGCTGGCGTCACTATACCCAGTCACTCTCAATGTATCACAGCCACCAAATACTAGGACCCAGTCCTTAGTTCTTCGCAAATACTTGAGAATATTCTTAACCGCTACCCAATGAGCTTTACCTGGATTTCCCTGATAACGACTGACCATGCTCAAGGCAAAAGACACATCAGGACGAGTACATGTCATAGCATACATGATAGATCCAACGGCGGAAGCATATGGAACTCTACTCATTTCTGCTAACTCTTCATCTGTACTCGGGCTCTGAGTCTTACTCAGTTTGGTATTGCTCTGGATGGGTAAATCTCCTTTCTTTGAATTTTCCATACAGAATCGCTTCATTACTTTATCCAAGTATGTACTTTGATTCAGTCCAATTAGCCTTTTACTTCTATCCCTTGAAATCTTTATCCCCAGAATATAAGCAGCCTCTCCTAGATCCTTCATAGCGAAACACTTTCCAAGCCAGGACTTAACCTCCTGCAAGGTTGGAATGTCATTTCCTATAAGGAGTATGTCATCAACATACAACACTAGGAAGGTTACTATACTCCCACTAGCTTTGACATATACACAGGACTCATCCTCACTTCTAGAGAATCCAAACTCTTTGATTTTCTCATCGAAGCAAAGATTCCAACTGCGAGATGCTTGTTTTAATCCATAGATGGATTTCTCAAGCTTTCACACTCTATTAGGAAACTTTGCATCTACAAAACCTTCTGGCTGACTCATGTAAACATCCTCAGCCAACTTTCCATTTAGGAAGGCAGTTTTGACATCCATCTGCCAGATTTCATAGTCATGAAACGCAGCTATGGCCAGCATTATTCTAATAGACTTTATCTTAGCTACTGGTGAGAAGGTCTCATCATAGTCAACCCCTGGGGTTTGAGTAAATCCCTTCGCCACCAGTCGTGCTTTGAATGTGCTTACATTACCATGCATATCGGTCTTCTTTTTGAAGATCCATTTACAACCAACTGTCTTTCGACCAGGCTGTTCATCAATCAAGTTCCAAACTTGATTGTCATACATGGACTGTATCTCGCTATCCATTGCCTCTTTCCATTTTGCAGCCTCAGGGCCCGCCACGGCTTCCTTGTAGTTAGCTGGCTCATCCAAATTTACCAGTGTGTTATCACTGATAAACGTGTCACTATCTGCAGTTATATGGAAACCATAGAACTCAGGTCGGACGCTAACTCTTTCAGAACGCCTAAGAGGTAATGAATTGTTAAGTGGTTCAACTGGAATCTCTTCCTCTGGTTGAACCCTAGCGGTCTCAGAAGTTCCTTCATCGGTTGACTCTTGAATCTCTTCAAGATCAACATGGCTCCCACTGTCTTCTTTGCATATGAACTCTTTCTCGCGAAAGACTCCTCTTCGTGCTACAAAAACCACGTTCTCACTTGGTCTGTAGAACAAATATCCAAAGGACTTCTGTGGATAACCGATAAAAACACACTTCTCACTTCGAGGTTCAAGCTTGTCGTGAGTCTCTCGTCTAACGAAAACCTCACAACCCAAACCTTGATATGTGCTAGTGAGGGAACTTTTCCCGTCCACATTTCGTGAGGTGTTTTGGCAACTTTCTTTGTTGGGACAAGATTAAGGATATGGGCGGCAGTCTCTAAGGCATACCCCCAGAATGTGATTGGAAGTGAAGCTCGACCCATCATGGAACGAACCATGTCTAACAAGGTTCGATTGCGTGTCTCAGCTACACCATTAAGTTGTGGTGTCCTAGGAGGTGTCAATTGTGAAACTATTCCACATTCCTTAAGATAGTCGAGGAACTCGATACTAAGATACTCTCCGCCTCTATCCGACCTGAGCATCTTTATCTTCCTGCCTAGTTGATTCTCGACTTCTTGCTTGAACTCTTTGAACCTTTCAAAAGTTTCTGACTTATGCTTTATTAGGTAGACATATCCATATCTACTATAATCATCAGTGAAAGTCACATAGAATCGATTAGCATTTCTTGTGACTGATCTGAAGGGCCCACACACATCCGTGTGTATGAGATCCAACAAACCTTCACCTCTTTCACAAGATCCAGTGAAAGGTGATTTTGTCATCTTACCCAGAAGACAAGATTCGCACGTATCTTCTGACCTCAAGTCAAAAGACTCTAACACCCCATACTTTTGGAGCTGTTCCATGCGTTTCTTGCTAATGTGTCCAAGACGACAATGCCACAAACATGCTTTGTCTATATCATTAGACGAATCAATTTGAAATACACTATTGCCTAAGTTGTCTACACATGTCACAGTTTCATACACACCATTACAAGGTAAAGCTTCAAAATAGAAAACACCATTCTTATAAGCAGAAATGGAACCATTCTCATCATTAAAAGAAAAACTAAAACCTTGTTTAAACAATGCATGAAAAGAAATAATGTTTCGTGTCATTTCTGACGAGTAGCAACAATTCAATAACTCTAAAGTAAAACCATTACTAAGCACTAGACTATAAACTCCAATCTTGGTAACAGGTGAAGATCGCCTATTCCCCATGATCAGGTTCATCCTTCCACGCTCCATATCTTTACTTTTTCTTAGTCCCTGCACAACAGAGCAAATGTGAAAACCACATCCTGTATCAAGAACCCAAGAACCAGAAGATAATGAGTTATCAGAACGAATAGTGTACGTACCTGCAGACGATGGCTTTACTTTTCCATCCTTAATGTCCTGCAGATACTTTGGGCAGCTTCTTTTCCAATGACCCTTCTCATTGCAATAAAAACAAGTAGCTTCTTTGGGATCAGAGACAGGGGCAACATCAGAACTTTGCTTTGGCTGAGACTTTCCCTTCCAGTTCTGTTTAGGAGGACCTTTCCTCTTCTTGCCCTTTCCCTGGCCAATGGCTAGAACAGGAGTATTAGCAGGAGCGGAAACAACATTCTTCCCCTTCATTCCTGCTTCAGTCGTTCTTAGAAGATTGTGCAATTGAGCCAAAGTGGTCTCACTGTTGTTCAAATGATAGGTCAATATGAACTGATCATAACAACTAGGTAAGGAGTTAAGGACTATGTCAATAGCCAACTCCTGATCGATTTGCACATTCAGCTTCTCAAGGCGTTCCACGTAACGTTGCATCTTTTGCACGTGAGCGCTAACTGACTCCCCTTCTTTCATCTTGCTAGATATGAGGGACCTCACTATCTCGTACTTCTCTTGACGAGCTCGCTTATTGAACTTTTCCATAAGGTCCTTGTTCATCTCATACGGCCAGTAGTCCTCATAGTACCTTTGCAATTCAGGGATCATAGTGGCAACCATGACGCAAGCAACCTTTGATGCATCCTTCTTGTGTTGCTCGTACGTGGCTAATTCATCAGCAGTGGCGGTCTCTTCGTTTATTTCTACAAGTTCTTCTTCGAGGACATACTCCTTGTCTTCAAAACGAAGGGCCATCTTGATGTTGCGCATCCAGTCACTATAATTGGCACCATCCAATATGACTTTGGAGCAGATATTCAGTAAGGAGAAGTTGTGGGTGGAGGAGGAGGAGGAAGCAGTAGTATTCATTGGAGTAGTCATTTCTGAAAGCAGAGGGTGGATAAGTTAGATAAGAATAATTAGGAGTACAACTTATAAAATTCACAACTTAGAGAAGGGATGCCTGTAGGTCCGAGATCAAACCACCTACACGATATCTAGCCAAATACGAGTGCGGAATCCTCGTACAAGCTTGATTCAAGAGAAATAGTAGAAGAATAGACTAGATCTATGATAAAGATGAAGTCTTGAATGATAAATCTCTACTAGAAGCTGATCGTAAATAGCAATAAACCAGAAATCGTAAACTGCCTTGAATAGATTGAAAAGCTTTTATACAACTACTCAAAATGAGGTTTATATACAACCTCTACACATAATCGTAAACCTAGTCTGGCCCAATAAGCCCAAGTCGTAAACTAGACAAGCCCAACAACAAGATAAATAACTAGCCCAAAACATAAACTAACAAGCCCAAACACAAATGTTCATGCCTCAATTAAATATAGCCCAACAATCTTCCCCTAGGCATGAAACATTTGAACTTCTCTTCTACGGCAGCAGCAAGTCAAATCTGAATGAGGTTTGCACGTTGTTAAACCACCATCCCTTCTCTACAATCTTCTTAGCTGCACCATCGAAGATGCCAACCCTTACCGCATTTACCATATCAGTCTCGTCTGCAAGAATGGGTTGGGTGGCCAGAAGCTTTATATCTCTTTCACCAAATCGAAGAAGATCCACCGGGTCATAAAATCGGAATTGACGCATCGGCTTACAGAGAACCACCACCTCATGTGTTGTTGGATCGTAGTACCAGCAGTCAAAGTTTCGTACCAGTGTTCCATCCTCGATCTCATCCAACATGTTGATGACCCTAGTACGCTTGGTCGGTGGCCTCCGTACTTCTCCAATTGGCTCCCCTGTCACAGGGTCAGATCCTGTCTCTCTCCATCTCACTTCTTTCAGCTCAAAATCCCTGAAATCATTCTGCATGTGGCTTAGCAGGTTATCTCTGATCTGATTTCCCTCTGGTCCATTCCATCTGTTGATAAAAGGAGCTCTCAGAAGTTTCCTTATCTCAGGCTCAGTCCAGGAGTGGAATTGAGCACGAGATTGATAGTACTCCACTGGACTGTAGCCATCACGGATAACGGCAAAGATCTTCTTCTCCATGTCGTAGTGCCAGCATAGGATTTCCTCACAACTCCCATGCTTATCAATTGAGCTTTTCCCAACGTCGATGGTGTAAAGAATGGGAGCTGGTCCTTGGAAGAACTCTCTGAACCAGTTCTCGTGTCCTTCGGGGGCTTTGGAGATAACTCTGCCACTTCGGGCGTAATCTGGCATCTCCATATTCTCATCACCATCATCTGCCTCCATAGCTCCTGCTGCTTGAGATGAACTCTGACCAGAGGCACCTATGTTGCTAGGCCCTGCACCATCGGTCAGTTCATTAATCTTCCTTCTCAGGCCCTTAATCATATTGAAAAGTGATTCCATTCTAGCCTTGTCTGCCTTCTCGAACTCTCTCATGTATTTGCTATTAGCCTCCTCCTTCTCTCTCAAACGCTGATTTTCCTCCATGAGAGCCTTGATCTCATTTTGTCTCAACCTATTCTGAGAGATCAGGAAGTTAATCTGAGGATCAGCACTAATCCTCAGATCAATTGGAAGCTCAGCAGCCATCAAAGGGCGAAAACCTGGAGCAGCGAGAGGTTGGCTTGTCGCGGTAGAGAGGCTTATTCTGACCGGACTTGGAACAACGAACGTGCTATCAACCTCCAGAAATTGCCTATCTTCACGTACAGGGCTTTGCACGTTCAGAATCGGACTATTGTGCTGCACAAGGGTAGGTTGATCTTGCACCGCTTCTGTCTGAGTAGCAGAAGGTTGTTCTTGACTGGCTTCTTCATTTGTTTCTTCCCGTCCAGTGAGTCCCTCAGAATTTGGTTCAGTTGGTTCTATAAGCATTATACTGGCGCTCGTCTTGGTGAGCTTGAACCGAACGTTTCTTGGATCAGATTTTCTACGAGGAGATGGCTCACGGACAGGGGCAGGTTCCTCAACAAGAACATCATCGACAGCCAAATTTATCTCAGGAGGCGTATCATCACTGCCAGACGACCCAACCATATCTTCTCTTGACCTTTTGTGTATTAGAGGCTCCAAGTCTCTATAGATATCATCTTCAGCTATGTCTTGTCCAGCGAGAATGTCATCCATTATATTTTCTTCGTCGGACGGAATGACATCATCCAAGCCTCTTAAAAATAATTCTCATGAAATTATGTTAACTTTAAAGAATTTGAGAATTTACGAAGCTTCCCCTCAGACTTAGCCCCGAGTATCCGATCATGATCATAAAATAAAAAATATTTAAAGACTTGAAATAAAGGATAAACCATACGAACAACTAACCCTAATTACAGAAATTTAAAAAAATTACTTGCCTTGAAGCTGATTTAAAACATGGATCAAACCAGACAGATCTTTAACTGAGGAACCCTTTTCAGCTTTCCGTTACTTGACGCTCTAAACGATTGCTCAAAATTTTATATCATGTAAACTCACATCCAGTTAAAACATTTTAAGTGCTTAAAATTATGGTACATTGTTACCGTTATGTTTATCAGTCCCCACACCCAATCGTTCATAGCAAAACCTACCCAACCTCAGAGTTTATTGAGGATTCACAAACCCCCAACTTGAGGAACCATGCAATGCCACATTGACTACCACTTATTTTATAATTATCCGTTGATGATCAGGTCGGCCGCATAAGCACGCAGAGAAGACCAACAAAATAATTGACTTTATTTTCAACACAATTTTTTATATTTTTTTTGATTTTCTTTTTCTTCTTTTGACTTTTCATTTTTCTTTTTCTTTTTCTTTTGACTCTTTCTGTGGCGTTGTCATGTTAGCATACACATGGTGTGTGAGAGAGTGAATACTAGGTAATACCACTCTCAACCCGTTTTTGCTGGGACTCAGTCTTTTAAACTATGTAAACTAGGATGGAGAGCTAAACACGTATAGAGTTTAAGATTATTGCACTTACATGGATGATCATAGTTTTTGATTTATCTTACCGAACATCATCTTTGAGACGTCTTTCACTTCTGCCTTACGCGTGTCAGTCTCCGATCGTCATGGAAATTTATATCACTTCCTACCAACTCAAGGAAAAACAAAAGACATCATAAAAACCTCAAACAGATATTTTTGTATTTTCTGAGACAATTATATTTCTTCCCCTGTTTTTATGAGGCTTTTGAAAAACAAACACTATATTTTTTTTTTTTGAAAATTTTCTATTTTTTTTTTTTTTTTTTATATTTTTTTTTGATTTTTTTTTTAAACTTATTTACAAGCACAAATTGATCAGATCATTCCTCGAAGGCAATCATCCGAAGGCCTTCGACGCACATTTCAAAATTTGGTCGTGGGAGGGGTTTTGTGAAGATATCAGACACGTTTTGGTCTGAGCTTACCTTCTGAAGCTGAATCAACTCCCGATCATAACAATCACGTATGAAGTGTACCTTGATGTCTATGTGCTTTGTTTTAGAGTGATGAACGGGGTTTTTCACAATTTCCAGAGCAGCAGCATTATCACAGAAAATTGGAGTGTTAACGAATTCCATACCGTAATCCGTGAGCTGATTCTGGATCCACACTACCTGTGAAGTACCGGCAGATGCGGCCACGTACTCAGCTTCTGCAGTTGATTTGGATACGGTATGCTGCTTCTTGCTCTGCCATGAGATGAGTCGATCGCCCAAATATTGACATCCTCCCGTTGTTGACTTCCGATCCAAGTCACTGCCTCCATAGTCACTGTCAGAATAAGCATACAATTGAAAGTCAGTGTTCTTTGGGTACCAAAGACCAAGCCGAGGCCTGCCCTTTAGATACCGAAATATACGTTTAACAGCATTCAAATGGGAAAGTTTAGGGTTAGCCTGATAACGAGCACACAAGCAAACTGCATGTATAATATCTGGCCGACTTGCTGTTAGGTACATCAGAGAACCAATCATTGAGCGATACATGAACTCGCTTACTGACTCCCCGTCTGCATCTGCTGACAAAAGAGGTCGGGATGCCATTGGAGTTGAGATCGGCTTTGAGTCTTGCATCTTGAATTTCTCTAGGATCTCATTCACATACTTGGCTTGATGAATAAGAATCCCAGATTCATCTTGTTTAACCTGCAAGGCTAGGAAGAAACTCATTTCCCCCTGATCGCTCATCTCAAACTTCTTCCTCATAATCTCTTCAAATTCGGTGCATAGATCTTCATTCGTTGATCCATAAATGATGTCATCCACATATACTTGCACCATTATAATGTGATCGTCCACCCGTTTTCTGAACAATGTCTGATCCACCACCCCTCTAGTATACCCATTTTCCACCAGGTGTGTTGACAATGTCACATACCACGTTCTTGGAGCTTGATGTAAACCATACAATGCTTTATCCAGCAGATACACATGATCTGGATGCTCCTCATCTATGAACCCAGGTGGTTGAGTCACGTACACCTCTTCATTCATCTCAGCATACAGAAATGCTGTCTTCACGTCCATCTGGTGCACCGTAAAATTCAGATAAGATGCAACCGCAAGAAATATCCGTATGGCTTCCAATCTTGCTACAGGGGCATACACCTCATCATAGTCAATTCCATGTATTTGACGGTGACCTTGGACAATTAACCTTGCCTTGTTTCGAACGATTATACCCGTGTCATCTTTTTTGTTCTTGTACAACCAACGGGTGGGTATAACCTTCTTGTTATCTGGCCTCTTGACTAGCCGCCACACTCCCAGCTTTGAGAATTGATTCAATTCGTTGTGCATGGCCTCGATCCAGCTCGGATCTCTGAGAGCTACCATCACATTTGGAGGCTCAATCTGGGAGATAAAGCACGAGTACATGCAGACATTGATGTCTCCTGTGCGGCTTCTAGTTCTAACTCCTGACGTCACTGGTCCAAGAATATTGCTGACCGGATGGTCCTTGTTGATCCTTGAAACCTGAATATCTGGCACAGACACTGAAACAGGCAGATTAGAATTCACAAGATTATCATTTATATCACTAATACCTGAACCTTGTTGAATTTCTGAATCAACATCACACGTTCCTGAAGTTCCTGAAGCATCTGCGTTGACATCTGCGGTGACAGTTGTTGGAACTGGAACTGGGGCTTTATCACAGACTTTTTCAACAGAAGGTCTTGATTCAGAAGACTGTGTGATAATCTCTTCTTCTTCCCCCAAATTATGAAGATCATTCGAAAACTTAAAACCCTCAAACAGAGACCCATAATTAAATATCCAATCTGGTCCAGTCCCTGCATCCGTCGGGTTGTCTTCAAGCCAGTCCACATTGAATGCTTCAATAATCAAGCCGGTGGTCTTGTTATAGACTCGATAAGCACTATTTCCTGAGTAACTAACGAAATAACACTCATCTGCTTTCGCCTCGAATTTCCCTACGTCGGACTGAATCAGCACCGTGCACGGACACCCGAAAGTCTTGAAATAACCCACTGTCGGCTTCTCTTTGTAGATAATCTGATATGGATTTTTCTCATGACGTTTGTTCAACAAAACCCGATTTTGCACATAGCATGCTGTGTTGACTGCTTCAGCCCAGAAGAAGATTGGTAGTTTTGCTTCACACATCATCGTCCTTGCAGCTTCAATGAGTGTCCTATTCCTTCTCTCGGCTACTCCATTCTGTTGTGGAGTGTAGGGAGCACTAAACTGTCTCTCAATGCCTTTAGCCCCACAAAACATGTTCAACTCAGCATTCTTGAATTCTGTTCCATTATCTGTCCTGATAGCTTTGACTTTCTTGTTCAGCTGGTTCTCTATAAGTGTGACAAACTGCTTCACTAGGGCTGGAGTTTCATACTTGTTTGACAAAAAGTAGACCCAAGTGAATCGTGAGTAGTCATCTACAATCACGAGGCAGTAAGAGAACTTGCTGACGCTCTGAACTTGCATAGGTCCAAACAAATCCATGTGTAAGAGTTGTAGAACTGACGATACTGAGTTAACTATCTTTGGTCGATGTGGCAACTTGTGCTGCTTCCCCTTCGCACATGCCACACATTTTTCAACAGTTGAGAAGTCTTTAATCGGCAGCTTTCTGACATGCTCTCCCTTCGCGAGCTTGGTCAAATTCTTCATATTAGCATGCCCTAGTCGTCGATGCCACAACATAGCCAAATTTTCATTCTGCTTCGATATGAGGCATGCTTCTTCTGACGTTGGAGGTTTGCTCATGTTGAGAAGATATGAATTTGATCGTCTTGGAGTACGCATCAGTACGCACTCCTCGGGAATCTTCACACCAGGCTTCAAAATAATACATTCTTTTCGATTGAACATCACAGAATAGTCCTTGTCACAGATCTGAGACACACTCAGCAAACTGTGAGACAGTTCCTCCACATAGTGTACGTCAGAAAATGACAGATTTCCACTTCTCACCACTCCCTTCTTACTGATTCTTCCACCAACACCACCTGCAAATGATACACCACCTCCATTGAAGTCCTCTACATCTTCCAAAAGTGACAGATCTCCGGTCATGTGTCGGGAGCAACCACTATCAACGTACCAGAGATTGTTGATAGACCGTCTTGGCTGTCCCTACAAAAATCAGAAATCATTGAGATCCAGGTACCCAGGCCATAACAAATCTGGGCACACCTTTAGCATCAATGTAGTTAACTAGTTGGTGGATCATTTCAGATTTGGATTCAGACACATTTCCATTCTGAATGTTGACTTTTGGTTTCCAGGTGGTAGGTTTCTCTGGTTTCAACACAGTTGTTGATTTGTTCACAAACACAGGTTTCTTCTGTGGAGAAGTGACCTTTTTACCAGCAGGCTTTTTAACCGGTGTCCACTCAAGTTTTAACTTTGTATACACAAGTTGTTTCGTTTGGGTGACATTGTTTTGTTTCAAAACCTGTTGCTCGGCTTTCGCTTTGCCATTAGGTTGATTAATTCTTTTCACTTTAGCCACTTGTTTTTCAACAAATTCTGGTTTTGTCTTTTGGTAGACTCCTTTAGTTTGAAAAGTTTGTTTTGGAGTTCTGGTCACTTTCCACTTATCCACAACAGGCTTTGTCACAGGTGCCTTTGCGTTTGAAACCTTAGACTGTTCAGTCTTCATTGGTTCAACACGCTGCTTCCCCTGAAACACAGCTTGTTGCTTCTGCTTTTGTTTCTGTTTTTCACCTGTCATCATCTTTTCCAACATACTAGTCCGTGGATTTTGTGGATAGTATGGTTGGTAAGGTCTGTTCACACAGTTAGCTGCAAAATGTCCTGGCTTTCCACATTGAAAGCAATTCATGAGTCTAGGCCCATTGACATGACTACAGAGGTATGAACGTCTTGGGTAAGACGACTTCCACTCTGGCTTATCATCCCATTTGTGTATGACACGTTGTTTTTCCTTATCAGATTGTGTAATTAAACAAAATTGATCCGATTTGGATTTGTTGGTTCTATTAAAAGCTGACACAACCTGGGGATAAGCAACGAAGTCTTTGGGCTTAGTCTCACGACCAATTTTTGTGTTAGGCACACGAATTTTAAAACCAGACACTTTTTCATTAGATTCTGAAACATTTTTTAACATCGATACAGCTACTTGTTTTGACTTGGATGTTTCTAGTTCTGACACAAGTGCCATTACATCATCCTTAGGTAAACATAAACTAGAACTATTAGAACTACTAGACGCATGACTCTCATCCACTCTCCGACACTCTTCATCCTCCTCAGAAATGTCATTGATTTCTACTTCATCTGCACAAGAAACAGATACATCAGAAGTGCTCACACAGTTATTCATTGAAGTATTGGATGGGCCTGCTTCACATGGGTCTGTTATCACTCTGTTCATTTTACCCAACCCATAAGTCATGTGTTTTTCATTCTCAATTTCCTCCTCAGTCAAAGGCTTCACTCCAACCAAGACACTATCTAAGGGAGGTCCTTCTTCATGCATTTCCGATGCCGATCTATCTATATGATCCTCCTCTAAGATCATTCCTATAACATCTCTAGTTTTGTCTTGAGGAACAACATTCTTGGTTGCAAAGCTGATTCCTATTCCACCTTTGTCCTTTCCCATTCTAACCTCAGTTATGCAAGTGTCTAAGGATTTACTAGCCTGCAACATCCTTTTGATTCTCATAAAGTTGATATCAAGTTTAACCTGCATCTCATTGTTCTTATGCTTAAGTTCTTCTATCTGTTTACTTAGCTCAGCTATTTCTAACTTAGCATTGTCATACAAATAGGCATTTTCAGTTGCAAGGTTCTTATACTTAGCTATATCTAGTTTCTGGGCTTTAACCTTTTCTTCATTCTTATGCCATCTACCCTTAAAAGAACTCTTTTCACATTTTACTTCAAACAATTCAGATTCAAAGTTTTTGCAATATTCTTTAAGAGTAGTAATTATACGATCACAAACAGAATTAGAACATACCTTGGTGTGATCTGCAGCCATGGCTTCATTCTCCTCAGGTTCCTCTGGTTCATCATCAGTGACCACAAAAGCATGCTCCTTTTCATCCTCATCATCATCCAAAGTTGTCATCATAGCATGCGTCAAACTCAGATCCTTCAGCTGTGGGGTCCAGTCATAGCCACCACCTTCTTGCACAACTAAAGCACTTGTCTCTGCTTTTCCCTTCCCATCAGCTGGCTTCTTCATCTCTGCTCTCTCCTTCCTTGGTTTGCTGCATTCCCTAGCAAAGTGCCCATATTCATCACAATTGTAGCACCTAAGCTTCGTCTTATCAAACCCCATCCTGATCTTATCTTGATCCTTCCAAACATTTCGCCCCGTAGTAGCCATGAACTTTTTAGCCCTGAACACTGCCATAGCCATTTGCCAAGAGACGTCCAGCATTTCCACGTCTTCTGGATTAATCTGATTAAGCTCCCCCGAAAGAATCTCAGAAGGAATTAGTGTTCCAGCCATTAACGCATGATAACTATTCATGAATCCCATACCCAGAGCAAAATTGGGATCGTTGTTAGCTTCAGAAGTATCGCCTCCACTTGAACCTGATTGGGGTTGTGCCACAAATGCCTTCGTCTGGCTCATTGAACTTGATACACCTGCTACAGCCTTTCCTTTCTGCTTCTCATCTACCTCTTCCGACAACAAAGCTTGATTCAACTTCCCCGCCAAACTCAGAGAACTTATATGATTCAACTCACGCTGCTTATCATCAATCATCTTGGACTTCAACTTGTTGATCATTTCATCCAAAGACAGCTCACTCAGTCTGTTGTTGTCCTTAATGATTGAAATGTTGGTGTTCCATGACTTCGGCAAACTGTTTAGGAGCTTCAAATTTTTATCTTCCAATTCCGGTTCCACTCCATAACTTGACATCTCGGCCATTAGAGAGACAAATCTTTGCACTTGTGCTTCGAAAGATTCACCCTGGATATGATTAAACAAATTGAACTTTTGCTTCAACATCTGCTTTCGACTTGCCTTGATGTCTGGGTTTCCCTCATAAGCCACTATCAATGCATTCCACAGTTCCTTTGCTGTCTTGCAATGCTTAAACCCTTGAGCAATGTCCGGTGTCAATGCCATGGTCATTATCGCAAAGGCCCTCTCAGCCTTGTTACACCTCTCCCAGTCATCATCCTCAAATTCATCTTCAGTCTTTTTCTTTCCTGATTTAGGTCCTGCTTGATGAATAGGTATGTGTGGTCCATTTAGAACTGCTCTCCACAACCTTAAATCAACACTCTTCAAGTGGTTCTCGAATCTATATTTCCACTCTAAGAAGTTATCTGCCGAAGTTAGCCTTGGCGGACGAGTTATAGATCCGATCTCGAAATCCAGTTTCTGGTACATGCTCGGCTCAAAATCCATTTCAATAGCTTGGGTAACTTAACCTAAAGTCCAAATGTCCAACAAACACTGATTACGATTCAACAAACTTGATTACGATCGTAAATACTTGATTACGATCCGCTCAAGTCGCAAACACCAATTCCGATTGATTAAGTCGTAAACACACCCGATTACGATAAGCGATTATCGTAAACACTGATTACGATCAGTTTTGATCGTAAACACCAATTCCTATCAGCCGATTCCGATAAGCAGTATCGTAAACCCTGATTACGACAAGGAAATATCGTAATCGCCAAATGTACGGATCGTAAACGCACAAAGACTCGATCTTGAAGTCGTAAACGTCCCAAATGATGAAAATCTTCAACAGAAACTGTCGTAAACCCCAACAAGCCCAGAAAACTTGATCGCATACACCAAAACTGACGAACACCAGCAGCAACAGTGATCGTAATCACCTGGAACTCCTTCAAATCTTCGAAACCAACCCAGAAACACAGAAAACCTTCTTGAATCAATACCGTGTGAGCCTCGAATCGATGATTCTTGGCTCTGATACCAATTGTAGGTCCGAGATCAAACCACCTACACGATATCTAGCCAAATACGAGTGCGGAATCCTCGTACAAGCTTGATTCAAGAGAAATAGTAGAAGAATAGACTAGATCTATGATAAAGATGAAGTCTTGAATGATAAATCTCTACTAGAAGCTGATCGTAAATAGCAATAAACCAGAAATCGTAAACTGCCTTGAATAGATTGAAAAGCTTTTATACAACTACTCAAAATGAGGTTTATATACAACCTCTACACATAATCGTAAACCTAGTCTGGCCCAATAAGCCCAAGTCGTAAACTAGACAAGCCCAACAACAAGATAAATAACTAGCCCAAAACATAAACTAACAAGCCCAAACACAAATGTTCATGCCTCAATTAAATATAGCCCAACAATGCCGTAATCTAATTGCAAATTATATAATGTAGGATTATTCTTTTGAGATTCATCGAAACTATTCAATGGCATGTTTAATCTCGGAATATGCTCTTCCATTTGTGACTGGGATACCGAGGATCACAAACAAGATGTGAATAACCATGCAAATCTGCTTGGCAACCTCAATGTCATTTATCATCTCAATTGATGTGTTGGTTAACCACACGCGCTCCATCAACAATGATAATTCTTGAGATACCCATTACCACTCTTTATTAGTCCCTATTAGTGTGCTGGTTAACCACGCACGCTCCACTAACGACTTATAAAGTGTAATGTGCAATTTCATGGGTTAGCATACAATTTCACATTTTTTCTTAAAGTAACTAGGAATAGTAAATATAGGTTTAGTTACTTTCAATATCATTATACTTTTAATGTTATTAATTTAGTCCTATCAAACCCGTTCGGCTAACGACCCTCCACTAGTCAAGGGAGCGGTGGGTGAGGAATGTACACCCATTCAACTGCCATTTTACAGGCAATCTCCTTATACCCCCTTATAGACCAGCTTCGTGAATAAGGCCTAGTATTGGTTGACTGACTTTATTCTTATACATATAGTAATTATTAATCTTTTACATATAGTATAAGGTGTATTTTAAACTTTTTAAAATACTAGGTTTATTAGGAAATAAACCCATGGAATATAAAATTCGAAATCTATATATATATCTTATATATATATTTACGAATTTGAGTATATCTCAAATACTTATGAGATTTACGAAATTATATATATATCTAATACCATTAATTATCTATTAACTATTATATATATATATATACAATACATAGGATAACTATTAATCTAATTAATTTATCCTAAGGCACTAGAAATACTAGGAAGCAAAATTAGGTTAACTAAAACCCTAATCATAAAAATCGAATTTTATGGCCTCCTAAGCCAGAATTTACGAATTTCTAAGCCTCCCAACTCTATTCATTCCTAGTCATAGCTAGTTCAACAGAAAACAAGCCTTATGCTCTGATACCACTGATGGGTTTCAGGCACTACAAGCATACTTAAACTCTTAAGGGTGCATGCAACCTAAAACCAGGATCTATGTTTTCTCTATTGAACCTATAACTAAGAATAAATAACGAACCCTAGACTATTTTGAAAATAAACAAACATGTAAACAAAACAGACAGAGTTACATACCTTTTAGTTGTTATAGTAAACAACTAACACAATCCCCTTCGACGTTGAGAAGCTAGCACCACAAGCGTCGTGCCTCTAATGGGATCACACCCAAGTACTCCAAAGGGAGAAAATTAAACTAGAAGTGGTTAGTCGAAAATCGAATTTGGTTAAACCACAAAGGAGGGAGAAAGAGAATGGGGAATACTCACCCTTTGGTGCAAATTGGAATGAGATCTCAAGGCTCCTATTTATAGGCTTGAGTAACCTCCTCATTTAACAATTCCACCAATGTGGGATTATGATGAATTTCGAAAATTCCCTTGACCTAGAAGGGATTTTCGAAAATCTCAATGTGGGATAAACCCATTCCTAATATAAATCAACTATTGATTTAATATTTATCTCCTTTAATTAACAACCTGTTAATTATCCTCCCAAATAGTTTTGTCTAGTTAATTATTAAACTATAATAATTAACAACACTATTACTTTTCCCTTTTAATTAATTCTCCATTTGCTGAGTCTCGAGGGCAACCCAAAAGGACTGTGCTGCTATCAATTATAGTTATAGGCTTAGACACCTAATCCAACAACTTACCCACGGAGGGGTCTGGGACATCACTCAGGGTCACTTGAATGGTATCTAAGGAGGCTTCAGCTAGTTCAATAAGTGACTCGAGGATAGGGAAGGATAGTTCATTAAAAGCTTGATTAGCTGAGGAAAAAGAGCTGTCAGCAGTAGAGTCAAAACCTCAAACCTTCTCTGCATCATCCGCATTTCCCGACAAAAAGTGCAAGCCAGCCCTTATACCCTCATTAAAGCCGCAAGCATTGGTAGCATTGATCATGTTTCCAATTGCATTGTGGAGAGATAGGCTGGAAAGGATGTTTCGTGCTAAGCTCTTGATGCTAGAGGTAAGTAGCCACACTTTTTCTTGTTTCAAAGCTTCGCATGTGTGCTGGAGCATTGTCTTCTCATCTGAAATGTTTCTTTCTCTTTGGGCAAATTCTTCATAGCTTTTGTTAAGCTTCTCCTGCAAAACTTTTAACTGGTCCTGGTACTTCAATTCCTTTGCCTTAAGCTGTTTCAGTTCTATAGGTGACAAGAAAGAGGAATAATTAATAAAATGCATTAGTAAAACGGATATGTAGTAGGGTACAATTACCATCCAAAGAGTTATGAATCATTTGAGTTTTGGAAGTGTTCTTAGCTTTCAGTTGATCGATGGTAGCACCGGTGGTGGCTTTCAAATCAGTTAGAGACCTCTTCAAAGTTTGTTTTTCTTCTTGAACAACTTTCATGGAGTGCTTAGCAGCAGTTTTCTCTCGGGAGAGTTTTGAAATTTCCATCTTGAGAGATGCAACATTGACTGATGGAAGGGATAAGGTTCTTGTGTACAGAGTAACAAGAGGAAAGAATTTCTCAGCCTTAGCTTCAACAGTAATCCAACGACAGTAGAGTTTAGGAATCAAATATGGTTTTCAGCATAGCTCATGGTAACTCTGTTAGAAAAGTCAATGGTAGGGGTTTCTTGGAGAGCCGTGGCATGATGGGGGTGCTTTGGTGAAAAAATAGACTCCTTGCAATCATGGGGTCAGAATAACTATCTCGATTGGTCAAAATCAAGGAGGGGATAAACAATTCATCCAGGTGCTCCTGTGAAGTGATTCTTGAAGCCACTTCCTTCATTTCTTTTTTCAGCCAATCAGTAAGGGGATTGGAAATGGGCGAAAGGAAGATGACGACTGGGCAAAGTAGAAATGGGGATGTGTACTTGGGTAGAAGATGGGTTTACAGGGGGTGTTTCACAAAAAAGGAAACGTGTTTCAGTTGCAATCGAAAAGGAGAGGGATTCAGAAGGTTCAAAAGGAGAGTTGGTAAAATAGTCATTCACATTGAAGCTATCTGAAACAAGGTGGGAAAGGCTGGGAGGACTGAGAGTATGAGTAATGGGGGATTCATGGCCGGAAAGGTTAGGGTTCTCCGATATTTCCCTTTCCAAATGATCAGATAATACCTCTTTAGTGGAGGAAATGTTGGATGTCTTTTGAGTTTTGGGAGATTTTCTTGTTCTTTTGTGTCCTTCAGCTTCTGGGACAGGATTTTGAGTGGGTTTGGCTGCACGCTTCTTTCGTTTGGTATGCAAAGGTTGAACAGGAAGTGCTTCGGGTGTAACCATTGGAGACGAGGTTAAGTTAACTTCAGTCTGAGGTGTTGACGGTGGAGTAGAGGCTGTAACAACTTCAGTAACAGGTGAACTTGTGACAGGAGCAGGAACACTGCTGGTGGGATTGGCGATTCCGAGTTGAACAGAAGAAAAGCTTTTTAGCTTCAGCACGTTAGCCAAATTGAATCCCTGAAAAACAAAGTAGATAATAAATTAATCCTTATGATACTTCTCAAATAGGTAGCAACAAAAAATTGATATGTGGCCTACAAAACTGACCCACTCCATCCACAAGAAGGATGGGACGCAAGTGTGAATAAGGGATGTGTTGGCTAATTTGGACGACAATTAAGATTCTTTAGGGTACTTCCTAATCGGATGGATAAATTTGCTAAGAAGGGTGAAGTGGTCCGAATTAATCTCTTCTTTTTCCGGAGATTCATCACGAACAATATCTTCTTTCTTCCTCAATTTGATTTCTTGAGGAAAACAAGTATGGTATAAAAAATGAATTTTTGTTTCCAATACCGGTTCTTGGGTAATTTCTTTTCATGCAAGGGATTTAGAGATCGTCTTTTTTCAAACGTATACCAGTCTCCAGACATGGTTATACGGTAGAACGCGCAAAACAACAACAAAATTGGGGTTAAATTCAAAGCACAACAAGATATTTCGAAGTGATTTAAAGTGGCGAGACCAAGGGGGTTGCACTGGGAAACATGAACTTCGAAGAATTTTATGGTCTGGATCAAAAAGGGTGAAAAGGGGATTTGGTAATTGGCCTATCTTATGGTATCCAAGTATAGCCCTATTTTGTCTTTGGGAAGGGGGTGAATGTAAGGATCAATTTTAACCCCTCCCGCGATATCAAAGTCTATAGTCACCGTGCGGAATCCGGTGACTAGAGATGATTCAAGTTAAACCGAAAATCAATAACAAATGTATGGAAACAATTAAGAAAGACACAAACCGGTTGTTGTAATCAAAGAGAAGTCGATTGCCAATCACTTGTAATAGCCGAATTCTCTATGAGAATTCAGTACACCTTCAGTCCAAGAGCACACAACTAGGAGCAACAACCCTAAACAACTAGACTAGCTATCCTTATATTGGAAAAACCTAAACTTGATGAACAAGCCAAAATATTTCGGCCCACATGGCCTATGTTCAACCGGACTAAAAACCCATTAACAACCCATATACTAATTAACCCAATTACAATTAAAACTAGCACACAAGAATTTCTAATGCAAAAGCCTCACAAATTATGGTCTTTACAATCTTCCCCTAGGCTTTAGCATTAGACAACTTTCACATTCTGAACTTCTTGGACAAATGCCACTACAAGAAACTGGGGTATTCACCCACACATAATTTACCTACATTTGACTATATGTAGGTTTATAACTACACATGTTTTTATATGTGTGGGTAACGACGGATGAGAATTTTGTTAAGTTCTTAACAAATAATATATGTGCCTACTAACGTTTACCTACACTTACTTACCTACATTTGTATATATGTAGGTGAAAAGGTAAAAATATGCCTACATATTGACCATACTTTTGTTATGTGTGGGTATGTACCCACACATATACAAAACACAATAATATACGTAGGTAATAAGTACTATTTTACATACACATAATATTATCAAAAATATGTGTAGATAAATGTAGTGAATTAATTTTTATTATGTTGTTAAAAATGACGTGGCAAATTATGTACCTACACATATTTAATAATTTGGTGTATGTGTAGGTATAAAAATATAGTGACGTGAAAATAATGTTTTTTTTGTTTTTATAATAAAAGAATAAGTAATATTTTACATACACATAATATTAGCAAAAATATGTGTAGATAAATTTAGTGAAGTAAATTATTTTTATTTTATTATAATGACGTGGCAAATTATGTACCTACACATATGTAATAATTTAGTTTATGTGTAGGTATAAAAATATAGTGACGTGGAAAATGCGTTTTTGTTTTTTTTTTAAATAAAATAAAAAACGTACCTACCTACGCATATTGTAAATTATACTTATTTGTTGGTAAAAGTATATTTAGTAAATATTGTTAGTTTTTTTACTATAATGACGTGAATGATGAGTTTTTTTTTCTTAATCACACTCTTCCGTTACTTCGTTCTAAAAACCAAAATGATACCATTAACTACGAAAGTTGTAAATTATATTACCAACCAAGATGAAGATAAATTAATTGTTTTTATAGTTACACAAAATGCCTAGATATACTACACTAGGACTTCAAAAACCATCACCAACAACAGGCCCGGAACATCACCTAAGTAAACTTCACTTGAAGGTATTGTTCCAGCGCCCGTGCTTCACACTCCGCGGTCGCTAACTTCTGCTCCATCTCGAACACCTCTTTGGTGTACTTGTTCACTAACTCCTGCACCAGAAATCCTCCAACACTTTTGCTTCTTTCATAGTTGTGGTCCAGCACATAAGCAAGCAAGCTGTTGTACCGTTTCATCAACTTCTTCTTCACAGCAAGAGAAGATTTGATATCCGCAATCCAGTCGTTATTTGCAGCCCAGCATTCATCAATGATTGTGGCTTCCATTTGAGACATTTTTGTAAAGCTACAAAATAAGAAATCAAAACACAAATTAAAACCAAAAAAATCAACTTTAAATTTTTTAAAAACAATGATCCCCAAACATGCAAGATTAGATGAATAACCCATAAAGATTTTGGAACTACGGTTTCTAATAATCAAAACAAACAGACCCATTAGGGTTAGGGTTTCAACAAACGAATGTATAAATTTCTAATAATCAAAATAAACAGACCCATTGGGGTTATACGGTTTCAAGAAACTAAGGTATAAATTTCTAATAATCAAAATATATACAGATTACGATTGCGCGCATGGATGTTACTATATCAACTTGGATAGCAATATTTAACGGTGATTCCGTAGAATCTCCATATGTGGACGACGATCTAACATAAACATAAAGACATTACCTTTTGGTTGACGATGAGAAGACTGCTAGATTCGCCGTATGTGTGGGTGTGAAAGTATGTGTTGGTGAAAGAAAGTTGTGGGGTGAGGGGCGAGTATATAGGCTTTTATAAGGGTAACCGTTCGTTTACCCATTAAAATTTAAAATAAATTTAACAGGCTGTAAAAACTAATTAATGTATATCTAATATTTATTTTAACCGTGATAATCCAATATCTTATACAAATTTAAAAATACTTGCATCTTAATAGTAACAAATAATATATGCAAATAGAAAAAATAAATTTGGAACTTTAAAATATTATACACTAATAGTCTACTACACGTGTAAAGTTTTAATTACTAGGGATGGCAAAAAAAAAACCAGACCCCATGGGAAAACCCGAAACTCGCAACATTTGGGTTGGACAACTGGCCGGGTTCTCGGGTTTCGGGTCGGGAATGTGTAAAATGTTTACTACCGGGTAAGAACAACTTAAAAAAATAAAGGTTTATAATATAGGTAATATTTTGGCACACAATATCAATGCCACAAATTGATTTTGTGTCAATAACCATTCAATACAGGTTTAGTCAATACAGTTTCAACATACATCTACAATTAAAACAAGCAATCACATGTATAATCAAACACATGTAGCATTAATACTGATAAAAATATAGCCATCTTTGTTTGCAAGAAACCAGAAACCACAACTATTAAAGTATCAGTTTTACCAAAAAGATTAAAGTAGCGGAGATCAACAACTCCAACAGATTAATGTATCAAAGGGCCAACATGAACCCTAGCTAAAACAAACTGAAAACCCACCAACTGTTTATCACTTCTTTCCCACCAACAACTGCTCCCCTACACCTTCAAGCAGTACTTCTTCTCCGGTCAAATCCTTGTGAGCTTTCTGCCACGCGTTGATATCCCACTCTGGCACTATCAAACCGGACTTCACAATTCGATGAGCCATTTCAATTTTACACTTAAGTACGGCAGCTTCAACAGATTTAGCATGAGCTTTGTCCTTGGCCACAAGCTGATCACGAACTGAGATGAACCGGTTTCTGGCCTGCAGCACGAGGAAAGTAAGTATTGCATACTAAAAGTATCTAAACAAGTAATAGGGATACATACTTGAAGAAGGAAACTGTCCTCCTGTTCAAATATTTCTTCAAAAGAAAGGTCAGCAAAAGGATCAGAAGAATACTGGACATGAGAAATGGTCTTTCTCTTCTTCAAAGAAGGAAGCCTCTCCTTATCGAAAAATTGGTGAGTCTTCACGTTTGAACTCACATCCTCATTACCCACACCATGAACAGATTTCGAATTAGCACCTGAATGATTAGATGGACTCATATCAATATATAGAGTAAGACATGTGAAAGCAAAAGAAAATATGCTTACCGGAAGATGAACCTGTCGAACAGATAGTTTCAGGAGTAAATCCAGACAAACTGGAAGCATGATCTATAGAGAAGGTTCTCTCTTCAACAGGAAGAGCCAAGAGTTTACTCAACATTTCAGATGTATGATTTTTTAAACCCTAACCGTGAGACGCATTAATGTCCCCGATCAGTTCGTTGTTAGCAGCCCAGATTTCTTGATTGACCGTGGCTAGCATCTGAGACATTGTTTTATACCTAAAAAATAAGAAATCAAAACACAATTAAATCAAAACCCAAATACTCAGTCTATGATAAAATATAACTGAAAGATCACTAAGTATGGATCAATCTAACAACAAAGCCCTATCATAAAGCAATATGCTATGTTAATATGGAATAAAGTTAGCCTACATTTTGTGTCAAAAGGGTTTATGGTCCATGCAACAGAGTAAACAAACGATTGGGGTTAGGGTGCTTCTAATAATCAGAGTAGACAGACCCATTGGGGTTAGGGTTTTCGTAAAATCAAATTCACAGGAAAAACAGAATGATACAAAGTAGACAGACCCAATGTGGTTAGGGTTTTCGCAAAATCATATCTTATGCAAAACAGAGTATGCAACAGAGTAAAGGAACATCGCAAACTTCCCATTGGGGTTAGGGTTTTCGTAAAATCGCATCTTGTGCTAAGAATAGTACACTACAGATCAAAGAAACAGAGTAAACAGACCCAATGGGGTTAGGGTTTTCGCAAAACAGAGTAAAAAGATATGACGATCTAACAATGTTAGATATGACGATCTAACAAGTTTCATGTTATTAAATGAATCATGTCTAGTGTTACCGTAGAATCGTCGTATATGGAAAACGATCGAACATAAAACGAAGAAAATTTTCAACGAAACAAGAAACTGACCTTAATTTGCTTGAAGACGGTGAATTTGGAAGATGAAGAAGCGGAGTGATAGGAGTAGGGTGAAAGAAGTGAATATGGTCTTTAAATATAATCAGTTTACCCAAACAATTTTAATTTAAAATATCTAAACAAAGGGTTATGATTACTTTTTTAAAATATCTTAAAATAACTTACCTAAAGTGTATAAAAAGTTATTAAAATATATACATGTATATTAATATATAAATTTATTTTATAAAAAAAACATATAAAAATTCCAAAAAGAATAATCGCGATTAATCCCTTGACTAAAGTCCAAAGTTTCATATGTCACTCCAGCGCCGCTTGATGGGGTTTTCTTGGAATCATGACTATAACGGCTTATCGGGGTCCACCAACACCAAAGTGGTCGGTCATGACCCAATTCTCAATTTTTCAATTTGGAAGATCATATTACATGTTAGTAAGTGGTAATGCAAAGTTTCATGCCACTCCAATGCCCGCTTGATGGGGTTTCCTTGGAAACATGACTATAAGGGCTTATCGGGGTCCACCAACACCAAAGTGGTCGGTCATGACCCGATCCTCATTTTTTTCAATTTGGAAGATCATATTACATGCTAGTAAGTGGTAATGCAAAGTTTCATGCCACTCCAAAGCCCGCTTGACGGGGTTCCTTGGAATCATGACTATAACGGCTTATCGGGGTCCACCAACACCAAAGTGGTCGGTCATGACCCGATCCTCATTTTTTTCAATTTGGAAGATCATATTACATGTTAGTAAGTGGTAATGCAAAGTTTCATACCACTCCAATGCCCGCTTGATGGGGTTTCCTTGGAATCATGACTCCAATGACTTATCGGGGTCCACCAACACCAAAGTGGTCGGCCATGACCCGATCCTCAATTTTTTCAATTTGGATGATCGTATTACATGATAATAAGAGAAAATGCAAAGTCATATCACTTCAATGCCGCTATGCATGGGGTTTCCTAAATAGGAGGCGCCGACCTTATAACATTCCACCAACACCAAAGTGGTCGGTCATGACCCGATCCTCAAATTTTCAATTTGGATGATCATATAACATGTTAATGAGAGATAATTAATGCAAAGTTTCTTGTCACTCCAATGCCGCCTGATGTGGAATTTCCTTGGAATCATGACTCCAACGGCTTATCGGCCAGGGTCCCACCAACACCAAAGTGGACGTCGGTCGATCATGACCCGATCCTCAATTTTTCAATTTGGAATATCATATTACATGTTAATAAGAGGTATAATGCAAAGTTTTATGTCACTCCAATGCCCGCTTGATGGGGTTTCCTTGGAATCATGACTATATATAACGTACGGCTTATCGGGGTCCACCAACACCAAATTAAGCGGGATCGGTCGTCATGAACCCGATCATCAATTTTTTATTTTGGATGATCATATTACACGGTAATAAGAGGTAATGCAAAGTTTCATGTCACTCCAATGCCGCTTGATGGGGCTTCCTAGGAAACATGACTCCAACGGCTTATCGGGACACCCAATTAAAACAGGGTCATGAACGGCCGACACCCAATTTTTCAATTTGGATGATTGTATTACATGTTAATCAGAGATAATTAAAGTTCAATGTCACTCCAACGCCTTATCGAGTCCACCAACACCATCAAAGTGCTCGGTCACGACCTTGACCGAACGGTACTAATTAATTATCATGCATATATGGTCGTATCTCATTCATAACCGCCTCCTAACTTTTCTAAAAAAAATTAAACCTCCCCCCCATTTCCAATTCAGTACGATATAGTGGTTTCGACAACTCCGCTTTCTGTTGAATCCAAATCCCCTTTTTCATTCTCCATATACGGAAACAATAGTCGGTTCTAGGGCAAATCAACTGTTTCTAGTTCATCGGCTTGCATCTGCATCAACTTCAAACCGGTAGCGTCAATCATTTTTCATACTCTTCAATCCTCAAGAATTGTTTTGTTTCATGATGTTGTCACTACTTATTTTGTTGTTGTTTTTTTCTTTGCATTATGCTTTCACTAGTTAATTTGTAGGTTTTGGCTAATGAGTTTAGGATCATGTACGGCGTGGATTTGGGTGGTTTGCAAGTTTGTTTTTTAATAGGTTATAGATGAATCTTTAGTTCGTTCATAGGTTGTGTTTAATGTGTTTGATGAAAAGTAGTCTTCAATCATCATGATTTTTTTTATGATGCTGTAACTAGTTAAATTGTTAATATATATATTTTTTTTGGATTATGCTGACTAGTTAATTTGTAGGTGTTGGTTTTGGTTAATGAATTGAGGATGATCGGGGGCGTGTGGAGATAATTGGTTTGATTCAAAAATGGTTTGTGTTTTAAGAGGTTATAGATGAATCTTTAGTTCGTTCATAGTTTGTGTTTAAGGTGTTTGATAAAACTATACACATTCAATTTATATCAGTTTCTTATTGTAATACAACATTGTTGATTATTGGATATAATTAAGTTAACTGTTATGAAAACCAGTACGCATCTTATTATTCATCGTTGAACAGGTATACAATGAAGCTAAAAAGCGGTAAGCAAGTTGAAGGTGTAAAAAAACCCACTGATTACGAGAAAATGAGAGAACTGAGGATTCAAGAAATTAAAGAAAAACAAATAGCACTAGGAATTAATAACATTTTAACATCTGTAACAAGTTTAGTAGATAGTCAAGGAAAGAAGAAAAAAAGATTATCATCAACCGACAGCAATGATGGAGATCCTGACTTTACTGCTGATCTGGGCGTGGAAGTATCCAAAAAGGTAATTGGTTACCAACTTTTTTATTAACTTGTATTAATACAACCATTCTCTAATGATTATAAGTTTGTTGTAGAAACATCGAAAACAATTCGTTGCACCACTGTCATTGAGACGACGAAATTTAAATACCACCAGGGTACAAGCAAAAAAAGGGTCAGTACATGTGACAAAGCCGCGCCACAGACAAAGAGGAGAGCAACTCCTGCTCCTACAAACGAGACCTGTTCAGCTGCAACCAATGAAACTAATCGGACCTCTGGTACAGAGCCAACTGAAGAACTGGAACAATCTACACCACATGGTTAGAAAATTTGTTAGAATATACTTGCTTATACTTGGTGCATGTTGTTAATCTTGATATGTTCCGTTACCTGTTTGTAGACATGTCAGCTTATGAAGAGACAGAGCTAGAAACTGGAGTAAGCAAATCGATAAAAAAACGTGGTGGAACATGTAGCAAGGGTGCTCGAAGAATGGTGAAGGCATGTAAGACAAAACTGCCAGTGGTGTTCAACTTTCAAATGAGGAAAGTTGTTTCTGATAACGAGTCACAATTCATGTTCGAGTGTGGGTACATTTTGCGAAACAATTGTACTTTTGCTTATAAAGAGTGGAGATATGTACCTAATCAAGTGAGGATGTCTTTATGGGACAAGCTAACTGTAAGTTTCTTATTGTAGTCCGGTATGATTTTAACATCTACATTTACTAACCAGTTAATATGTTTGTTACATGTGCTGTTTAAAGACATTATTTGACATTGATGTGGAGGATACGGATGTTTGCCGAGTTATTGATGCCTACATGGCAAGGGCGTGGAGGGGTTTTCGAGCTGAGTTGCATAAGTACTTCAAACTTATGGAAGGATCGAAAGATGAAACAACTCTAGCAAAGGTGAAGGCCACACCCCCTTCCGATATTGGCAAAGACGTAGACTGGGGATATCTCTGTGATCGGTGGTCTGATCCACAGTTCTTGGTAAAGTTTTAACAAAGTTTTAAATACGTTAGTTGTATTATTCAATATTTCTGAATTCAGTCAAATATTTGATATTGCACTATGGCTGTACTTTTTTGAAGGAAACTGCCAAAAAGAGGGTTGAGGCTCGTGCGATGCGAAAGACAGATAGTAGGAATGGTTCCAAGAGCACTGTCCGTTATCACCTGGAGAGTGGACAGGATTCAGATTTAGAGTCTGGTGAAATTGAGACATGGAAGCTTACCCACTGGGATGAAGAGAAGGGTTGGATATCGGATGATGCGGCTGCGATTTATGTAAGTGTACTTTAATTTTCTTCTGATTTGACAAAATTTTCGAAATTAGTGATGAGCATATATAGTTTACTGTTCCTCATGCAATGTTGTTCCTCATCCAATCTTGGATGCCTTTATGTCTAGAGAAATAATATTGTGTACCAGAGCTAATGTCATAAATAAATTGCAATGCTTTTGAAGGGCAAATGAGACTTTTCGCGTTTGTTAATTATATGCACTTTAGGTTAACCCAAACCGAGCTGTGCAACAGTTACATATTTTGACCCGTTACACAACTTGACCAACCAACCACATTGCCAACTCTATGAAAGATAGAACTTAAATATGCTTTGCAAACTGTTGTACTATATCTTGTAAGTTATGGCAAAAGCACCCTTTATTGCTGATGAATAATCATATAGTGGGTTACTGTACATGGATTGTACTAATTATCTAATCTGTTTCGCTTACAGAATCAGATGATCAAACTGAGGGAAGAGAATCCTAACCCGGCATTGATGAGTGACAAGGTTATTCTTGAAAAAATCCTTGGAAGAAGCTCTATTCGTTTAAATGGGTGGGGACGTGATCCTCTTACTAGTCAAAGAAAGGGGAGTATTACTAAGAAATCAAAGGAAAACCGCCCATCTTATGACGAACTGGTGGATGAAGTTCAAGTGCTGAAAGGTGTCGTTGCAACTATGAGCCAAGTACTGATTGATAATAATATGTTGCCCCCCCCCCCTAGCACACCAACTGGAACTTCTAAAGACAATGCTTCCGAATTCGATGAAGAAACAGAGTTTGACGATGAAGGTGAAGACACTAATCCGGATGAAAATTAACTTGTTGACTGATGAATGTTTCTTTAACTTTTTATGATACAATGATACAATGTTGGTTTGTTTATTAAGTACTTGGTTTTTTTTTATGGAATTTAGACAATTGGTGATGGAATTTCAAAATCAGTTTCTACATTTTCCATGGTTTAGCTACATTTAATAATATGTTTTACCTACATTTCTATATATGTTTTACCTACATTTATATATATGTTTTACCTACATTCAATAATATGTTTTACCTACATTTAATAATATGTTTCACCTACATTTATCATTTGTGGGTATATCCTACTATATACCTACACATGATATGTGTAGGTGAAATTGTAGATCCCATGACAGCCGCCACGTCAGCTGCCACGTCACCATGAAAAAACTACACATATTATGTGTAGATAAAATCGTATATGCCATGTCAGCATCCATGTCAGCTGCCACGTCATTATCATATACCTACACATGTATATGTGTAGCTAAATCACACTGCCATGCACTACTACAAAAACTGGCATTCTTGACGTGCATTGCGCGTCAAGAAAGTGCCTTCTTGACACGCAAATGCGCGTCAAGGATGCGGGGGTCAAGAAGCTTCTTGACGCGCAAAATGCGTGTCAAGAAGCTCTTGACGCGCGAACAATGACACGCGATCGATGACGTGCATTTTATGACACGCATTTTTGCGCGTCAAGAATTTTAATTTTCAATTAAAAAAAAATATTTTTCTAAAATCACTGATTTTCCACATTAAATGACATTTAATCTCATAATACAAAATCAAATAGATTTATAACAAAATAACAGATTTCATATATATAACAAACATTACAAAGGTAAGATGAGTTTACAAATTAAATGGATTCATTCCAAACCTCAAACTAATCCTAGGATCGATTCCAGATCATCAACTTAATAGCTTCTTCATGTCCGAGGTATTTTCTCCCACGCCTCACCATCCATAGATATATCAAATGAGTTTTTATTGTAACATCAGCTGCACTCAGAAAAACACAAAACAAACATACATCATATTTTATTGTAACATCAGCTGCTATAATTGTCAGAAATCGCTGTTGTACCTGATGGGTGCGTTTTGACCCACTAAGCTTGTTTTGGTCATATCTTGGTCATACGAACTCGAATTTGGGTGATTCAAAATCCCACGGATCCGTATTAAAGTACATAATCAGTTGGTTTAGTGGAATCAAAACAATCGTATACAGAATCAGAAGCAAACCTGGAACTGATCCGATCCCAATGTCCGCTCTAGATATGAGAAATTTCAAACTTAAATCAAGGATCCACTAACCTGAATGGCCACTGGTCAGCAGCAGTTAACTCAGCAAATTGTTCTAAAAAAAACTAACAGAACCACATCACAATACTATTCCTCAAATGAACATACATATAGTAAATGCTGTTTATAAGCAAAGAAATTACCTAGTACAATAGCTCTGGAAAAAAACCAAATAAATATTAACAGTAACAATGAATAGAAAAAACGGGAAGCATCAGAACTCATAATTTGATTTGTCCACAACCCAAGAATAGACAGCAGAATCAGACTTCATAATTTAGTTTCATTTACTTCACCTCTCCCTTCCATCTGCCTCTTTGTGCCTCAACCTCAGCATCAATTGTGCCTCCCTCAGATTTGATGACTTCCAAGTCCCTCATAACCAAGTAAGCTAAAAAAAAAAGTAGAGACAAGCCACAAAAATAGAAGAGTTAGAAGTTAGAACTACTAGCTTTTGGAGTGTAATTTGTAAATTTTTTCCAGCAGCTAAATAACTTAAGTAGCATGAAAATAATAATATAAACAACGGTTTAAGGAGCTGCATATTTAATTATCAACAGATTCACAAATAAGGGAAAAGAATACTTTGTAACTTTCGCAAGAACAATTTGGTTAACATGCTAATCCAACTTTTGGTATAATTATTGACAAACACATAAATTTCTAAAAGTGTTTGTATCGATCATATTATAAGGGCTATATGAGCTATCCAGAATAACAAGAAATCGCCACAATTGCATTCTAAAATAAAAGCAGACTCATGAACAGTATTCAGATAGCAAAACGTACAAAATGCAGTCTGATAGTGGCTAATTCTTACTTGCAGTGATGGCAAATGGTGTATTTGTGTCTTTGCAAAAGTCGCGCAGGTTTTGGGTCTTATAAAGGGCTGCATTCGAATTGGGCTGGAGAATTCATGGGGCTATTGGGCCGGTTTCTACAAAAATGTTCAGTTACCTGTTCAAAAACATCCACAACATCATGTCACCATATTCTCTAATGCATCATTAAAGAAAACATAAAGGAGAATGAAATTAGATAAATCAAGCAATCACATGTGTCTTCCAGCTTAACATAAATATAAAACAACAGAATTTCATCATCAATACAATTTCATATATAGTTGTTGATTCTTAATACAAATTACCACAAGCCAACTGCACTTATAAACACTCTATACAATAACTGATTAACTGCAGCTAGTTAGTTTACTGTCAAATTTGAATTATATACTTCTGAGTTCTGAATTTAAAAGTTAGACCTAGAAATACAATATGTTGTAATCAGATTCTAATAAAATCACAACAGCTCGTATTCATTTCCAGTTTAAAGCTTAGGCCGAGCAATACAAACTGGAGTAACAGATCCAAACAGTAGTAAAGACAGTGAAAGGGGTTCTAATACATATATACCTGTTTTTTGTGGAAGAGCAATCCTGTTTCCACACTACCATGAGTTTGTATGTAGTCTTGAATATCTGTAAATTATTTATACTGATTTCAAACCAAACTGATGAGTCTGCATATAGAAACAATTTATCACAACACATGAATATCCCAAACAACCATTGTTCGCAACCAAATCCATAATATAGAAGTAGATTATCAGTAGGGATTACTTCCCTTTACAAAAGTTGCAGGGTGGAATAGGTGTATAAAAGAATAAACAAACAAGTAATAAATATCATCGAGATTAATAAGTAAAATTCACTCTAATCTAAAGAAAACTACCCTACTATTAGTAACCTCTTCAAATTATTGTACTATTTTTAGCTTCTTTTTGTTTAAGTTATAAGATATAATTCAGACATGCTCATGATGCATACCATATTTTTGGATATGATCTCAATCCAAGTTACTAAGTATATATATCAGTTGGCCTCAAAGGGTTTATAGAGGAAGAACCCCACTAATTACAGCAGCATCTAAATAAAATAATAGTAAAAACACAGAGATAGATACATCAGTCTGACGATAGGACATTTTCAAAACTTATTGCATCTTATACACAGTAAGGAAAGTATATCCGACTGTAGGTTCTCTGGATAATTTATAAGCACATATAGCCCAAAACAATTTTGCAAGTAAATTCATAAGAAATACATAGTAAGATGATTGATAAATGTTCATGAAGCAAAACAATGCAATTAAAACTCTTTATCAATGGAATAAACAAAGTCTAGAAACAACAGGATGCAGAAACGGAAAGAAACATGCGTGATTAAGGAGATGAACATAAAACCCTAAAGACTCATCAGTTTGGTTTGAAATCAGTATAAAGAATGGATGGAATGGAGAAGATGAGTTACCTGATGATGATGATAGAGGGGGCAAATCACTGTTTAACCTAAATCAGAAGGTGTCGGAGGGGGTGACGTACCTGAAATCACCGTCGGACCTAGATGAGGGTGGAGGAACAGTCGGCGTCGATTAGGTGGTCGATTTCTTTCCGTCAGCGTCGAGGGTGGAGGAACGTCGAGGGTGGAGGACCGTCGAGGGTGGAGGAAAGTCGAGGGTAGAGGATGAAACTGTCGATCGAGTGTCCAGGGTGGAGGCGGGACTGCCGGAGCATCGAGCGTCGAGGGTAGAAGTGAAAGTGAGAATTTTAGGGAAAACGTCGAGCGGGCTTTTTGACACAGGAAATTAGGGCAAAAATTTTGGGGAAAATTTTTGGCGGGAAAAATTAAAAAACGACGGGGGCTTCTTGACGCGCATATTCTGAAGTGTACTCCGTGTTTTTTTTTACTAATATACGACACAAATTTTATGACGGGTAAAAATGCGCGTCATCTACTCTTAGAAATTTTAAAGATACGACAGATTTTTTATGACACTTATTTTTGCGCGTCATAAAATTAGTGTGTGTCATCGTTCGCGTGTCAAGGATGGCTCTGTTTCTAGTAGTGATGTCAGCATCCTAGTATGCTACCGTGTCAATATTATATACCTACACATATATATATGTAGGTAAAAACACTGCCACGTCAGCCCCTATCACGCGCCCACGCGCTTGTTATTTGAAGAAAATGTAATGCTATTACCCACATATATATTGAAGATTAACTACACATATATGTGTGGGTAAAGAGTACCCTTTACCTACATATAACCAATGTGTGGGTATAGACCTTTATTTTCATGGCTCCGGCCACACATGTTGACACTTAATTTATGTGTCGGTAAAAACAACTACCCACGAAATGTACACATATGCCCACACTTATAAAGTGTGGGTGAAGACCCTAATTTCTTGTAGTGTGCACAGTAGCTGGATCATACCACAACTCCTTCTCCATAATTTCTGCCACGGCTCGAGTATAGCTCTTAGCATATTCTTCAGTTTCTTTAGAAATTTGATGCCTGTACAGCACCAGTATGTCCTTCTTATAAAACCACAACAGATTATGAACTTCCATTACAGTCATCGTCTTTGACTTGCAAATGATTTTGGCTTCGCCAGAATAGTCACTATAAGCCCAAGTCTGGAAGTCATCCAAACATCCTTCAAGATGCTTCGTCGGTAGAGGAATTATTTTAGTCTTTTCTGTAGGTGGATAAAATATGTTAGTGAAATCCTTCTTTCCATCCAATTTAAACACACCCCTGTATTTCTTCGTGTAAGACTTCTTGTGTGGAAAGTCCTCGAATCTCTTGAAATTGCTAAGAACAACATTCCTCAATTTCTTGTAAAAATGCTCAGCATAGTCATTTCTGGATGGGTTAGAGAATGGTGCTTTGTACAGCATTGTCAAATCCACAGTTGTCCATGAGTAGAACTGAGTCCAACATTTGTAGTACTCCAATGGATACTGACCCTTCCTTCTAACCACAAACATGTTCTCCTCACCATCAAACATCCAGGACTTCACATCTGCCTTGTTTCCTCTCTTATCATGATAATGTTCACCCAGCTGGATCAGATACCTTTCAGGAGGATAAGCTAAGCTCTGTGCCTCCCAGCTTCCATCAAACTCAGCTGCAGGCACTGTCATGTAGTCTCTATCCCTTGTATCCTTATCTTCATTTGTACCTTCAGGCATTGCAGGACCTGAAGTATCTAGAATATCTGCCTCAAAATTAAACACAGGTGATTGTGAGGAACCACTTGCTCCTGAACTGCCTTCTTTATTTCCCGGATCACCCTTGTCATCTTCCCTAGGGTTTGTCTTGCTTGAGTTGGAAGAATTAAGTTGCATGATCAGCTTGTGTAACTCTCTGAGCTACCTTGTAAACTCTCTGTTTATCTTCTTTTGATTCTCCAACTCAGTATTGTGGACTTTTTAAATATCAATCAAATCTCCAATAATTTCACTCTGGGCTGCATTTTGGGCTTTCAATTCTTCAATTTCTACTCTAAGCTCCTTTTCTAACCTGAACTCTGGTGTTTCTAGCGCTTTCCCTTTGTCTTGGGCTGTGGGTTGTGAGGATGATGATTGACCAGCACTAGTGCTAGTAGATGGAGGCACTCGTGGGTCCAATCGTTTCCTTCTTGGGTCTGTTAGGGCTTCAGTAAGGTGTTGTGTGGCAACCTGCACCTTCTCAGTCAGATCATCAGTAACAGAAGCATTGAGGGGAGGATCCTCTGTGGCTTTCCGTTTTCTTATCAGTGGTACATCAACAGTCTCAGTCTCTACTTCCTTAACATCAATGTCATCAAGATATGAACCGTAGTTTATAGTATCACAATTATCAAAATGCAGAGCTCCAATCTGTACATCTTCTAAGTCAAAGTCTTCCCAATCTGAACTATCTAAAATTTCAGTAACTGGCTTCTGAGAGGCAGGCACATTGTGTTCTTCTTCAATGACAACATTCTCTGTACAGGAACCTCCTCTCTTGCAATCTCAAGCAAATTCACCAAAGTTGTTACCAAAGGGAACTTTATCAGTCAATTTCTTCTTGGGGTTTATCATGGGGAAAACCTCAATCCCCATTGGCTTAGTATCATGTGTATCATTAGTCTTCCTCAAGGCTGGATATCTAGAATCCAGAGCCAATTGAATGAACCTTGGGACTGCAGCAAACTTCTTATCCCTGGTTACTATTGCCTTAACATCTTCAAAGATCAACCTGGACCTGTTGAAACGAACACCTCTGACCAGTGACACCATAGCATGAGTGTGCACTTGGTTCAGTTGATCTGTTGAACTCTTCTTGGCAATTATGCACTTCTGCAAACAGTGAGCCAGCATTCTCCAGTACGGTGGAAGGAGAGCCTTCATAGTAGGTGGAGACACTGTGTGATATCCCATTTCCTTTAAACACCGAGTAACCACCTCTTTATCCAAGGCCATGGGATCAGCAGCAACATCTTTTAGTCTAAGAGCCTGTCTGAAATTCTCTTCGGTCAATACCACAGCTGTTGCTTGTATCTTGGCAATGATCTGCTTTCCATCATCAGATACAAACGAAGTCTTCCAGAATTCCTGTTGCATCCGCTTGCAGATGACAGGGTTTGCGGTGAGGGCATAATGTAGACAGCACCGTTTCAGACCTTCTATCATTGACCTGTACTTCTCTCTGTATTCTGCAAGCGGGTCCAGCAAATAAGCTACTGTAATGTGATCTTTGACAAACTCTAAGTCCCTGCACTCACAAACACAGATAAAATCCAAAACATGTAGAAATTTATCAATCATAAGAATTTCTCGAAAAACGGGCAGCATAACGGCTTAAAACTAGAAGAAACCAATTGAAACACGTCATCAGGTACCTTTTCGATCGAAAACTAGGTTCCCGATCGAAAAGCATCCATCCGATCGAAATGCTACCGTATACCCGAGATTCCTGATCGAAAACCCTAGTGCTGATCGAAAAGTCAGACAGACATCGAGATGTCCGATGGAAAAGCCTATGTCTCGATCGAAAAGCCTAGGCTTTGATCGAGAAGCATAAGCTTTCGATCGAAAAGTGCTCCTGCCGATCAAAAAGTCTCGTGTAACCAAGAATCTTTGATCGAGAAGCACCGAGAACAATCGAAAAGCTTTGCAGCCTAATCGAAAAGTCTATATTTCGATCGAAAAGGGTCTTCTTCTTCCTGAATCACCTGTAACTCAGATCAATATACCATATTCGTGTGTTTTGAACATGATTTCAAGCAGAAATACACCCAACCCATAATCCCTTCCAGTCCCGACCAAGAAAATCACAGAGATTTAGCACATACTCAAGGCGGTCCTGAGTGGGTCGAGCCGCACGCTTCAATCGAGGCGCCATAGATCAAAGTCAACAATAAGAGAGTGATCGGTGATGGATTCCGACCAAGAATGAGGTATCGGATGACTGGTACGGTGGCAGATGGCGGTGAATTGGAGAGGGGCAGAGGCGGCGGTGATGTGGGCAATCGGAGGGGTTTCAGAGGCGGTGACCGATGGGGGTGATGGTGGAGAGTTCACAGGGTGGTGACGAGGGTTGTGGCGGTGTCCGATGGTGGTGGTAGCCATGAATGGTGGTGGTCGGAGATGGTGGTAGCGGAGCTAGGGTTTAGAGAGTGGAAAAGAGGGAGACGGGAAAAGTGAGGGAGAAGGGGTCGGACCCTTCTCCTTTTCCTTTCAAAATTAAAAAAAAAAATCCTTTTCACCCCCTTAAGATTTAAAGTTGAGCACTTGACACCCAAACTTTAAGAAAAAACCAAAATTTTTAATCAAACTTAATGTTGTCATCAAACACCCAACCTTAATCCCATTTATTACAGAAAGCTTCCCGTGAACTCAAGCCCGAGAGTTTTTATATCTGTCAACTTCATACTAAATAAATAAAAAATAAAAAATAACTAAAATAAGACTAAAACAAAATAAAATAAAATAAACACTTAACAGCACTGAGTTTTGAGTGGAGAGGCATATGAGGGATCATACCAGATAGTCTGTGACTGAGGAACCCTTTTCAGCTTCAGTTACTTCATGTGTTCAGGCGATTGCCGGTATTTTGGTCCATCTTTAAACTCATGTCGCTTTCGCTTACTCAGGCAGTTTCATCACATGATTTATATTTTAGGTTTTATTAATCATGAACATCTATCCAGGTCACACACATAAGTCCTAGGTATGATATGTACACACTATCAAGTATACCTGGTTTCCGTACAACATTCTTCACGACACCTTTCCTTAAGCCTAACATCATGCTCCAGACTGGGTTGAGAAAAGAAAGAATAGATCACGGAAGTTTTGTTGGATATTTTACAACGTCAACCGAATTTTTGAAACATTTTTTATAATGCTCTCATCAGTGACAAGGCTAAGGGTTTTGGACACTTGAGGGTCTCTTTTGGTTGTGCACATTGGCATCTTTTAGGTTTATAATGTATGTACAATGTGATCTTAAGTGTACGTGGATCAGGGAGGTTCCAGGCCTCTACTTTCACAGAACAGAGGAGTCCTGACTCACGTACAACATTCCCAGGTCATTGCTTACGCAAAGCAGAGGGAATGGGAATTTTTGAGCATGACATCAAAACTCAGAACCGGACGTGTGTCTCAGGATTCCTGGTATACAGTCAAATAGAAATTGTACTAACCTAAGTGTGTGCTTCCTATCAAGCATCATACGTTATGTTCAAGTGTTGTGATAAACCATACCTTTTGATTGATTGACAGCAGAGCCTACCAAGCATATCGGCCATGAATCACAACTTTTCACATCCACCTTACACGTGTCAGTCAGCAAACACCTGGAAATTTATATTACTTCCCCACCTGGTCAAACAAAACCAGTAAAAATTTTAAAAACACACAATTTAGAGGAAACATCAGATGTTTAATTTATATCTTCCCCTTGCTTTTAGATTTTTTTAAACACAAATAAAAGACACTATTTTTTTTGTGATTTTTTTTATATATATTTTTTCCATTTTTTCATTTTTTATTTAAATTAAAAGAACAGATAACAGTTGTCAAATTACTCATCAAAGGCTATCATCCGGAGGCCTTTGAGACACATTTCAAAATTAGCACTGGGAAGAGGTTTTGTGAACATGTCCGCCACATTGTCATCCGACTACACCCGTTCCAAGTGAATGAGTCCGCGTTCGTAGCATTCCTGAATGAAGTGCGTTTTTATGTCAATGTGTTTGGTTTTAGAATGCTGCACATGATTTTTAACAATTTGTAACGCAGCATTATTATCACAGTAAATTGGAGTATCAAAGAAATTCAAACCGTAATCTCCCAGTTGAGGCTGCAACCATACCACTTGTGAACACCATGCAGATGCAGCCACATATTCTGCTTCGGCTGTCGATTGTGACACTGTGTGCTGCTTCTTACTTTGCCATGCCACCAGCCTGTCACCTAAGAATTGTGCTCCAGCAGATGTGGATTTCCTGTCAAGCTCATTGCCACCATAATCACTGTCAGTAAAGGCATACAAATTAAATCCTTACTCTTTAGGGTACCAGAGGCCTAGCCGTGGCCTACCCTTTAAATATTTAAAAATACATTTAACTGCAAATAAATGAGAGAGTTTAGAATTAGCCTGATATCGTGCGTATTGGTACACTGCAAGCATGATGTCTGGGCAGCTGGCAGTTAAATACATCAGTGAACCGATCATAGACCGGTACATGTGCTCGCTCACCGGCTAACCATCTAGATCTCTAGTAAGTGCAGGCCTGGCCGCCATGGGTGTGGCGACAGGCTTAGAATCTGCCATCTTGTATTTTTCCAGAATCTCTGTGACATATTTGGCTTGGTGGATAAGGATCCCGTTGTCACTCTACTTCACTTGTAGTGCAAAGAAAAATTCCATTTCCCCCATCTAACTCGTCTCAAATTTTGTTCGCATCACCTTCTCAAACTCTTTACAAAAGTCTTCATTAGTGGACCCGAAGATGATGTCGTCCACATAGACTTGTACCATGATTATGTCATCCTCAACCTCCTTTCTGAATAACATTTGATCTACGATTCCTCTTGTGTACCCATGTGCTAGCAGGTGATCAGTCAAAGTTTTGTACCACGACCTAGGGGCCTGGTGTAAGCCATATAATGCTTTGTCTAGCTTGTACACATGATAAGGGTGTTCTTCATCGATGAACCCTGGAGGCTGAGTAACATACACCTCTTCATCCATATCAGCATATAGAAAAGCAGTTTTCACATCTAATTGGTAGAAAGTGAAGTTCATATAGGATGCATATGCCAAGAAGACTCTAATTGCCTCTAATCGAACAAAGGTCGTGTAAACTTCACCATAATCAATTCCTTGGATCTATTTATGCCCTTGAACCACTAACCTGACCTTGTTTCTGACAATAATGCCATTGTCATCCTTTTTATTCTTGTAAATCCATCGAGTTGCGATGACCTTTTTCTCATAAGGCCTCTCTACTAATCTCCAAACTTGAAGCCTTGAGAATTGATTTAGTTCTTCATACATGGCTTCTACCCAGCTGGGATCTGTTAAAGCCATAGTAATGTTTAGGGGCTCAATTTGTTAGATAAAACAGGAGTACATGCAATGATTGATGTCTCCTAACTGGCCTCTTGTTATCACGCCAGATGCTAATGGACTAATGACATTGTCCAAGGGGTGATATTTATGTATCCTTGTTTCAGCAACTGTCACACCCCCAATTTCCACCTAACGGAGTTTAACCGCGTGGGGGTATGATCCAGACCAGGATCCCAGACTTCAGTTACAAACAAACCACAACAGTGTTATAATAAGTAATGAAGAGCATTAATTACAGACCCAAGGTAAATTAACGGTTAAGCGGAAGCATAAAACAAGTTACAGTTATGGTTTACAAAATGATTAGTTTGACTGATTGGAAATATAGATTTCAATCCAAAAGTAATGTTTAGTACTGCCGCTGCCTGTGCCCTCGATGATCCTCCTAGCGACCTGAAAAGCATTCAACAATCAAGTGTCAGCCAAGGCTGGTGAGTTCACTAAGCGGTCTACCAGTCACAAGTAGACCTAAATTTTTATGATCAAAGACAGGTAAAACACAATCAATATCATAAGACTGGTAAAATTTTCCATATCGTAGGTAGCTAGCCTAATTTATGCACATTTGAATTGTTCGCAACCGAAGCTGACAATGTATAGGGATTACCTACGGATTTGCCTTCCCGTGTCCTGAAAGACCACGGAGGGTAGGGTAACATTGGTCCCAGTCCGACCTCCACTCGGGTTGGTGCATCCCGTGCACCGCTGGGCGGGGGTGTCAATCCCCAGTAGTACTACTCAACATCACCTAGCTATTCTATATTAACGGTCCGAATGTAAGGACTTTTGAAGTTTAACAATCAATTCAATGATACATATGATATTTGGTCGGAAAAATTTACTTAGTAAGGAATACCTTACCGTTGCGCGTTATCGTCCCTGAAAGGACATAGCAACATATAGTAATGAACTCACCTGAGGGGGCACTGGTACTCAGCCAAAAGAAGCAATAGGTTGGTCACAATCAACCTAATCGGGCAAATATGACCTAAACGGGTTAGGAGGTGTCGCGAGGACTAAAATAGCAATCTTAGCTCCTAAACATGTTTCATGCAATTATACAAGTCACTCAATGCGCATACAAGTCCCAGATTGGGAGAAAATCAGGAAATTGCAATTTATGTCAAAGTTGACCCAGAAAGTCAAACTTCAAGCACTTAACTAGTGGCATAGCTAAAATCCACAATACTTGGAATTAGATTTTTAAATTTTACAGGCATACACTACATACCAATTAGGACTTGTTGCAAAAAGAATCAACTAAAAAGGTTGAGAAACGAAGAAGTTATGCACATCGGAAGTTGGCACATTTTAGCATTTAGCAAACTAGTCAAAGGAAATGGAAACTTGCATATCTCATTCAAAATTTGGAATTTATGAACCAACATCTCCAGATCTTACTTTTAATATATAAACATCATTTACGGATAGCAAACACACCATTAAAACAAGATTAACATGCTCAACCAAAATGAAAAGTCCAATTTTCACAGAAAATGACAGCTTTGAGTACCCGACTTGCAGCTGTGTTTTGACTGACCAAACGGGGGTTTTAGAAAGTGTGCGAATAGCCGTTGTAAAGCTAAGACATAATACTTTACTAAGGAAAAATAATCAACTGATTTCGATGAAAATTGAGCAAGTTATGACAGCTGCAAGTTGACCAAAAATTCTGGTCAAAGCTGTTAGAAATTTCCAAGTTTGCCCATGACTAGCATTTCAATTTTATGCTAGCATTTGATCAAATTAACACCTACCAACAAGTTTATAATCAATAGAACACGTAATTTCTGTCATGAACAAGATCATACCATAACCATATCAAAATCTCATCATGTGGCTAGCAAATATGCACATTACAAGTTGACCCATTTTGCATAAAGTTAACTAGTTTATGAAGATTTGAAAATGGCATAACTCACTCAAATTTTGGGTTTTAAACTTCAAATGCTCCAGATCCTACACTTAATATATATACCACAATTCCAAATAGCAAACACCTCAATATACTAAGGTTTACATGTCCGACCCGTTTGGAAAATCTACTTTTTAAGTTTCTTAACAGCTTTGCATACCAGTTTTGTAACAGCAGTTTGGGTGACCAAACGAAGGTTTTAGAAGGCGTGTAAATAGCCGTTATAAAGCTAAGACATCCTAGTTTATCATGCAACAAGAACCAACCAGTTTCGATTAAAAATGACCAAGTTATGGCCGTCACAAGTTGACCAAAAAATCCAGTCAAAGCTGTTAGGAATTTGTTGTTTACCAAAAACTCAAAACTCAACTCTTATGCTACCTTAAGACCATGAATCATATTCTAACCCACTTATAAGCATAATAACATAAGAATTCTGGTCCTAACAAGTTCATGGCATTAACCCACCAAAATCATAGCAATCTCACAACATTTGACTAGCATATACAAACACATTGCTCCCAAATCATAACCAAACATGATTTCCACCTCAAGAACACATAGCACAAGCTTATAGTTGAGAAATTTCCAGATTTGAACCCATTTCAAATCTGACCCGAAAATGAAAGTCAACATAACCCCTTCAAAAACTTGAATCCTAAGCTTAAACTACCCCATTTAGCACCTAAACATGAATCAATACACATGCAACATCCAATTTCAAAATTCAAAAAGTTAGGGCTTACAAATCAAGAAGAAAAATCGCGGATTTGAGGAGGGGGAAGGAAGATGATGCCCACTTGAGCCTTGTAGAAGCTTGAGTCCGCCTCCTTGAAGCTTGATTTCTCCAAATTTCGAATGTATGAGTGTGTGTGTGTTTTGGTCGTGAAGAAGAAAGGGAGAGGGGCTGTGAATCGTGAATGGGAGTGGGGAAAGAGTCTTGAGCAGATTTTGTTTAAGTCACAATTACACTTCTGGCCCCTCAAGTTTTATTTTAAACAAAAGTAGTATAAAACTCATTTAAATGGGTTTTTTTGCTAAAAAGTTGTAAGGTAAGAATTCTAAAAATGTTTCCAAGTGTTTTTAAATCATTTAACATGTAGGATTTAGTCGGGTTATATAAATTTATCATTTGTACACAAAAATCCAAATTTACACACGAAGCCCGGTTTCGCATAAAATGCAAATTTTCACAACTAACACATAAGATCACAAAATAAGTTCACGAAACAAGTTACTAAATTTAATTAGCAATTAAACATAAACAAACATGAAGTCATTCAAATAACGGGTCTCGGGTTTGTTAACGGAACTAACGGAACTAACGGAAAAACTTAACGGGGTTAACTTGGGAAGTTGCAGTTGTCACAGCCTCCCCATGTTAAGGAATTTTCGTCCCGAAAATTAGCTAGTACCTTGGGTTGATGCGGAGGCTTGATCGAACAGGTGGGGGTACTTCTTTCTCATCTGGTCTTCCCGTTCCCACGTGAACTCCGGTCCACGTTTTGAATGCCATCTGACTTTGACAATTGGAATCTTGCTTCGCTTCAATGCTTTTTCCTCTCGTCCCATTATCTCAACAGGTTGTTCTATAAATCGGAGTTGTTCGTCAATGTGGAGTTCCTCGAGCGGAACTATTAGAGTGTCGTCAGCCAGACACTTCTTCAAATTTGAAACGTGAAATACGTTGTGTACCCCATCCAGCTCAGGTGGCAAGTCCAAATGATACGCCACCGTTCCAATCTTTTCCGTTATCGGGAAAGGTCCTATGTAGCGAGGGTTCAACTTCCCGCGCTTTCCAAAACGCACAACACCCTTCCAAGGCGAGACTTTCAACAGAACACGGTCTCCCACCTCGAATTCTAATGGCCTTCTGCGTTTGTCTGCATAACTCTTTTGTCGGTCTCTCGCAGCTTTCATACGGTCTCTAATTTGCACAATTCTTTCAGTCGTTTCGTACACCATCTCGGGTCCAGTAAGTTGACTATCACCGATTTCAGCCCAACAGACCGGTGATCTACACTTTCGTCCATAGAGAGCCTCAAAGGGAGCGGCTCCAATACTGGAATGGTAGCTGTTGTTGTAGGAGAATTCGACCAATGCCAAGTGGGTTTCCCAGTTCTTTCCAAAATCCATTACACACGCTCGGAGCATATCCTCGAGGGTCTGGATTGTGCGTTCGGTCTGCCCGTCTGTCTGCGGATGGTATGCGGTACTCATATCCAAACGAGTACCTAAAGCTGATTGCAATGATCTCCAAAAGTGTGAAGCAAATATGGGGTCTCGATCGGAGATAATAGACAAGGGTACTCCGTGGAGCTTGACGATCTCGTCAATGTAGATTTGTGCTAGCTTGTCAGTCTTGTCATTTTCCTTGAGGGCTATGAAATGAGCGGATTTTGTTAGTCTATCCACAATGACCCAAATCATGTCATTTCCGCGAGGCGTACGGGGCAGTCCCGTGATGAAATCCATGGATATTTCCTCCCATTTCCATTCAGGAATCGTCGGTTGCTGCAATAATCCTGGAGGCTTTCGACGTTCTGCTTTGACCTTCGAGCATGTTAAACACTTACTGACATATGTAGCAATGTCAGCTTTCATCTTGGGCCACCAGTATAATCCCTTCAGGTCTTGGTACATTTTATCCGAACCGGGATGGACCGAATATCGAGACTTGTGAGCCTCGTCCATCACCAACTCTCGAAGATTTCCATGAAGAGGCACCCAGATGCGATCCTTGTAGTAACGGATTCCATCCGACTTAATCTCTGAAGTTCCATCCACACCGTTTAAAGATTCTGCCTCATAGTTTTCCTCTTTCAAAGCTTCCTTCTGGGCAGCCCGAATTCTATCTGGTAACTCAGCATGGATCGTGAGTTGTAGAGCTCGAACCCTTCTAGGTTTCGTATGCTCTTTTCTGCTTAATGCGTCGGCCACAACGTTGGCCTTTCCCGGGTGATACTTTATTGCCAAGTCGTAGTCGTTAAGCACCTCGATCCACCTACGCTGTCTCATGTTGAGATCTTTTTGTCCCATTATATGCTGGAGGCTTTTATGATCGGTGAATATCGTGCATTTGGTACCGTACAGGTAGTGCCTCCAAATCATGCGTTGTATAATTCTTTTCGTGAGACTTTAACTGCCTTGACCCGTAAGCGATTACCTTACCTCTTTGCATTAAAACACATTCAAGTCCTTGGAGAGAAGCGTCACAATAGACCTCGAAGTCGTCAACACCATCTGGTAGAGATAATACAGGCGCGGTACAAAGTTTTTCTTTCAAAGTCTGAAAAGCTGTTTCTTCTTTTTCACCCCATCGGTACTGAACACCTTTATGTGTAAGAGCGGTTAGCGGTTGGGCTATCTGAGAGAATCCCTGGATGAAACGACGGTAGTAACCCGCTAACCCTAGAAATTGTCGAAAATCCGTTGGTGCTCGTGGTGTAGACCAATTCTTGATCGCCTCTACTTTGGCTGGGTCAACGTGAATACCTTGCTCGTTGACAATGTGGCCCAGAAATTGAACTTCCCGGATCCAGAAGTCACATTTGGAGAATTTGGCGTAGAGTTGCTCCTTCCTTAACAACTCTAGTACTAACCGCAGGTGTTGCTCGTGTTCTTCTTTCGTCCTTGAGTAAACGAGTATGTCGTCGATGAAAATGATTATGAACTGATCTAGGTAAGGTTTGCAAACGCGGTTCATGAGGTCCATGAACACCGCCGGTGCGTTCGTTAAGCCGAAAGGCATGACTAGGAACTCGTAATGACCGTAGCGTGTTCTGAAAGCCGTCTTTGAAATGTCCTCCTCGCGGACCCTAAGTTGATGATATCCGGACCTTAAGTCGATTTCTGAGAAGTAGCTGGATCCTTGCAGTTGGTCGAAGAGGTCGTCGATTCGAGGGAGAGGATATCGGTTCTTAATAGTGACTTTGTTGAGCTCGCGGTAATCAATGCACATCCTGAACGTCCCATCTTTCTTTTTGACGAATAAAACTGGCGCGCCCCATGGCGATGAGCTAGGCCTGATGAAACCTTTATCTAACAGCTCTTGCAGTTGAGTGGATAACTCGTGTAATTCGTTCATCGCCAAACGATACGGAGCTCGGGCAATCGGAGCTGCACCGGGAACGAGATCGATTCCGAATTCGACTTGTCGATGAGGAGGTAGACCGGGTAATTCTTCCGGGAATACATCGGGGAAATCGCGAACTATCGGAAAATCTTCAATTTTCTTCTCTACGAGGTTTTGATCCGTAACCGTTGCCAGAACGGCCATGTGCCCTTTCCGAAGATATTTCTGTGCCTTGAGGTATGATATGATTCCGGAGACAGTACCTCCCTTCTCACCCTGAATCGAGAGTACTTCTCCGTTTGCGAAGGGTATACGTATGACTTTCTCTCGGCAGACGAGTTCTGCGTGGTGCATGGACAACCAGTCCATACCAATTATTACGTCGAAGCTACCGATTGTAAAAGGCATCAAATCTATGTCGAACTTATGACCTGAGAGGTCTAAGGTACAATCCTTGACTATTTGTGTTGCATCGATAAGCTTACCGTTAGCTAGTTCAACGGTGTATTTAGCTCCTAGGGGTTCCGTCTTGGCCTTTACCAATTTGCAAAACTTGGTCGAAATGAAACTTTTCTCGGCACCAGAATCAAATAACACATTCGCAAAGTAGTTGTTGAGGAGAAACTTACCAGTAATCACGTTAGCGTCTTCCTTTGCTTCACCGGAACCCATGACAAAAGCTCGTCCGCGACCACCATTTCCCCCGTTGCCATTACCACCACCATTGTTGTTGTTGTTGTTGTTATTGTTGTTATTGTTGGCACCTTTCTTCAGTTGAGGGCAGTCCTTCTTCATGTGCCCGGGTTTTCCACATTCATAACACCCACGGGGGCCTTCAGTGTTCTGCTTGGCCCGATTGAGTAGTTCACCCCGACAATTCTTGGCAAGATGCCCCGATTTTCCACATCTCTCACAGACTGGCCGGCTACATTCACCATGGTGGTGCTTGCTACACTTGCTGCAGTAGGGTAACTTTCCTTTATACCCGCTAGCGCCTTGCCCGCTGCTACCTTGGCGATTTTGGTTGTTGCCACCACCGGTATTCCCATGGCTCCCCTTGGAGTTGTCAATTTTCCTGTTCTGATTCTGGGAGTTTGAAGACCTCCCAGTGTTGTTGCCAGGAGTTGCAGGGTTGCTCGACTCTTCCTCTCGCTGCCTTTTCCCGTCTAGAGCCACCTTTGGGACTTTCCTTGGTGGCAATAGCCCTTGGGCCACGGCCTGATCAGTTAACTTATGCGCCAGTCGGATTGCCTGTCGCACATAAACGGGAGTAGATGCTGTCACCATTCCTTTGATCTGTGGGGCCAGCCCTTCCACATACAGCTCAATCCGCTTATATTCTGCATCCACCATTGTTGGGCAGAGTCGGGAATACGCTTGGTAGCGGGTGGTATATTCCTCTATCTCGGAACCCTCCATCTTGGAGTTTGCAAACTCGACCTCTAATCTTCGAACTTGGTCACGAGGACAATATTCCTCCATGAGAGCTTCTTTGAATTCCTTCCATGTCATGGCGTTAGCTTCATTCAGTCCCAACATCTGAATCTGAGAATTCCACCAAGTTAGCGCGGAATCCTCTAAAGTGCCAGTGGCATACTTCACCCGGTCCCCATCCGGGCAGTTACACATCGCAAAGACTTTCTCGGACTTCTCGATCCACCTGAGCAAGCCCACAGCACCCTCGTCACCTTTGAACACCATTGGGTTGCAATCCATGTAGGCTTTGAATGAACATTGAGGCGGTTGACCTTGGAAATGTTGCTGAGCGGCTGCAAGGGCTGCTGCAACTCCTTGATTAATCATGTTCTGAACCTGTGCGGCAGTGAAGGTTCCTTGGTTGGTTTCGGGATCTCTCCGTGGAGGCATGATTTCTAGCAAATCAATGCAAAACTTCCAAAGGTTAGTATACCCAATACTAAAAAGTTGCCAAGTTCCGTTAGTTGTTGCATACAAGTACAATTCACATAAAACATTCATTTACATGAACAGTGCATTCTAAGTTGTAACGCGGTAGTAATAGTGTTAAGAACATGTAAACACATAGTACAAGTTATGTTGGCATTACAGGCTAACATCAATATTACATCAGTCATACAAGTTCGCTAAGATCAGCATGAAGTTCGCTAAGCATATAACAAGTTCACTAAGGCCATACTTAGAAAAATTTTCACACTCTAAAATTTTCCAAAAATGTCTAAGTCTCGGGAATGAAAATTTCCTATCAGGAGTTAGGTTTCTATGCTAACACATGACATGAATTATAGTCGAGGATCACCTTTGGCACGCGGGGCAGTACTTTTGAGAAGTGTTGTAACTGAAGTTTTCAAAATAGTTACAGTTCAGAAATTTTTAATTTTCCCTAAAAATGTTCTGATTCGCTGTAACCGAGGGCTCTGATACCAATCTGTCACACCCCCAATTTCCACCTAACGGAGTTTAACCGCGTGGGTGTATGATCCGGACCAGGATCCCAGACTTCAGTTACAAACAAACCACAACACTGTTATAATAAGTAATGAAGAGCATTAATTACAGACCCAAGGTAAATTAACGGTTAAGCGGAAGCATAAAACAAGTTACAGTTATGGTTTACAAAATGATTGTTGACTGATTGGAAATATAGATTTCAATCCAAAAGTAATGTTTAGTACTGCCGCTGCCTGTGCCCTCGATGATCCTCCTAGCGACCTGAAAAGCATTCAACAATTAAGTGTCAGCCAAGGCTGGTGAGTTCACTAAGCGGTCTACCCGTCACAAGTAGACCTAAATTTTTATGATCAAAGACAGGTAAAACACAATCAATATCATAAGACTGGTAAAATTTTCCATATCGTAGGTAGCTAGCCTAATTTATGCACATTTGAATTGTTTGCAACCGAAGCTGACAATGTATAGGGATTACCTACGGATTTGCCTTCCCGTGTCCTGAAAGACCACGGAGGGTAGGGTAACATTGGTCCCAGTCCGACCTCCAGTCGGGTTGGTACATCCCGTGCACCGCTGGGCGGGGGTGTCAATCCCCAGTAGTACTACTCAACATCACCTAGCTATTCTATATTAACGGTCCGAATGTAAGGACTTTTGAAGTTTAACAATCAATTCAATGATACATATGATATTTGGTCGGAAAAATTTACTTAGTAAGGAATACCTTACCGTTGCGCGTTATCGTCCCTGAAAGGACATAGCAACATATAGTAATGAACTCACCTGAGGGGGCACTGGTACTCAGCCAAAAGAAGCAATAGGTTGGTCACAATCAACCTAATCGGGCAAATATGACCTAAACGGGTTAGGAGGTGTCGCGAGGACTAAAATAGCAATCTTAGCTCCTAAACATGTTTCATGCAATTATACAAGTCACTCAATGCGCATACAAGTTCCAGATTGGGAGAAAATCAGGAAATTGCAATTTATGTCAAAGTTGACCCAGAAAGTCAAACTTCAAGCACTTAACTAGTGGCATAGCTAAAATCCACAATACTTGGAATTAGATTCTTAAATTTTACAGGAATATACTACATACCAATTAGGACTTGTTGCAAAAAGAATCAACTAAAAAGGTTGAGAAACGAAGAAGTTATGCACATCGGAAGTTGGCACATTTAGCATTTAGCAAACTAGTCAAAGGAAATGAAAACTTGCATATCTCATTCAAAATTTGGAATTTATGAACCAACATCTCCAGATCTTAATTTTAATATATAAACATCATTTACGGATAGCAAACACACCATTAAAACAAGATTAACATGCTCAACCAAAATGAAAAGTCCACTTTTCATAGAAAATGACAGCTTTGAGTACCCGACTTGCAGCTGTGTTTTGTCTGACCAAACGGGGGTTTTAGAAAGTGTACGAATAGCCGTTGTAAAGCTAAGACATAATACTTTACTAAGGAAAAATAATCAACTGATTTCGATGAAAATTGAGCAAGTTATGACAGCTGTAAGTTGACCAAAAATTCTGGTCAAAGCTGTTAGAAATTTCCAAGTTTGCCCATGACTAGCATTTCAATTTTATGCTAGCATTTGATCAAATTAACACCTACCAACAAGTTTATAATCAACATAACACGTAATTTCTGTCATGAACAAGATCATACCATAACCATATCAAAATCTCATCATGTGGCTAGCAAATATGCACATTACAAGTTGACCCATTTTGCATAAAGTTAACTAGTTTATGAAGATTTGAAAATGGCATAACTCACTCAAATTTTGGGTTTTAAACTTCAAATGCTCCAGATCCTACACTTAATATATATACCACAATTCCAAATAGCAAACACCTCAATATACTAAGGTTTACATGTCCGGCCCGTTTGGAAAATCTACTTTTTAAGTTTCTTAACAGCTTTGCATACCAGTTTTGTAACAGCAGTTTGGGTGACCAAACGAAGGTTTTAGAAGGCGTGTAAATAGCCGTTATAAAGCTAAGACATCCTAGTTTATCATGCAACAAGAACCAACCAGTTTCGATTAAAAATGACCAAGTTATGGCCATCACAAGTTGACCAAAAAATCCAGTCAAAGCTGTTAGGAATTTGTTGTTTACCAAAAACTCAAAACTCAACTCTTATGCTACCTTAAGACCATGAATCATATTCTAACCCACTTATAAGCATAATAACATAAGAATTCTGGTCCTAACAAGTTCATGGCATTAACCCACCAAAATCATAGCAATCTCACAACATTTGACTAGCATATACAAACACATTGCTCCCAAATCATAACCAAACATGATTTCCACCTCAAGAACACATAGCACAAGCTTATAGTTGAGAAATTTCCAGATTTGAACCCATTTCAAATCTGACCCGAAAATGAAAGTCAACATAACCCCTTCAAAAACTTGAATCCTAAGCTTAAACTACCCCATTTAGCACCTAAACATGAATCAATACACATGCAACATCCAATTTCAAAATTCAAAAAGTTAGGGCTTACAAATCAAGAAGAAAAATCGCGGATTTGAGGAGGGGGAAGGAAGATGATGCCCACTTGAGCCTTGTAGAAGCTTGAGTCCGCCTCCTTGAAGCTTGATTTCTCCAAATTTCGAATGTGTGAGTGTGTGTGTGTTTTGGTCGTGAAGAAGAAAGGGAGAGGGGCTGTGAATCGTGAATGGGAGTGGGGAAAGAGTCTTGAGCAGATTTTGTTTAAGTCACAATTACACTTCTGGCCCCTCAAGTTTCATTTTAAACAAAAGTAGTATAAAACTCATTTAAATGGGTTTTTTTGCTAAAAAGTTGTAAGGTAAGAATTCTAAAAATGTTTCCAAGTGTTTTTAAATCATTTAACATGTAGGATTTATTCGGGTTATATAAATTTATCATTTGTACACAAAAATCCAAATTTACACACGAAGCCCGGTTTCGCATAAAATGCAAATTTTCACAACTAACACATAAGATCACAAAATAAGTTCACGAAACAAGTTACTAAATTTAATTAGCAATTAAACATAAACAAACATGAAGTCATTCAAATAACGGGTCTCGGGTTTGTTAACGGAACTAACGGAACTAACGGAAAAACTTAACGGGGTTAACTTGGGAAGTTGCAGTTGTCACAGCAACGGCTTGAACGGGGATTACTAGAGGTAGATTTGTTTGGTCTGGTTCTTCATTTGTTTCAGTTTCTCCTTCTGCATCAGCTACCTGAGTTTGAACAGTATCTGTGCCCGGGTTGTTGTTTGCCTCATTGTCAACCTCAGTATCAGTAGTTTTCCGTACTGGTGTAGTATCTGCTTCAAAGGTAGTGACCTGAGATTTTGTAATGGAGTGAGTTATTGACGGTCCTGAGATTGTGTCATGAAAGAGCTCTTCAGCTATGACGGGTTCCAATCCCAACGGAAGGAAGAATTAATTGTAGTCAAAGGCTTGAGCAGGACCCACTCCATCATCTGATGGATTTTCTTCAAGCCAATCCACATTGGTGGACTCCATCACAATCCCGGTTGTTTTGTTGAACACCCTGTAGGCTGAGCTGGCAGAGTATCCTACAAAGTAACATTCATCGGATTTAGCAGCAAACTTTGGTAAATCAGTATTTACTAAAACAGTGCAAAGACACCCTAAAGCCCGAAGGTGCCCAATTCTGGGCTTGTCATGGTAGATTAATTCATAAGGGGTCTTCTGTTTCCGCTTATTTATGAGCACCTTGTTCTTGACCCAAAACATGGTAGGTCGCTTAGAATCACACAACATAGTACGAGCAGCTTAAATTAACGTCGTGTTGCGTCGTTCTGCTACACCATTCTGCTGAGGAGTGTAGGGAGCACTATACTGATGTTCAATTCCTTTCTCAGCACAGAATTCGTCAATGACACGATTCTTGAACTCCGTCCCGTTATCACTCCTGATGGACTGCACCTTCAGATTCAACTTGTTTTCAATATGTTTGATGAATGCAATCAGTATACCTACAACATCACGTTTCTTGGGAAAAAGAACACCCACGTGAAGCGAGAAAAATCATCAATAATAACTAAGCAAAATGCACATCGGTTAAGGCTTAACATACTGACTGGACCAAAGAGATCCATATAAAGCAACTCCAGTACTGAAGAGATTCTGCTAACCATTTATGGCTTGTGTGGGCATTTGTGCTGTTTCCCCTTAGCACATGCCACACATTTCTCCTTGAGCATGAATTCTTTAATCGGGAGGTCTTTGACAAGTCCTCCTCTTGCAAGACGATTCAAATTCTTCAGATTCATGTGCCCCAAACGCCTGTGCCACAACTGAGCATGGTTCTCAGCGGGTTTGGAGAGGAGACATGCCACCTCAGTTATGGGGGGTTTCTGCATGTTAAGAACATAGGAGTTGCCGTATCTTGGTGTTCGCATTAACACCCAATCGTCAGGGATGGAGTATCCAGGTTTGAGAATGAGACATTCTTTGTTGTTGAAGAGTACTGGATACTCCCCATCACAAATTTGTGAAACACTTAACAATGGTGTTTCAACTGCTCGACGTAGTTGACGTCATGGAAGCTGAGACATCCATTTCGGACTGTTCCTTTATGGACTGATATATCCTCCAACTCCTCCGGCGAACGACACATATCCTCCGTCAAATTTCTCCAAGTCTAGTACTAGAGATATGCCGCCCGTCATATGCCTGGAACAACCATTGTCAACATACCATAGGTTGCTAACAGTCCTACTTAGTTATTTCCTGCATCCAAAGGAGATCATTTAGTTTTGGGTACCCAGGCCTTAATTGGTCTGGGTGAGGTTGGTTCGTCCTTGGTTGGGCTGAGAATGTCCTTTTTGTTGACATCTCTGGGTTGGTGATTTTCTTTCCCAAACACCTGTGATTTTATTGGTGGACTCTTATTATGATTTTGACCTCTTATTTCTTAAAATTGTTTGGAGTGTTTTTTGTACACTCCAGTAGGGTTGAAGGACAAGTTCACCACCTTTGAAATATTCCACCTGTCATCGTCCCACCAGTTGGTTGATTTTGGCAGTCCCACTGGTCTTGGATGAATAGAAGATTTAGGAAAAGTAGCCTGCTTTGGGTGAGAAACAGATATTGAAGGCTCAACATTTTTTGGTACCCAGACAGGATTAGACGACGTAAATGTCTTCACATGTTTTGCAGATTTTTTAACATTTTGACTCACTTTTCTTTTTATAGGTTTTGACTCTTTTTTAGGTGATTTGGGCTTTTGAATCACTTTGAGTACTCTTGAGTGTTGAGGTACTCCCTGCTGCACCTTGCGGTTTGAAGGTACAGTCCTTTATGTTGGTCCAACATGCACTTAGGCCTTTGGGACAGACTTTTGTACAGCCTTTTGTGGATAATAAGGCTGATATGGGTGGTGCAAGCAGTTCTTTGCCAAGTGTCCAGGGTTACCACACACATGGCAAGACAGTTTTTTAGGATACACGGGATCCTGTGGTTGGTTACGCCCGGTGGATATCCAAGTCGGTTTTAAACATTTTTTGTGTATCCAACAGGTTTTACCACTTGGCTTCATGGTCAAAGTATACTCCCGTTGTATCGGCTTAAATTGGTCATATGCAGAATTAACTTCTGGGTACGGGACAAAGTCATAGGGTTTGGTGTCCCGTACTTTCTGCACATTTTGGACAGGATTATCAATTTTATTCTCACAATTTTTCACACCATATAAACCATCACTGGTGGGTTTAGGACCAGCAACCTGTGGTCCCTTACCCCTTCTTAAGATTCTAACAGTTCTTAAGGGTTTCATATGTTTTGCAGCACATTTACCAAGGTTAAACACACCACACTCAGAAGTTATACCAAACAAAACAGACTCCGATGTTTTAGACTCAGACTGAACAGATGATTCAAGTTTTTCAAAATAAAATTTTTTGTAGAAATCATTATAATTGGAACTCTTAGAAGACTCCTTACTATCCACTACCCCTGCTTCTTTATTACCTTTCTCTACACAACAAGTAGAATTGTTAGTAGTAATAGAAACAGGAGCAGATATTTTAATTGGACAAGCAGCAAGTTTTCTATCAATGTCAGCCTTAACTTCTAATGTGGTCTTTGATATTTCAGGATCTGAAATCATTTCATGCATGAATGGCATTGGTACTGTGTGTGTGGATGTTTCGTCCTTTACCTCAGTACCGAGACCCAGACCAGAATTGGCTTTGAGATGTCGCATTCGGATATCAATGTTGTAAAAGAGAGAACTAGCCTTCATCATTTCCGACACAATTTTTTCATTACGTTCAATTTTATTTTGTGATGTTTCTAATTTGGCTTTAAGTTCCTCTACCTCCTTGGCTAATGTTTCAACTTTTGAGTTGGAAATTCTAAGAATAGTACTTTATCACTAACTTGAGTTTGAAGAATGTCTATGTCTAACTTAGCAGCTTATAGTTTTTCTCTAAATATCCTACTCTGATTTTTGCATTCCCTAAGATCTCTAGCAGTTGACTCATGATTTAGTGTTTTATTGGTGAACTTACGTTCCCACTCTCTACATTCATTAAACACAGATAAGCATTTTGAATTTGAACATACCTCATGACTGCTTGAGTTGGCTGGAGAACCTGGAGTGATGTTTTCCATGAAAGCATGGTGGCAGATTTCAGTAGCTTCCTTCTCAGCTTCCTCTTCAGCGAGGAGGGCCACATGATCAAGTGTCAGGCTTAGGTCTTCCACTTGAGTGGTCCAATCATATCCTGGTGTATGTTGAACCACCAGTGCCCTATCATTCTTCCCAGCATCGGCACTTGTACCTTCATTCCTCTCACCAGCAGCTCTGACATCTCTTTCAACCTTTGGCTTGGTGCATTCTCTGGCATAGTGCCCGTATTCATTACAATTGTAGCACCGCAGGTTTGCCTTGTTGAAACTGAGCTTGACCCCTTTTCCTCCATTCCAATCCTTCTTCCCTGTCTTGGCCATGAACTGCTTAGCTCTTAAAGCTGACATTCCCATCTGATAAGAAATGTCTATGTGATCCAGGTCTTCTAGGTTGACTTGATTAACATCATCTGGAGCTAAGTCAGTGGGTAGAAGAGAACCTGCAACGAGTGCCTGATAGCAACTCATAATACCTACACCAAGAGCAAAATTGGGGTCTTTGGTTAGAGCATTAACATCTAAAGAATTAAGGTTTGATGTTCCAGATGTGCTTGACCCAGTGGCTTGAAAAATAAATCCCATCGGAATAGAGTGTGTGTTGTTAGGAGCAGCAACTGGTTGTGAGATAAAGGCTTGTTGAGGCTAGATTATGAGGCTTGTAATATTAAATAAGTTGGGCTGGGCTTAGAGGGTTTAATTAGCTTAGTGGACTAGTTTACTATTAGATATGGGCTTGGGTTTAAGATCCAAAAGGGCCCAATTGTAAACCCATTGGGGTGCCTATATAAACCCCAATGGTTCTCCTAGTTGAAGCTGGCTGTTTACGATTCTGGATGGCTGTTTACGATTCTGGTTGGCTGTTTACGATTCTAGAGAGAAGGAGCTGATTACGATCGTAAACCCGAGAGATCTAGTTTACGATTTCTTTTCTTGTACCCGACAAGTTCGTCTTGTGTTCAAAGATCATGTTTTTTATCATTTATATTAATCGTTTTCTAGTATTCTCCTCATCTCTTATCTTGAATCAATCAATCACTTGGATTCCGCACTCGTTAATGATAGAATATCGTGACCGGTTGTGGATTCTGGACCAACAATTGGTATCAGAGCCAAGAAACGAGTGTTTCGTGGTTCTCACGATATTGATTCAAGAAGATCTAACAGTTTTTGTGAGTTTTTCTTGAGTTTTTCAGGTTTACGATCGAGTTTGCTGCTGTTTCTGGGCTGTACGTCGTGTTTACGATCGATGTTCTTGCTGTTCTTCACGTTTACGATCAGATCTGCTGCTGTTCTTGGTGTTTACGATCAGTTTCTGGGTGGATTTCGGTGTTTACGATTGGTGTTCTTGAAGATTATCATCGGAAACAAGTTTACAACTTAAAGCTTCGATTTTTATCAGTTTACGATCCGGAAGTTTGAGTTTACGATTGAACTTTGTCGGAATCTCGAGTTTATGACAAATTCTTATCGGAATCGGAGTTTACGACCCAACTTCATCGGAATCAGCGTTTACGATCTGGCGATTACGATCCAACTGTTATTACAATCGTAAACAGGTGATTACGATCGTAAATAGGGATTACGATCGGAAACAGGGTTGGTGTACGGCAAAAAGTCACTATTTCACACTTTCACGGAAACGGTCATAACTTTTGACTCGTTTGGAGTTAGAGGCTCAAATTTGAACACGACGTTCGTGACGCCGAGCCCCAGAATTACCCCAGACTAATGTCCAGGGGAGCTCGTTTGGACCCCCAAATTCCACTCCGAAGGCCTCCGTTTTTCAGTTTTATGTTTTTCACACTATTCTTTGAATAGTACTTTTGTCGTTTTTGCCGATTCTTCAAAATCTTCAAAGGCTGCATATCTAAAGAAAGAAAATGAGTTCAGTGGTTGAAGAAAAGAATATAGTTGAGGACAAAGATGCTTTCGCAGATGAAGTTGACAAAACTAAGATATGCCTCAATCTTACTTGTGCACGTTTAATTCCTGGACTTAGGCAAATTTGTAAAAATTATGAGATAGAACTGTTTGAGATAAAATGCGAAAGGAGTTCATTCAGGGGTAGATGGCAAAAGAATGAGGAGAAGGTAAAAGCTCAGAAACTAGACATTGTGAAATATCAAAAACTGGCAACTGAGAAAACTCTCATGTATGACAATGCTAAGTTAGAAATAGCTGAGCTTAGGAAGCAGGTAGATGAGCTCACACATAAGAACAATGAGTTGCAAGTGAAACTAGATGTGAATCAAATGAGAAGCAAAAGAATGCTCGATGCTGGAAAGGAATTGTCACATGCTGTTGTAACTGGTCAAGTTGGGAAAGACACATCTGGGTTTGGGTCAGAGAAAACTGATAAATCTTTGGCAATGAACAACATCATCCCTCCACCAGTTCCCAGAGACATTATAGGAATACTTCTTAGTGAGGATCGAGTTGAACGAACCAAATCTGATTATAAAGAAGCTGCTCCTCCTATTGATAGTGTCTTGATTGGAACTACACCATTGACTCAAGAGGAAATAGACAACGAGGAAAACATGACATATGGTGAAGGGAGAATAGAGGACGTATCAAGAGATGATGCTGAGTGCCAAGAGTATAACAGATGTCATAGCTCCAAGTCTGATGATGCTGGTACAAGTAAAAGTGGAGTTAATGATGTGACCAAGAATGAGGCCAAAGCTCCTGATGAGGATAGGTCAAGACCGGACATGCAAGTGACCTGGCATCTACACTTCCGATGGTAAAGATCCCGAGAGCAAGTGTCACACAGAGAACGAGCTGGAAGCGATGCAGTTGCAGATGAACAAGATGCAAGTGCATCCGACCAACTCATGAAGATGCGACTTCAGAGGCTCTATAAATAGTTCTTTCATTCATTTGCAATCCAACTTCTGAATTCCAGAAAACACACATTTACTGTGTATTTTCCTTGTTTGTACCCAAATATTGAGATATTAATAAATCTATTGATTCATCGATTATTCTTCTTAGATTAGCTTGTTCCTAGTTGAATTATAATCTCTCATTTACATACGGTGGGATTTTGTGGTTCATCAATTGGCGCCATCCGTATTCTCAGGAATTGGTGAAAAATGGAAAAGCAATCGGATGAGTCAGTGAAGAAGAAGTCCATTTTTGATCTAGAAGGAACACCGAAGAGCATTCATAGTTCGAAAGGATCAGCTGTAAAACCTAGTGAAAAAGTCTCGGTGTTTCAATTACCGAATCATTCTAATGATGATCCATATTCGGATCATGATGACGAGAATGATAATGTGGATCCGAATAAAGCTGTAGAGATTTTGCAAAGCTTTGATCGAGATTTCCTGATGAGAAATTTGCAGATCCTGAAGCAGTTAAGGGACAAGGAGAAGCGTGAGCAGTGGTTGCAGGAAGTTCGCGCCACTCTGAAATTCACTCCAGAAAAGGATGCTGCAAAAACTACCGATTTGAAGGATCCGGATGATCTTCTAAATGAAGATCGTACAATTATCAAACAGTCAAAATCATCAGGTATCGATTTTAACGCTTTGATCGAGTAGCGAAATTAGTTTTTGAAAACTTTTGATTGATACACATATTTTGGATCGGAAAAATTAATTTGAATTTGCTTAATTCAAAAGTTCATGATCAATTGTTGATTTGGTAATTTGATGCATTTTGATCCTTGTGATATGATAATGGTTTAATGATGATGTGAGATCCTTATGAATGGATGCACAATCGAGGATCATATGGTGAACTATGAAATCTGGAAATTCGATGAATGAATTCCGGATGAAGATTTGAAGATTCAAAGAGGCTATCATGAAGATTGCCTAAAAAATATGGAAAATCATAAGAACAACAATTAAGGCGGGAAAACCTTCTTCAAATTTGAATTTCAGAAAATTCAAATGCACACTCATAAGTTGAGTTGTAAAAAAAAAAAAAAAAAGGAAGATAGAGAATGAGATACAGATGTCCACTTCCGAGTAAGTCACGTGTGCGTCGGAAGTGGTGTCGATATGATCTTTCAAAAAATTGATATTACAATGAAGACTTCCGAGTAAGACGTACGCGCGTCGGAAGTGCTTATGATATCAAATGAAGACTTCCGAGTAAGACGTACGCGCGTCGGAAGTGCTTATGGTAGCAAATGAAGACTTCCGAGTAAGACGTACGCGCGTCGGAAGTGCTTATGATAGCAAATGAAGACTTCCGAGTAAGACGTACGCGCGTCGGAAGTGCTTATGGTAGCAAATGAAGACTTCCGAGTAAGACGTACGCGCGTCGGAAGTGCTTATGATAGCAAATGAAGACTTTCGAGTAAGACGTACGCGCGTCGGAAGTGCTTATGATAGCAAGAGAAGACTTCCGAGTAAGACGTATGCGCGTCGGAAGTGATTGCAATAAGATCTCTTGTGAAGATTAATACTATAAGATACTTCCGAACTAATTATACTTGTGTTGGAAGTGTCGTCCTGAAAGACCTCATACAAGAGGCGAATGTGATCAATTCTAAATGAGTTATAAATGCTATGATTGAATTATAACATTAAGACCTTAATTTTTGAAAAAGGCATTGATCTTATTCTGACCTATGGATTTTATGACATCAGGAGGGAAAAGGATGTATTCGTTCCTTATTTTCCTGCTTCAATGCAAGAGCATTCTAAGTTTCAGAATTGGATCGCAAATGCTAAGTTTCCAGCAAAGCTAAAGATGCCAACTTCTATAAAGAAGTATGGTGGGCTAACAGATCCAGATGATCATATATTTGATTTTATTACTGCTGGAAGACTTGAACGATGGTCAGAAGAAACATGGTGCCACATGCTGGTACAGACCTTTACTGGACCTGCAAGAGTATGGTTTGATGCATTGCCAAATGCACAGATAAGTGGCTTTGAAGACCTAAGGACGAAATTCCTAAGGCAATTTAGTCAACAACGGAAGTGCACAAAAGAAGTGACAGAAGTACATAACATTCGAAGAAGAAATGACGAAAGCCTTGAAAGCTTCGTTATGCGTTTTAACAATGAAACTATGAAAATATCTGGAGCACAGGATCAATTACGTATATCTGGCTTTTGCCATGGTGTTCGACACACGCACTTGGTGGAAAAGTTGCATGAGGATCTGCCTCAAACAATGGAGGTGCTTATGGATCGTGTCAGGACCTATGTAAAAGGAAGAAGTGCTTCCGGAAATATCCAGGGTATCAGCACCCAAAAACCATCTCAGAAGAATGGCAATAACCGGAATGCAAATGCAAGTGTCTCCACTGCACCAACAAGAAATCAATCCTGGAAAAAGTTTAGATCTCAACCCTATGATCGTAAGGGAGAAAGTAATTATGGAGGATACAAGAAGACCTGGGAGCCCAGATCTAATGATTTCTCGTCACTTACAAAAACTCCAAGTGAGATCTTAGCGACGGAGAATGTTCAATTTTCGAAACCTCAAAGGACTTACAATCCTTTAGGAAGTGACATGGGTAAATATTGCGATTACCATAAAGATCGTGGTCATGATACAGACAACTGCAGACACTTGCGAGGCGGGATTGAAAAAGCCATCAAATCCGGAAAATTGTCGCATCTGGTTAAAAATATTAAGGAGGGACGTCCTCCAGCTGTTAAACAAGCTGTGATCGCAATGATACGAAGAGGGTTGAACACTTGGCATCGCAATGTTAAAACAAAGTTTGAAGAAGAAAAATGGAAAAGTCAAGAGATTACATTTCCACCATTGAATGGTAGAGAATCGAGAGAAGATCCAGTAATTGTGACTGTCGGAAATCATGTATGAGTCTTGCTTCCGAAGAATGGGATTGGATGTGCAGCAAAGGCTAAAGCCTCATGATTCCACTCTCATTGGTTTTTCTGGAGAGGTGGTGCATCCCATGGGAGAAATAACTCTCCCAGTGATCTTTGGTGACGATAAACTATTTCGAGAAGAGATGATGACTTTTATTGTGGTTGCAACTCCTTCCCCCCACAATGTCATTATCGGTCGACCTGGGCTTAAAGTTTTGGGCGCTATAGTTTCGACAGCGCATGGTTTAGTTCGGTTCCCAACTCCAAGGGGAATCGCAACTGTAACAACAGATGCAGATCCACAAGTGGCCCTGGTTGAGAAACCTCTGATATCGAAAGGAGGATTGAAGGATATGAAAAATGATACTGTAGAAAAGAATAAGTGGATCATAAATGAGAAGTTTCCAGATCAGACAATTGAAATTGGATCGCAATTGCAAGGAGAAACAAGAAAAAAGTTGTTTCAGTTATTAATAGACAATGTGGATATCTTCGCATGGGAACCGTCGGATATGACAGGGGTCCCTAGACATCTCGCTGAACACAAATTAAACGTCTATCCAGGTGTAAAACCTGTCCAACAGAAGCGAAGGATCTATGATCAAATTCGAAATAATGTAGTCAAGGAAGAAGTGGATAAGCTTGTGGAAGCGGGCATCCTTAGGGAAGTGCTTTACCAAACATGGGTTGCAAACCCTGTCTTGGTCCTAAAGCCTGATAAATCTTGGCGGATGTGAATTGACTTCAAAGATCTTAATAAGGCATGTCCGAAAGATTGTTATCCACTTCCGGAAATAGATCTAAAAGTTGATTCTTTGGCGGGATACCGATGGAAGTGTTTTCTAGACGCATATAAAGGATACCATCAGATCTTTATGGCTGAGGGTGATGAAGACAAAACTGCGTTTATTACAAACGAAGGCTTATTCTGTTATAAAAAGATGCCGTTCGGGCTAAAAAACGCTGGTGCAACTTACCAGCGCCTCATGGATAAGACCTTCCAATCAAAAGTGGGTAGAAATCTTGAAGCCTATGTGGACGATGTAGTCATTAAGAGTTCTCATGAGGAAGATATGATCAAAGACATTGAAGAGACCTTTAAAAACTTGCGGGGTATCAATATGAAATTAAACCCCAAAAAGTGCTCATTTGCCATGGAGGAAGGCAAGTTCTTAGGGGTCCTGGTCAATAAAGACGGGATCCAGGCACATCCGAGGAAGGTCAAGGCGGTTATGGAAATGGAACCGCCTAAAACCCTTAAAGATATACAAACTCCAAATGGGCGTTTGGTGGCTCTACATAGATTTTTGTCAAAAGCAGCTGAAAGAGCCACACCCTTTATGAAAGTTTTGAAAGAGAGTTTAAAAGGAAGTTTTGAATGGACTTCCGAGGCTAATCAAGCATTTGAGGAATTGAAAACCACTTTAGCTACACTTCCGACCCTAACTGCACCAAAAGTCGGTGAAGAATTGATCATGTATTTGGCAGTAACGGATAATGCAGTAAGCGCTGTGTTACTGGTGGAAAGGGAAGATAAAGAACTTCCAATTTACTACATAAGCAAAATGCTTAAAGACTATGAAACCAGATACCCTATGATCGAAAAAGTTGTCTTAGCACTTATACAGGCTACGAGAAGACTTCGTCGTTATTTCCAGGCCCATACTGTAAATGTTCTTACCTCATATCGTATCCAAGGGATCTTCAGGAAACCGGAAATGTCCGGTAGGATGATCAAGTGGGCAATTGAAGTGGGGCCATTCGATATACAATTCAAACCATGAGTTTCAATTAAAGGTCAAGTGGTAGCAGATTTCCTGGCGGAAGTGCCAGATGGCGCAAGTGTAAACGTTATTACCATTCCTGAAGCTAAAGAACAAGTATGGATCTTGCATAAACTCTGATGGCTCAGGAGCAGGTTTGATCCATTATAAAATCATTTCTTTTTGAAAAAGAAATTGAAATTCAAAATATTAAAAATTCTATTATACCAAATGCAGGCTTGATCTTGAAAAGTCCTGAAGGGGACGAGTTGACATATGCGATCCGCTTTAATTTCCAAGCTTCTAATAATGAAGCAGAATATGAGGCGTTGCTAGCAGGTATAAACACTCAAGCTTTATAAGTTTTTGTGTTTATTCGAAAAAAATAAAAAAAATAAAAAAAAACTGCATATGCATTTGTTCCACGAATGCATATGGTATGCATTTGTTCCACAAATGCATGTGATAAGTCGGAAGTCCTAAAACATTGAAATTTATTTCAGGTTTAAGGTTGGCTAAAAAAATGGGTGCAACGCAAGTGACTGTTTATGTGGATTCATTGTTAGTAGCTAGTCAGATCGCTGGAACATACGAGGCACAAGGCAAATACATGGCCTTATACTTGGAACAAGTTCAAGAGTTAATCAAAATCTTTGGCAAGTGTGAAGTTTTACATATTTCCAGAGCTCAAAATAGAAAGGCAGATGCGCTGAGCAAGCTTGCTTCTGTCGCATTTGAACATCTAGCTAAAGAAATTCGAGTGGAATTGTTAGAAGCTCCAACTGTCAATTTGAAAATGACCGCAGATGTGCAAGTACAAGAAGACAGTTGGATGACACCGATCGTACTATATTTGACCATGGGCAAACTCCCAAATGATAAAGAACAGGCTCGCCAGATACGAGTAAATTCGCTTCAGTATCAGATGCAAAATGATATTTTGTATAGAAGAAGATTTTTGGGACCTTTGTTAAGGTGTTTAACCCCAAGTGAAGCTGAAAAGATCGTTAAGGAGGTACATGAAGGCATATGCGGAATTCATGCTGGTGCAAAGATGGTAGTTGTTAAAATCATGAGCCTTGGATACTTTTGGCCAGGCATGTACCGAAGCACTTGGGAAGAATTGCGCAAGTGCCAAGCTTGTCAAGCACATGCTCCGGTGAGCATGCGAGCAAAAAATGAGTTGATCCCAGTTACGTCAGCGTGGCCCTTCCAGAAGTGGGGAATGGATATAGTTGGACCTTTTCCACCATCCTTGATCGTTTTTGTAACATCAGCAGCATCACTACCCCCAGATTCGACCTCATTCGCCTTCTCAGAAATAATGGCATCTGACTGCACATTCACTTGCGGCTCAATTTGATCATGTGCTTCTTCGGGACGATAATCCAGGAAGGAACTGGCAGTCTGCCGAAGAAATGGCATTGACCCTTCCTCCATGATCTCAGCACCGAGGTCGACATCATCAAAACTTTTCAATTGCATGGCTTCAAAAAGATCCATCTCTGCAAAAATAAAAAGAGTTTATCAAAAACTATTAAGACATTTTAAAGGGAGTGATCGCAAGTGATGAAAGGGTAATTCCTTACCCTTCCCTTGATTTGTCAGAACCGGCCAAAGTTCAGGGGTAAACCAAGCCCTGCTCATTCTACAAAAGAGAAGAATGGCTTCCGGAAGTTCCCGGATAGGGCTTGCACATGACACTAACTTATCAAAAGACTCCTGACTATAGTCGCCGTCATTTGGGTTTGGATCGTGAACCACATCTGCCACATCCCTCCATTCCATTTGAAGAGGAACGCATCGATCATCGATGTAGAAAAACTTAGATTTCCAGGAACGAGGGTTGGACGGAAGATGGGTGCTAATCCTCTTAACTGCTCTCCTACGCTCAAAAGTATACCAATCGCCAGCCATCGTGATTCTATAGAAAGCCCTAAAAAGATTGACACTTGGTGACACACTAACAGCCCTACAAGTGGCTTCAAAATGACTTAAACGCGAAAACCCTTGGATATGCATCTAAGAAACATGGATCTTGAAAAACATCAAAACTCTCATAAGAAACTTGGTGAAAGGGAGACGATAATTCCAGAAAACACACATTTACTGTGTATTTTCCTTGTTTGTACCCAAATATTGAGATATTAATAAATCTATTGATTCATCGATTATTCTTCTTAGATTAGCTTGTTCCTAGTTGAATTATAATCTCTCATTTACATACGGTGGGATTTTGTGGTTCATCAGCTCCTGTGTCGGAGATAAAGCTGAAACAGTATCCTAAAATTGAGACTCCATACTTCAAGGTTGTTGATGAAGTGAAACGGGAAAAGGTGATCTTGACGACACAGCCTGAGGGGAAGATCTTTATGACATCTGGATCAATGTTTGACCAAGAACCAGATGTAGGATATGAATTACCATCCTTCTCCTCCAAGTTCAAGGGAATAACCGATGGAGTGATAAGTGAACCTAAAGTTGAGAGGCCAAAGATCACCATCAAGCATCCGAGTATGAAACCAACAGCTGGAGTGAAGAATGAAAAACTCAAGGGAGTAGCTGTGTCTCCCATTTCTTTAGTTGGATCATGCAGTTGCTGTTGTAATTGCAAGAATGGTGCTTCAACGTCAAATAATCAAGGAAGCACAAAGACAGTAAAGACAGGTTCGACACAGGCTTCGACAAACCAGCAGAAAGTCAAATTTGAAGCTGTAGTCAAACCAAAGAAGTATAAACAAGGCAATCCAGCTCCATATCAGCCATCGAAGACAAATGGGTACACGTCTGACTTCTATCTAAAGAAGCAGACTTGTTTTAATTGTGGCATCGCTGGTCATATTGCTAGAAACTGTCTTTATCGCCCTTATGAACCCTATTATCCGAAAACTCAAAGGGTTTCATCTCAGGAGTCTGTGAAGTCTAAGCCGATGATGGTGCATAAACCTAAGGCAATGAAGACTGTTACTCCTAAGGTTAAACCCTCTGATCAACATTGGGGTGCTGCCAAAGCTGAAAGAAAATCTTTAAATCAAAACAACAGCTTTCCAAGTTACCAAAATTTTCAGAAAAAGGTGATGAAACCATTTTCAAAGCAATCAAAACTTGAAAAACCCAAAGTTACCCCTCCCAAGGTAACTAAAACTGTTTTAAAAAATGAATCTAAAACGAAGAAGGTTGAAATACCTAAAGTCACAACTCCAAAGGTGACTAAAACAAATGTTAAATCACCTGGAACTTGGAAACCAACAATCAAGGCAGTTCCATCCCAACTTCTTGATTTTTCAAAGGGGATATTCTTACAAGAAGTATTTTTATTAATTCCTCAGGTGTACCCAGAAAAAAAATGGCCTGGGTACCATTAGCTAACTAATCTCTCACCCTGTGCAGGAACGATCAAGGAGGATTATCACTAACGTTTTTATTACTAATTTGTTTGTTGATAAGTGATTGTTCCAGGCACAGTTTAGGAGACGTATCTTCATGTCATGTCAAGTAATCTATACAATGGAAGGTATGTCTCTTTGAGAGGTAAAATGTCAAAATCATCATGAAAGGTACTGTTCTTAATTTGGTTGTTTGAATGATGAGGCAGCAAAGGGTCTTTTGAGTCAAACCTATTTCATTGAAGTTTCAATTAAGCTGTTGATTGATTATGTGTTTGACTTCAAATGCAATGAAGTGTGCATGTCATGAAACCCATTTTTCTAAAATTTTCAAATCAATACTTTGAAAGTTAGCTTGGCCAGATATCTTCAAAATTTTGTGTTTTGTTCTTTTAAGTGTTTATCTGTTAAAAAAAATGTTGTTCACAAAATTGTGAGATTAAAAATAAAAAAGCAAGGGGAAGAAATGTAAAGATGAAGAAAAAGTTGACCCCTAAAAAATAGTGTGCTTTTCAATTTTTAACTGTTTGTGTCTTGTTTTTGAGAAGTTTAGGGGAAGTAAAATGAATGTCCGGGTTGGAGATGGCTGACACGCGTACGGCGGAAGTGAAAGGCAAGCTCTACGGTGATATGCTCGGTAGGCTCGACCTAAACTTATGACCTCCAATGAAAGTGCAGTGAACTTAAAAGATATATATGTTTAGTTTCCCATCCCAGGTTGCATGGTTTAAAAGACTGAGTCCCGGCAAAAATGGGTTGAGAGTGGTAATTACCTAGTATTCACTCTCTCACACGCTATGTCTCTGCTGTCATGACTACACCACATAATAAAAAGAAAAGAAAAAGAAAAGAAAAAGAAATGAAAAAGAAATTAAAAAAAATGAAAAAGAAAAGAGAATAAATAATCACTCAGTTGGTCTTCTTTGCGTGCTTAGCGGCCGACCTGATCACCAACTGATGATTAATGAAATAAGTGGTAGTCATAACGGTGTTGCATGGTTCCTCAAGCTGGGGGTTTGTGAATCCTCAATAAACTCTGAGGTTGGGTAGGTTTTGCTGTGTACGCTTGGGTGTGGGGACAATTAAACATGATGGTAATATTGTACTATATTAAACATGACACATTCGGTTGGGATTAAACGGGTTTGTGTTTAAAGCGGACAAACATACCGGCAATCACCTGGACTAGTTGAGTAACTGAAGCTGAAAAGGGTTCCTTAGTCAGATTCATACGGTTTGATCCCTTGTAAACTTTCTCATGTTTGGTTTGGTAAGTATTTTTTTAGTTTATATCTTTCGTGTGTGAGTCGTTAAGTTCTTTTTGGTGTGTTTTCGTCTTGGCCAGGTCAATTTGAGAAGTCAAAATGTGTTTTTCATGGGTTTTAATGCATGACAATATGCCCCCGACAGATCTTGCCAAATTTTTAGGGGAAGGAGTATGGGATAATAAGTATTATCCGAAGGGAACTCGAGGATGATACTTATTATCTAATGGAAAAGACTTCCTCCGTCAGATCTTGACAAATTTTTAGGGGAAGGAGGGAGGATAATAAGTATTATCCGAAAAGACTTCCATAATACATAGTATCCGAAGGGAACTCGAGGATAATATGCATTATCTCAGGGGAAGTCCTTGGCTGAAGGGAAGTTTTCAGCTAAGGGGAAGTCTTTAGAGGTCTTGGGTTCAGGGGAAGTTTTATAGAAAACCCGTAATCTATATTAGGGTTTTTGGTTAAAATACTGTTAATTTGAATCAATCGAACAGATGACAATTACCTTCTAACCCGAAGACCAGTCATCAAATGTCTGGTGGAGTATATTTTTTCAAATGTGTGTCAGACAGGTTGATAATAGAAAGATGCTGCTGCTGCTCAAAGTTAAAGAACCAGCCGGACAAGACTTCCATCTGAAAAGCAACTGTTCAGGGGAAGTTGTTGGTGTCTTTACAAGTTTCCAAAAGCCATCAAAAGAGCTTCAAAGAAGATGTTCACGTGTTTAGGGGAAGCTGAAGATTTTAAAGTCAATTGATGAAGAAAATGATGCAAAGAGCAGTTAGAGATCATGAAGATCCAAGATCAACAATCAAGTTCTTCATAGTTAGAGCTGATGCTGATCAAGAAGAAGATTCAGCAAGAACCAGTTCTTTCAGCAGAAGAAAGTCAATGAGAATCCTCCATTTCATTAACTTGTTCATTTCAAGAAGTTCGAGCTGATGCTGATCAAGAGGAAGTCCCAAGTGCCCGTCATGCAACCCATTGAAGATTTATGCGGAAAGAATCTTCATTAACATCTTTGCCAGTCAATCAAGAAGAAGAATTTCAAAGATCAAAGACATTCAATATCACAAGCCTAGGGGAAGATTGTTGAGGTTAGATTATGAGGATTGTAATATTAAATAAGTTGGGCTGGGCTTAGAGGGTTTAATTAGCTTAGTGGACTAGTTTACTATTAGATATGGGCTTGGGTTTGGGTTTAAGATCCAAAATGGCCCAATTGTAAACCCATTGGGGTGCCTATATAAACCCCAATGGTTCTCCTAGTTGAAGTTGGCTGTTTACGATTCTGGTTGGCTGTTTACGATTCTAGAGAGAGGGAGCTGATTACGATCGTAAACCCGAGAGATCTAGTTTACGATTTCTTTTCTTGTACCCGACAAGTTCGTCTTGTGTGCAAAGATCAGGTTTTTTATCATTTATATTAATCGTTTTCTAGTATTCTCCTCATCTCTTATCTTGAATCAATCAATCACTTTGATTCCGCACTCGTGATTGATAGAATATCGTGAACGGTTGTTGATTCTGGACCAACAAGGCTTGATTAACTTGGTTCATTAAAGCTCCATTGCCTAACTTTCTGGCCCTCTTATGCTTCTTTTCTTTGTAAGCTCTAATGGTTGACATGAGCTCATTTAGTGGTGATGTATTCATTTCCAATGTCTTCTCAATTAACTCAATTGTACTATCCCAATTTGGTGGAAGTGAGTTCACCAGCTTCTTGTTTACCTCTACCTGTGTGTAGGTGACTCCAGCACCTTTCATGCCTTTCACAATTTTGATGAAACGCTGAAGCTGGGTCTCAATGTTTTCACCAGCTACATAATTGAATTCATTGAATTGCTCCCTGAGATTTTCCCTTCAGGATTCTTTCATGTCGTCATTTCCTTCATAGGCAGCAACAAGAGCATCCCAAAGTGTCTTGGCACATTTGTATTCCTTAAAGGCTTCGACCACCTGGGGGGATAAGGCCATGGTCAACGCAGCCAAGGCCTTTCTGTCACGTTCTACCTTTTCCCAATCTTCTTCAAGCCAGTCTGCCTTTGCCTTGGGTTGAGCCTCCTAACCAGCAGCAGGAGATGTCTTCGGAACATAGTCTCTCACCTTAATAGATCGCATGATCTTGGGACCATGATAGTTCACGTAGTTTACAAACCGGTATTTCCAGCTCATGAAGTCTTTTCCAGACAGCAGACGAGGTGGTCTGGCGTTGGTTCCGATCTTTGCGTCCATCTCAAGAGTTGCACTTGACAGATTTGACATGTCGAAGGCCATTGTAAACAACTAAGAGACAAAACAAGGTTTTCCTATCAAAGAGAGGTTGGGTCGAAAAGAGGTTATCAGTTAGAAGAATATGGTCGAAAAGTACTTTTCGATCAGACAGGATCTCAGTCGAAATGCACACTTCTCGATCGAAAAGTGTGTGTGGATCGAAAAGTCTCAGTGGGGACTTTCCGATTGAACCGAGAAGCGGATCAAAAAGTCACAGGGGGACTTTTCGATCGAAATGACTGATCGAGAAGTCACAAAGGGGACTTCTCGATTGGGGGACGGCTGATCGAAAAGTCTCAAAAATGGACTTTCCGACTGGAGACAACTGATCGAAAAGACACAAGGGGTCTTTCATTTGTAAGGATCAATTTTAACCCCTCACGTGATATCAAAGTCTATAGTCACCGTGCGGAACCCGGTGACAGAGATGATTCAAGTTAAACCGAAAATCAATAACAAATGTATGGAAACAATTAAGAACGACACAAACCGGTTGTTGTAATCAAAGAGAAGTCGATTGCCAATCACTTGTAATAGCCTAATTCTCTATGAGAATTCGGTACACCTTCAGTCTAAGAGCACACACCGAACACAACTAGGAGCAACAATCCTGAACAACTAGACTAGCTATCCTTATATAGGAAAAACCTAAACTTGATGAAGAAGCCAAAATATTTCGGCCCACATGGCCTATGTTCAACCGGACTCAAAACCCATTAACAACCCATATACTAATTAACCCAATTACAACTAAAACTAGCCCACAAGAATTTCTAATGCAAAAGCCTCACAAATTATGGTCTCTACAGTGAATGGCCCTTTTCTTCTCAGGAATAATAGGGTGGAGTGATAAAGGGATACGATACTCTTCAAGAAATTCAGTTAGGGTTTCTGAAGTGACGATGGAAAAGCGTAAATGCATATCATGCTTTGACGATTTAGCGGAGGATGACGCCATAAGAACAAAAAGGGGGAAGGAAAAGAACTGACCTGTTAAATATTGTTGAATAAGCTTGGAGATTGAGGGTAATGGCGGTCAAGGTTTTTGCATAAATTTTTGAAGGAGAATGTATGGTTATGGAATGGTTAAACTGAAGTAGTTTTCTATATATACAGGGGTATAACGGTTTTTACAAAATAATAAAAAAGAAAATTCTTATGGAAAAACTGACATGATTGACATGTAATAATGTAAGTAGGTCGTACCGTACACGGTTTATAAGCGTAACGACGGTTGAACATCGGAAAAGGCTCTGTAGTCTATTAACTTGATTTGACAAAATTACAGTTAATAGACTAGGGGGACTTGATGATACTATATAGGTGTTGAATGTGTTTCCCATCCGACACCACCATAATTAAGTCCCATCCTAGTCAAATATTGCAGGTACTATGGCACAAGTAGTAAAAGATGTTATATGGGCATGTGAATGACACTTGCGGAGCAAGGGCTGGATGGGCGCAAGTGGATTAAAAAATGCTTAACTTCTATAAATAGGCGATTAATTAGCTGAGTTAAGGATGTTGTCATTTTATACTTTTACTATGTGTAATCGCATATGATATGTTCTAATAAAATCCCTCTTTTACCTATCTCTCATATAAATCTCTGATTCACTCTAAGCTTTGTTCATAATCACTTTAATATCATTCGAGCGAGACTTTTTGTTTCATCGGTTACAAAAATAGAAACTTCTTATGAAGCAAACTACCCATGAAAAGTTTAAATATGAGGTTTAAGTAAATTTAAGCTATCTTGAAGGTTGTGTTTGGAGATTCGAAACAGTTCCGTACCAGCACCTGCACCAAAAAATTCACAAACAGTCAGTAACAGCTCAAAATTTTATAAGGCTACAATGACTTGCACAATTATACAAACACCTAGTAGGCTAGTGTTTATAACCAATATGGAAGTGTATTTGGTTACATCTTCTTAGCATCGTTTGTTGAATCAGCCTTTAATTATCCATTTTTTGGGTTCTGCCTGCTAAACATCTGTCGTGTCTGAAACCTTTTTTAGGTTCTACCTTAAAAAAATTTGGGATCTATGTTTTTAAAAACTATAAATATCAGGTGCTTTTACACATCCTGCCTTTTAAATCCCATAATCTAAAATACTATGTGCCATTACTATGGGTGTGATTTATGATTTAAAATAATATTTAACCTCCAACAGAAAGTTATAAAGTTAATCTCTGTTCCATGATCCTCTTAAACTTAAATCAAATAATCCATAAAATTATTAGCTTAAAAAGTTTACCCATTGAGATCTTAAAATGAGAAGAACATAGAATGAAGATAAGCTTATTTCTTTTCAAACATGTATTATAACTTGATTAAGGGGACATATCAAAATGAACAACTTTCTACATGACAGTTCATTTACATTACCTGAGAATAACTTTACTCCAGACTGGATCAATATGCTTGTATTGGTGAATCTCAAAAGCTCACCTGAAAATGGAACGTGTCAAATACACCAAAAAAAAAGTCAATCATCAATAAAGTTAAATCATTTTAAACCTTTAAGCACACAGCCTACAAAATCATCTACTTATTATCATGTATCCAAAAACCTCAATCAGGAACCAAAATAAAATCCGAAGAACAGTAACATACCAACCCATGGGGTGACACCGGCTACCACCTGAGAAGACGGCTGTAATTGGCAGATCTATGTAACAATCAATAAAGCATCTCAACTTCAAATAAATGTTAAATTCTTGAGCATAACTTGCAGAACTAGCGATAACTTGAACAACTACAAAGCAAAACAATCACAACTACTAAGCATCTAAATACATCTATAAAAACCTAAAAACTGCTATACAATCGCCACGTAAAAGGCCTTAGATTAGAATTGACTCAATGTTGGTATCTTATTAATGACTCTATGTAAGCACTTATTTCTCATGTTATAAAGTCATTAACTAGGTTGGAACTGAAGGCCTTTGATTAGAATCGAAGCATATCAATTATTAATAAATACAATCAGAAACACTGATTTTTGACCTGTTCTAAAATGACCTTGTTGACCCGTTTTAATATTTAAGTTACCTTCTTTTCTATACAAACCGTCAGAATCTTACAAATAGAAAAGGCCTAGAGTCTGAGAAGATTTAAGTGACCCAGTTTAACTTGCAATAATCATTTTATTTGCAGTGTTGGTTAACGCATACGTACCTGCAAATAGAAAAGGCCTAGTTTGATATATATATATATATATATATATATATATATATATATATATTTTGTAGTCTAATGATAAAAATAGAGTCTCAGTGAAAGTGAATAGCAATTTTTTATATGTACTTGTAGTAAGATTTTTATTAGTTTTAGTTTGCCAATATTATGATGCTTTGTGTAGCAATTATAAATTAAGATGGGAAATAGAGGTAACAGTTAGATGTTTAAGGGAACTAAGTGTATATTTTGTTAATTGTGAGCAAACAAAATGGAAAATGGGTTAGTCGATGGCCAAATTAATTTCAAAAGTACACTGAAAGACCCCCTATAACTAACTTAAAATTTCAAATAATTTGAATCAAAGACCAGCATCCATCCTTTAATGATAATGTGCATAGGAAAGTAGTATAAATTCCATAAATTTATTAGCTAATGAAGTTGTGAACAGTTTAAAGATTTGTAGTTTTTGTTGCATTTGTTACAAAGATTTTGCCATTTCTAATAACGAAAATGAGAACAGTGGCTTATGATAACTTATATTCATTCATAACTGTGATATATTCATTCATAATTTTTTTTCAATAGGATTCAAGCAGCATCCCTCCTTTAATGATTATTTTGATTTTCTAAGCATATTTAAAGTTCATAATAATAGTTGTATCTGATAAAAGAACTCATAATAAAAATTTGCTAACTGCACAGGTATAATAGGTTTTACTGCAATTATTATTAATCACTTTCATGACCAAATCTTTCAAGCAATGGCCCATTTTTCTTTTTCCACATGTATATCATGAGACCAACGAATTAAATTCATAGAGGTAGCAAATCCAAAACCAATCATAAAACAACCACAACACATAAGAACAATATAAGTAATAAAATATAGAAAACAGGAACAATACAGAGCATACAACGACCATAAGAAACTCACCTCAAATCACCTACAACAATGAGCAAAGATCAATTCCCACACCTGCAATAAAAAAATTTGAAGATATTAGCGGTAACAAAATAATGGATAAGGCCAAAATCATACTTACAGGCATTTATACGAACACCAAGCGTGCAAAAACTCATGACAAACACCATTAACAGATACTTGATGGAGAATACCCAACAACCAACACATATCATGCAAACACAGAAGAACAGAATACATAAGAAGCAAAGAAATGATGTAAAAACTTGTTAACAAAACCCAATAAGCAAGTTCGCAAAAGTACCAAAAAGAAAAGAGGGGTAACGCAGGCAGAAGCTTGCAAAATCGCAGAGACATACTTGGAAAGGGAAGAAGCAAAGAAAACTATAAAATCCTTACCCAAGTTGTAAGCCTGTTAAGATAAATGAAGAGGTATGTGGGAAAACGTATATAACATCAAGGCATCATCACCTTCGCTGCGCCATACCTCTAGGATGAAAACACAACTGTTGAGACATGTGGGCAACAGTGAAGAAGGTACCACAGATGGAAAAACGGAGCCACATAAATATTATAATCAGGCAATTGAGTTACCCAATATTATAATCATAAAAATTCAATATGCAATATAATATAGAGTTTTATTACTTACCAGTTGTAAATTATAGAGTCCTTATATGGAAACCCAGGAAATTTGCTAGAGACACCCCCTCTCCACGGTTGTTTCATTCAAAATGATCTCTATAAGTTCGTTTCATGCCAAACGACCAAATGGAATTATACGTCGACATCAAAAGCCTGCAAACCTATCAAATCATATTTTATTCTTTTTCTTGTTCCAGCCAAAACGATTGTTGAAAAGGGGTCGTTTCTATTGAAACGATCATGGGGAGGGCTTTTTTTGAATCGCGCAATGAATTAATAATCAATAAACGGTAGATAGCGATGTGATGAATTATTCTGTTTAAATCGTGTATATATATATATCGATCGATTGATCGTATATTTTCATATATATCGATCGATCGTCCACTGTTCTATAGTTTGATCATTTTCTCAATCTATAAAATTCGTAAGTGATGTGGTGGTACGATGAATTGTTTTCCAGCAGCGTGCGTGATAACTAAAACCCCGCCGGTTATGATGGAGGTGATAATTACGGAGGTAATTACGGAGGAAATTACCAAGGAGACGCCGGTAGTTATTGTTAGAAATAGAGTGTCCTGACCCGACGAATTAACGAACCCGACCGATATTCTCCGTCGGGATGGCCACCGGAACAGATCCCACGACGATCGAATCGCCGGTGATCGGAGGTGACACGGTGGCGGCGGCCGGCGGGTACAGCGGAGCGGGCCACGACGACGGGACCGAACGCGGTGGTCTCGGCTGCGCCGGCAGCGCGAGAACCACCGGTTAGTGGTCGCGCGACGGCGCGTGAGAGGCAGCTGCGACGGCGGCGGCTTCGGCCGCGGAGGCGGCTCGGGCTGCGGCTTCGGCTTCGGCTCGGTTTTAATAAAATTAAAATAGGTAACCCGGATCCCACTGTAAAAATCCCAATAGTGGTATCAGAGCCATTATCACCGCGCGCAAACCAGAACCGGTCTTTTCGTAACCGGTAGTTTGCAATTTCGACATGAATCCAAATTGCGAATTAGAATTAATTTAATTTATTTTATTTTAATTCTATTTTTTTCTATTGTGTGTTACGGCCGACCCCTCCATATTTAATATACATGTGTGTATGTGTTTGGCGTGTTTTGTCTTTCTCTGTTTGGCCCAAGTTGTTGGCCCAATTGGTTGTATTTCGTCTTGGTTTATTGGACCCGGATTTTGGGTTTCAAAGTTGTACAAATTTAGAGCTAGTTTACTAGAAGTAGTTTTGTAATTGTAAATTTGTATGTAACCATATGTCGAAGACTGGACACACGCCAGAGGGATGTCGAAGCAAGTGGGAGCTGAACAGGATTCTAGATCGCACAGAGTTGCCGTCTCGATCGTTCACCGGTTTTATTTAATTTAATTATTTTAAATTTGTCCCTTATGATCTCGCTTGTATGGCTCGAGCGAGATCAAGACCTCATGCCGTTTAGCACACAATATGCCATTCGCGACAACTTAGTAATTTAATTAGGTTAAATTAATTTACTAGTCCCGAGTGGTGATAGGGTTTTATCGTTCGTGTCTGACGGTAATTAAATATTAAAAGTAATTAATATCCCTACTTGGTAATTCTTAAAACTGATAGTTCGTGCCATCCTATCTCAAGTCGAACTTGGAACGTATTTACCGGAGCATCAGTGTTGGAGTATTTCAACACCGCACTTGGTGCCGAGGGTACCTTCTAAGGTGAGGACATTGGAGTATTTCAACACCGTGTCATCACATCGACCATTTAGGATTACTATCGCTTTAGACGTATATGTTCGTGGTGTTGGAGTATTTCAACACCGCGCCACAGATGTGTATTGCTAGAGTGGGCACGGATGAGGCTAAACGTATCGCAAAATACAATTGTATGTATATAGCGGCCTCATACCGAGAACTGTGACTTGAGTCTCACAATTGACAACCGTTGTCAGTTTGTTTACACGGCCTTGCTCCTGAGGCTCAATTGGCGGTCTCAAGTAATGTCGTCTAAACGAATTCTCGATTTCTTAAAAATAAACTTTACCAACTTATTTTAAAGAAAAATAAACATCGAAAATACTGATTAAATTTACTTTGCTTGTTTTCAGAAGGCTAAAGAAAACTCACCTCCATTAAGTTCAATGGTACAACTCGACCCCTTCACTGAGACTGGCTTTCTCGCATGACAGACAACCCTGAGGAACCTTTTAAGGCTCTTCGGGAAACTCTATATCATTGACCGACCGATCGCGAGTATTCCATCTTACTTGCTAAATGAGAACTCGCGGTCTGAGCTCCAAAAGCACACTAACGATGATAAGGACGTCACTGACCTGATGTTATCTAGCATGACTCAGGATTATCGGTACAATTTCATGGGGATGTCTGCTTATGACATTATTCATAAACTCAAGGATTTATTTGAATTGAGTCAGAGGACTGAGCGAGCTGATGCACTTTCACAATTTGTGAACTGCTCTATGGCTAACGACTCCTCTCCATACGATCATGTCATGGTGATGAAAGCGTATCGCGACAGGCTGATCGACCTTGGCTACTCCATCATTGACGGGATGGCTCTTGATGTAGTACTCAGATCTTTGCCTGAACATTATCGTATTCTTGCGATCAATTGTTCGACTCAGTCGATCGAGGAGGTTATTCCGTTGATATCCAACGTGAAGATCAGGACCACGCCGGACGTGCTCAAAGTTGCTAATACAAAGATCTCCAAAGCCAAGAAGGTTAAAGAAGGCAAAGGCAAGAAACCACAGGTGCAGCCTCCCGAGGAGCGCTTGTGCTATGAGTGCAACAAAATGGGACACTGGCGTCGCAACTGTCCCGTTTATCTTGCAAAGCTGAAGATGACCAAGAACTCTAATAAGGGTTGCTCATCAGGTATGTCAATAAATGTTATTGAACTTTTCACTGTTTCCTCCAATTCATGGGTATTTGATACTGGATGTGGTTATCACATTGTTAATGTTTTGCAGGAACCTGAGAAGTGGAAGAAGACAGAACGAGGCTGCATGGACCTCATCGTTGGTGACGGGAAGAGGGTCCCAGTACTTGCTGCTGGCACTTATTCTTTTTCATGCTCTTCTGGCCTTGTAGTTAATTTGATTAACTGTTTATATGCACCTGGTTTATCCAGAAACATTATTTCTGTCTCTTCATTGTTTAAACAAGGATTTCGGTATAAATTTAATGGAAATGTGACTTCTGCTTACCTTAATGATATCTTTTATTTCGAGGCTAAACCTCGACATGGCATATATGAGATAGATGTTCAAACAAACGACCAGCTCTATCATGTTTCTAAAAGAAGCAAAACTGATAGTAACGAATCCTCGTTATGGCACCATAGACTTGGTCACATAAGCAAGGCCCGCATTAAGAAGTTGCAAACTGCTGGCATTCTCGAATCCTATGATGCAGATTCCTTCGATGAGTGCGAGTCGTGCTTATCTGGTAAATTAACCAAGTCACCCTTCACCCATACCGGTGAACGGGCCCAAGGCTTGTTAGGCATTATTCACACCGATGTGTGTGGACCCTTTCGAACCGAGACGAGAAATCGTGAACGGTACTTCGTAACTTTCATCGATGACTATAGCCGATATGCCTATGTCTATCTGATGAAACGCAAACATGAAACTTTTGAAAAGTTCAAAGAGTTTCAAAACGAAGTACAAAATCAGTTAAATCGAATTATTAAAATACTTCGATCCGATAGAGGCGGAGAACACCTAAGCGCTGAATTCCTGAATCATCTGAAAGGAACGTGGAATCGTTTCACAACCTACTCCACCTGGCACACCCCAGTTAAATGGCGTTAGTGAAAGGAGGAATCGAACTCTGCTTAACATGGTTCGATCGATTATGTGCAGGACAACCTTGCCACATTCCTTTTGTGGATATGCCATCTTGACCGCTGCTCGCCTAATAAATCTGGCACCGACCAAGAAAGTAGGGAAGACCCCATATGAGATATGGCATGGTTCTCTTCCTAAACTATCATACCTCAGGGTATGGGGATGTGATGCTTATGTCACCGGTGAATCTGACAATAAGCTTGATCCCCGAGGCGAAAAGGTAACTTTCGTTGGATACTATTGTAATACCGGTTATTACTTTTACCATCCTGATGCAAACATTGTTTCCATCAAAAGGAAAGGTAAATTCCTTGAGAAAGAATTCCTTGCTCGAGGAACAAATAGTGATCCAGTGGATCTTGAAGAAATTCGAGATATACCTAACCCTGAGACGGTCGCTGTGTCTGACCGACAAGTTGTTGTCGCACCATCAGACCCAAACACAAGCACAAGCGTTCGTAGGAGCGAAAGAATATGATATGAGCCTGATAGATACCTTGGATATCATGAGGCCTTCGACGTTCTGTTAATAGCCGATTCTAACGATGAGCCTATTAATTATAAAGCTGCTATATAAGATCCGGAATCTGACAAATGGCTTGAAGCCATGAACGCAGAGATGCAATCCATGTGTGACAATCACGTCTGGGACTTGATTGAGCTACCCCACGGCACACGGGCAGTAGGGAGCAAGTAGATCTTTAAAAGAAAAACTGTCATGCATGGTGTCACACCCCGATGTTTCCGATTACGTGGGCATATGACGTCATGGGGTCATAGTTGTGGATACAAAGAACGACGTCTATTAGTTTCGTTTACGTTTGAAAACCAAGTATGTTATCAAAGTTGCAGCGGATTATATAAAAGATAACATTGTCTTACAATACTGAAACGAGAACGTTATGATAAGAAATATGTTTGTTCATGATTTATTTAGATAGTATAAGGTGACCATGACTCCATTCCTATTGCAGGCCCTTTTGTTTGACAGACTTCCCATTTGCACACCGAGAGCGATCTTAGTTACCTGAGAAATACATGAGTTTGAAAGAAAGGTCAACATAATGTTGGTGAGTTCACAAGTTTGAGTCTTTACAAAATGTATTTGTAAAACGTTTGATGATATACAAGATGTTGATGATACACGAGATATTATACAGGTTACTTGTAGCTGCATTGATCTATTTGTTCCTTGATTTCAAACACTAACAGATTTTACCCATCGATGGTAACTTCCCCTAAGAAATACCACTGGCAAAGAATAACTGACATGTACCCTCAGACTGGTTACCGGTGAGTCAGAACTGGAGCGACCAGCTAGGGCAGGGTTGTTAACCCAAATAGATCTATTTACTAGTTATCGTTTCGTTACAGAATTAATTGAAATCAATTGATGATGGGATTTGTAGCAATATGTTATTAGCAAATTACTATGAAGGGGTATGAAAGAACAGATAATCAATAGCGTAACAGTAATACCATAATATCAAGTAAAAAGATTTGTTTGATCATGATTTCTCCCCCAAAAGTATAAAACAGTTTATAAAGGAAAGGGGCCGTGAAACTCACTTGATTAAGGTGATGATGAAAGCTGTATTGCTCTGGACGTAGCTAGTAAACCGTGTCCTAGTAATAATTAATAAGACGGTTTTAAAGTATTGTTTCAGTTGGATAATGTTCAATTACCCAAATGATCCTGGTCGAGTCTTGACATAATATTCCCGTTTGTATTGTTTGGAAAGTCCGTTTGGAATATTTATCTTTCAAATAAATATTTACGTTAATGGATATATTTATGGTTGAATAAATATATATAGCTTTGTAGAAATGATTATAATCAAATAATTATTTATTATTTGAAGTCCATGATATATATTTAAGTCCGAGTTTATAATTATAGACAAATAATTATACATAAGTTATAGAAATATTTATGCAAATAAATAGATATAACTTATAGAAATGGTATATGTTTCAATATTCTCAAGATTTTAGAAGAAAATATAAACATTTATATGTTAAGAAATTAGTCGTTGGCTTTGCCGCGATAAGATACAAGTATCTGATAATCGACCGAAATGATAATAAATATTTAGCTCCGTAAATATTATTATGTTGATGATATCTCTCAAATAGTTTTTTTAAATTATATTTAGAAAATAATACTTTTTTTTTGGAACGGCGATGTTTGGTCACGATGGGTTAGGGCATCGCGCACCTATCCTACCTCCGTAGAGGAGGAGATGAGGGTCCACCCCACAGACAGCCAGACATGAGTGTCCTAACCGTGCCTCGGCTGGGGTCGTGTGGGGCATATGGACGTTCCCCGGGAAAACCATGCGACTGTCTAGCAGGCCCACATGGGACCTTCGTTGAAACCTGTAGGTTTCAACCCAAGCTTAGACAGTTGCAAGCCTCCACAATAGCAAAACTATCTGGAGTAACCTGCGTGCTGGGTAAAACCGGTCGGCATCATGACTCGAACCAAGGTTGCCCTTGGTCATCAATCATTTGCCAACAGTGAGGTTTGAACCTGGGTTTCCCCAAAGTCCAAACAACACCGGTACCATTGAGACAATGCTACAATGGTTAGAAAATAATACTTAATAATAAAATATTAAGACGAGATATTTGTGTAAAGAGGTGTTGATATAGTTGTCATATATATGTTTCGTCGTATAAGTCGAAAATATAACCTTTTATATTTTTCAGTCCAACGTCTGGATTTTTACATAATATATATTATCTCATAAAAATAATTACATTTTTATAACAATATGGTTAATAATATATTCCTTATATTATATGCCAAAAATATATTTATTTATATATTTTTAGTCCAACGTCTCACTTTGAGGGTCCCTGAGTTAGTTTTTATATCGTTCGATCTATAATCTTTTTAGTCCTCTCAACGATTGTTAAATATATATTGTGACACAACTTATTAAATATTAACGTTAGTTTAATATTTAGGACGATTCGTTCAGTTTATATATTTAGTGGATTGAGTGTCAAGACTCGTTTTGGGGTGATTATAAACGTCAAAAACGAATAATAAAAATGATTGAATTGAAAAGTATAGGCTTTTACCTCTAGCACTAGGCTAGGTGACGAACCGAAAGGGGCGGGAATATCTCCGTAGACTCGATCGAAGAATATCGACTTTAACCGTGTTGAACCGAAGGGTAAAGCGCCATTTTGCGGGCTAGTTTTCGGTGGTTTACAGTGATCGTTAGGGACAAACGTTGAGGCCGTTTAGAAGGTAGCCGGGAGTACTTTCCATCGGTGGTGATTGGGTGGCTAGACGGTGGTCCGATGGTGGCGAAACGATGGTGCAAAATGGTCGTCCGGGCTGATTTGTTTCAAAAAAAAGAAAGTAAAAGAATTGATTGAAATGAAAGTCGCGCTGGGTTTCTGTTTTATATTCTTTCATTCTTTTTCTGTCTTTCTCCTCATATATATATATATACCTACGTACACACATACATATATATATATATATATATATATATGTGTTTGTATTTCTTTTGAACAGAGGAAACGAAGAGACGAGAGACGAGGTTGGTGATCGGAGTTGAAGGTGGCGGTGGTTGATGATCACGGTGGTGGCAGTTGGTGGTTGATGATGATGACGAGAATGGTGATGGTGGTGTATTACGATGATGATGGTGGTGGTGGCCGGTTGATGGGGTGGCGGAGGAACGGCGGGAGTCGCCGGTTAAGGGTGTTGTGTTTGTGAATGTGTGTGTAGCATATGTGTTTGGTATGTACATATATATAAGATTGAGGATGTGCAAGTTGTGGATGAATCTGATCTACATCAGATTTTATTTTGATTTTTAATTCTTTATTTTATATATATTTATTATATTATAATCCAACCGTGGTTAGTTTGGTTTTAACTCTAGGTTAACTAGATATTTACGTAGGGTAGTCTTTTACCGAACGTCTCGTAAAATTGTCATAATTTTTATAAACGTTACTTATCGATCGGGTACTCAAGAAATAATAATCGTTAGCTAAAACGGTTTAGATTGGGCTTATTAAATCGAGTAACGGTTAATGAGCCGGCGGGGTTCGTGTCGGGCCGGTGTTCGAGGCTTTCTCCGTTTTGGTCGCGGTCAGTCTCATAATTTCCTAAAATTATCCGCGAGTGATACGTTATACTTTTTAGGTGTTGTTTTACTTGTTGGGCCGTGCTTTGGGCTTAGATGCTTTATTTTGGTTTATTGGGCCGGACCGGGCCCAAATTAGTGAATGGCTCTTTTAAGCCAAACCGTTGCACCGTTTTGACCGAAACAAGTTCCTAAATTATTTATGAGATCACGACATCGTTATATAATTATAATTCGTTGTGAATTTAATTATTTAGAAAACTTTACTTATTTATTTACTTTATTTATTCGCGGCATCGCGTAAAGAAATAAATAAATGATTCTATCGTTTCGGCTCGAGCTCGGATATTTCATTATTCAATCTCATGATAGATTATAACTCGAAATATTCGCTTGCGTTGTCGGGCGTTATAGTGATTTCTCACGACACCGGTTAGGAAAATATAAAAGTTACTTTTTATATTTATCTTTCTTGTTGTTGAAGTTTCATCGATCTAGGATGGACCTTTCTGTTGGTTATTATACAAACGTGGGAATTGTCGAGGTTGGACGTTTACGTGCATAGTGTTTATTAATAATATTAATAAATCAAGTCATACACATGTATATACGTATATATATACGGTCAAAGTATAGGTTTGACATTTGATTTTTGACGGGTTGTCACATTCTCCCCCTGTTGGAAGAATTTCGTCCCGAAATTTAGCTAATGCCGATTGATGGTTCTGCATCGGTGGACAAATTTTAACGCTAGTTTTGTCTGGTCTGGCTCTTGCTTACCCAGATGATAGTTTTATCATTGACAACTATGTCAACGATCCATATCGTTGGAAGTGCAATTCTGATTCTTTATTTGGATCTCGTGATCCTTTATGATTTTCTAACTAAGTGGAGTTGATAGAACATCCACAAAAATTTCGTCAGTAAGACGAATGTTAGACACATAGATGAATGAGGTTCTAGTTTGAATGATTTGGACAAGCCATGATTTCTCACGGATGGGCTCTACCAGGATTTTCATGCAGTTCAGATTACAATTATGTGTGCACCCACAATTGTGATTTGCCTTACATGACCAGCCTAGGCTTTGCTCATACTTGTGTTTTCAGTTCTCGTTGGAATATGTAATGTATCGAGGACAAGATGGCTTATGGAAACGTTTAGATTGATTCGCTACCAGACGGGATCTTCCTTGATTCCCGGGAGTTCTAAGGATAATAAAGATGAAAAATACGGGTTGTCTCCGGTCTACTGGTCTTGTAGTCTAAGATCTTAATAGGTTCTAGACACGATGGGTTTGTAGGCCACTAGTCTAATCCGATATATATTTAAGTCCATGATATATATTTAAGTCCGAGTTTATAATTATAGACAAATAATTATACATAAGTTATAGAAATATTTATGCAAATAAATAGATATAACTTATAGAAATGGTATATGTTTCAATATTCTCAAGATTTTAGAAGAAAATATAAACATTTATATGTTAAGAAATTAGTCGTTGGCTTTGCCGCGATAAGATACAAGTATCTGATAATCGACCGAAATGATAATAAATATTTAGCTCCGTAAATATTATTATGTTGATGATATCTCTCAAATAGTTTTTCTAAATTATATTTAGAAAATAATACTTTTTTTTTGGAACAGCGATGTTTGGTCACGATGGGTTAGGGCATCGTGCACCTATCCTACCTCCGTAGAGGAGGAGATGAGGGTCCACCCCACAGACAACCAGATATGAGTGTCCTAACCGTGCCTCAGCTGGGGTCGTGTGGGGCATATGGACGTTCCCCGGGAAAACCATGCGACTGTCTAGCAGGCCCACATGGGACCTTCGTTGAAACCCGTAGGTTTCAACCCAAGCTTAGACAGTTGCAAGCCTCCACAATAGCAAAACTATCTGGAGTAACCTGCGTGCTGGGTAAAACCGGTCGGCATCATGACTCGAACCAAGGTTGCCCTTGGTCATCAATCATTTGCCAACAGTGAGGTTTGAACCTGGGTTTCCCCAAAGTCCAAACAACACCGGTACCATTGAGACAATGCTACAATGGTTAGAAAATAATACTTAATAATAAAATATTAAGACGAGATATTTGTGTAAAGAGGTGTTGATATATTTGTCATATATATGTTTCGTCGTATAAGTCGAAAATATAACCTTTTATATTTTTCAGTCCAACGTCTGGATTTTTACATAATATATATTATCTCATAAAAATAATTACATTTTTATAACAATATGGTTAATAATATATTCCTTATATTATATGCCAAAAATATATTTATTTATATATTTTTAGTCCAACGTCTCACTTTGAGGGTCCCTGAGTTAGTTTTTATATCGTTCGATCTATAATCTTTTTAGTCCTCTCAACGATTGTTAAATATATATTGTGACACAACTTCTTAAATATTAACGTTAGTTTAATATTTAGGACGATTCGTTCAGTTTATATATTTAGTGGATTGAGTGTCAAGACTCGTTTTGGGGTGATTATAAACGTCAAAAACGAATAATAAAAATGATTGAATTGAAAAGTATAGGCTTTTACCTCTAGCACTAGGCTAGGTGACGAACCGAAAGGGGCGGGAATATCTCCGTAGACTCGATCGAAGAATATCGACTTTAACCGTGTTGAACCGAAGGGTAAAGCGCCATTTTGCGGGCTAGTTTTCGGTGGTTTACAGTGATCGTTAGGGACAAACGTTGAGGCCGTTTAGAAGGTAGCCGGGAGTACTTTCCATCGGTGGTGATTGGGTGGCTAGACGGTGGTCCGATGGTGGCGAAACGATGGTGCAAAATGGTCGTCCGGGCTGATTTGTTTCAAAAAAAAGAAAGTAAAAGAATTGATTGAAATGAAAGTCGCGCTGGGTTTCTGTTTTATATTCTTTCATTCTTTTTCTGTCTTTCTCCTCATATATATATATACCTACGTACACACATACATATATATATATATATATGTGTTTGTATTTCTTTTGAACAGAGGAAACGAAGAGACGAGAGACGAGGTTGGTGATCGGAGTTGAAGGTGGCGGTGGTTGATGATCACGGTGGTGGCAGTTGGTGGTTGATGATGATGACGAGAATGGTGATGGTGGTGTATTACGATGATGATGGTGGTGGTGGCCGGTTGATGGGGTGGCGGAGGAACGGCGGGAGTCGCCGGTTAAGGGTGTTGTGTTTGTGAATGTGTGTGTAGCATATGTGTTTGGTATGTACATATATATAAGATTGAGGATGTGCAAGTTGTGGATGAATCTGATCTACATCAGATTTTATTTTGATTTTTAATTCTTTATTTTATATATATTTATTATATTATAATCCAACCGTGGTTAGTTTGGTTTTAACTCTAGGTTAACTAGATATTTACGTAGGGTAGTCTTTTACCGAACGTCTCGTAAAATTGTCATAATTTTTATAAACGTTACTTATCGATCGGGTACTCAAGAAATAATAATCGTTAGTTAAAACGGTTTAGATTGGGCTTATTAAATCGAGTAACGGTTAATGAGCCGGCGGGGTTCGTGTCGGGCCGGTGTTCGAGGCTTTCTCCGTTTTGGTCGCGGTCAGTCTCATAATTTCCTAAAATTATCCGCGAGTGATACGTTATACTTTTTAGGTGTTGTTTTACTTGTTGGGCCGTGCTTTGGGCTTAGATGCTTTATTTTGGTTTATTGGGCCGGACCGGGCCCAAATTAGTGAATGGCTCTTTTAAGCCAAACCGTTGCACCGTTTTGACCGAAACAAGTTCCTAAATTATTTATGAGATCACGACATCGTTATATAATTATAATTCGTTGTGAATTTAATTATTTAGAAAACTTTACTTATTTATTTACTTTATTTATTCGCGGCATCGCGTAAAGAAATAAATAAATGATTCTATCGTTTCGGCTCGAGCTCGGATATTTCATTATTCAATCTCATGATAGATTATAACTCGAAATATTCGCTTGCGTTGTCGGGCGTTATAGTGATTTCTCACGACACCGGTTAGGAAAATATAAAAGTTACTTTTTATATTTATCTTTCTTGTTGTTGAAGTTTCATCGATCTAGGATGGACCTTTCTGTTGGTTATTATACAAACGTGGGAATTGTCGAGGTTGGACGTTTACGTGCATAGTGTTTATTAATAATATTAATAAATCTAGTCATACACATGTATATACGTATATATATACGGTCAAAGTATAGGTTTGACATTTGATTTTTGACGGGTTGTCACATTCTCCCCCTGTTGGAAGAATTTCGTCCCGAAATTTAGCTAATGCCGATTGATGGTTCTGCATCGGTGGACAAATTTTAACGCTAGTTTTGTCTGGTCTGGCTCTTGCTTACCCAGATGATAGTTTTATCATTGACAAGTATGTCAACGATCCATATCGTTGGAAGTGCAATTCTGATTCTTTATTTGGATCTCGTGATCCTTTATGATTTTCTAACTAAGTGGAGTTGATAGAACATCCACAAAAATTTCGTCAGTAAGACGAATGTTAGACACATAGATGAATGAGGTTCTAGTTTGAATGATTTGGACAAGCCATGATTTCTCACGGATGGGCTCTACCAGGATTTTCATGCAGTTCAGATTACAATTATGTGTGCACCCACAATTGTGATTTGCCTTACATGACCAGCCTAGGCTTTGCTCATACTTGTGTTTTCAGTTCTCGTTGGAATATGTAATGTATCGAGGACAAGATGGCTTATGGAAACGTTTAGATTGATTCGCTACCAGACGGGATCTTCCTTGATTCCCGGGAGTTCTAAGGATAATAAAGATGAAAAATACGGGTTGTCTCCGGTCTACTGGTCTTGTAGTCTAAGATCTTAATAGGTTCTAGACACGATGGGTTTGTAGGCCACTAGTCTAATCCGATATATATTTAAGTCCATGATATATATTTAAGTCCGAGTTTATAATTATAGACAAATAATTATACATAAGTTATAGAAATATTTATGCAAATAAATAGATATAACTTATAGAAATGGTATATGTTTCAATATTCTCAAGATTTTAGAAGAAAATATAAACATTTATATGTTAAGAAATTAGTCGTTGGCTTTGCCGCGATAAGATACAAGTATCTGATAATCGACCGAAATGATAATAAATATTTAGCTCCGTAAATATTATTATGTTGATGATATCTCTCAAATAGTTTTTCTAAATTATATTTAGAAAATAATACTTTTTTTTTGGAACAGCGATGTTTGGTCACGATGGGTTAGGGCATCGTGCACCTATCCTACCTCCGTAGAGGAGGAGATGAGGGTCCACCCCACAGACAGCCAGATATGAGTGTCCTAACCGTGCCTCGGCTGGGGTCGTGTGGGGCATATGGACGTTCCCCGGGAAAACCATGCGACTGTCTAGCAGGCCCACATGGGACCTTCGTTGAAACCCGTAGGTTTCAACCCAAGCTTAGACAGTTGCAAGCCTCCACAATAGCAAAACTATCTGGAGTAACCTGCGTGCTGGGTAAAACCGGTCGGCATCATGACTCGAACCAAGGTTGCCCTTGGTCATCAATCATTTGCCAACAGTGAGGTTTGAACCTGGGTTTCCCCAAAGTCCAAACAACACCGGTACCATTGAGACAATGCTACAATGGTTAGAAAATAATACTTAATAATAAAATATTAAGACGAGATATTTGTGTAAAGAGGTGTTGATATATTTGTCATATATATGTTTCGTCGTATAAGTCGAAAATATAACCTTTTATATTTTTCAGTCCAACGTCTGGATTTTTACATAATATATATTATCTCATAAAAATAATTACATTTTTATAACAATATGGTTAATAATATATTCCTTATATTATATGCCCAAAATATATTTATTTATATATTTTTAGTCCAACGTCTCACTTTGAGGGTCCCTGAGTTAGTTTTTATATCGTTCGATCTATAATCTTTTTAGTCCTCTCAACGATTGTTAAATATATATTGTGACACAACTTCTTAAATATTAACGTTAGTTTAATATTTAGGACGATTCGTTCAGTTTATATATTTAGTGGATTGAGTGTCAAGACTCGTTTTGGGGTGATTATAAACGTCAAAAACGAATAATAAAAATGATTGAATTGAAAAGTATAGGCTTTTACCTCTAGCACTAGGCTAGGTGACGAACCGAAAGGGGCGGGAATATCTCCGTAGACTCGATCGAAGAATATCGACTTTAACCGTGTTGAACCGAAGGGTAAAGCGCCATTTTGCGGGCTAGTTTTCGGTGGTTTACAGTGATCGTTAGGGACAAACATTGAGGCCGTTTAGAAGGTGGCCGGGAATACTTTCCATCGGTGGTGATTGGGTGGCTAGACGGTGGTCCGATGGTGGCGAAACGATGGTGCAAAATGGTCGTCCGGGCTGATTTGTTTCAAAAAAAAGAAAGTAAAAGAATTGATTGAAATGAAAGTCGCGCTGGGTTTCTGTTTTATATTCTTTCATTCTTTTTCTGTCTTTCTCCTCATATATATATATACCTACGTACACACATACATATATATATATATATATATATATATGTGTTTGTATTTCTTTTGAACAGAGGAAACGAAGAGACGAGAGACGAGGTTGGTGATCGGAGTTGAAGGTGGCGGTGGTTGATGATCACGGTGGTGGCAGTTGGTGGTTGATGATGATGACGAGAATGGTGAGGGTGGTGTATTACGATGATGATGGTGGTGGTGGCCGGTTGATGGGGTGGCGGAGGAACGGCGGGAGTCGCCGGTTAAGGGTGTTGTGTTTGTGAATGTGTGTGTAGCATATGTGTTTGGTATGTACATATATATAAGATTGAGGATGTACAAGTTGTGGATGAATCTGATCTACATCAGATTTTATTTTGATTTTTAATTCTTTATTTTATATATATTTATTATATTATAATCCAACCGTGGTTAGTTTGGTTTTAACTCTAGGTTAACTAGATATTTACGTAGGGTAGTCTTTTACCGAACGTCTCGTAAAATTGTCATAATTTTTATAAACGTTACTTATCGATCGGGTACTCAAGAAATAATAATCGTTAGTTAAAACGGTTTAGATTGGGCTTATTAAATCGAGTAACGGTTAATGAGCCGGCGGGGTTCGTGTCGGGCCGGTGTTCGAGGCTTTCTCCGTTTTGGTCGCGGTCAGTCTCATAATTTCCTAAAATTATCCGCGAGTGATACGTTATACTTTTTAGGTGTTGTTTTACTTGTTGGGCCGTGCTTTGGGCTTAGATGCTTTATTTTGGTTTATTGGGCCGGACCGGGCCCAAATTAGTGAATGGCTCTTTTAAGCCAAACCGTTGCACCGTTTTGACCGAAACAAGTTCCTAAATTATTTATGAGATCACGACATCGTTATATAATTATAATTCGTTGTGAATTTAATTATTTAGAAAACTTTACTTATTTATTTACTTTATTTATTCGCGGCATCGCGTAAAGAAATAAATAAATGATTCTATCGTTTCGGCTCGAGCTCGGATATTTCATTATTCAATCTCATGATAGATTATAACTCGAAATATTCGCTTAAGCGTTGTCGGGCGTTATAGTGATTTCTCACGACACCGGTTAGGAAAATATAAAAGTTACTTTTTATATTTATCTTTCTTGTTGTTGAAGTTTCATCGATCTAGGATGGACCTTTCTGTTGGTTATTATACAAACGTGGGAATTGTCGAGGTTGGACGTTTACGTGCATAGTGTTTATTAATAATATTAATAAATCAAGTCATACACATGTATATACGTATATATATATACGGTCAAAGTATAGGTTTGACATTTGATTTTTGACGGGTTGTCACATTCTCCCCCTGTTGGAAGAATTTCGTCCCGAAATTTAGCTAATGCCGATTGATGGTTCTGCATCGGTGGACAAATTTTAACGCTAGTTTTGTCTGGTCTGGGTCTTGCTTACCCAGATGATAGTTTTATCATTGACAAGTATGTCAACGATCCATATCGTTGGAAGTGCAATTCTGATTCTTTATTTGGATCTCGTGATCCTTTATGATTTTCTAACTAAGTGGAGTTGATAGAACATCCACAAAAATTTCGTCAGTAAGACGAATGTTAGACACATAGATGAATGAGGTTCTAGTTTGAATGATTTGGACAAGCCATGATTTCTCACGGATGGGCTCTACCAGGATTTTCATGCAGTTCAGATTACAATTATGTGTGCACCCACAATTGTGATTTGCCTTACATGACCAGCCTAGGCTTTGCTCATACTTGTGTTTTCAGTTCTCGTTGGAATATGTAATGTATCGAGGACAAGATGGCTTATGGAAACGTTTAGATTGATTCGCTACCAGACGGGATCTTCCTTGATTCCCGGGAGTTCTAAGGATAATAAAGATGAAAATACGGGTTGTCTCCGGTCTACTGGTCTTGTAGTCTAAGATCTTAATAGGTTCTAGACACGATGGGTTTGTAGGCCACTAGTCTAATCCGATCCAGGATTTCGAGGGACTAATGTAGCGAGGATTAAGTTTTCCTTGTAGGCCTAGCTATCTCTATTTAAGACAGAACCCATTATAAGGTTTTGACCCCCCTTAGAGATTCTAAGGGTTCGCGTCGAGCGTTAACGCAGGTTCTCCTGGTGATTACCTGTGACTTTCAAAAGGTTCTGAAATTGAAGGGTTCCCCTAGAAGTTTCATGAACTGTCATTGAACCTGTCAGTTGGTTGTTACCGGCTTCGGTCCAGCGAAGGGGTGAATGACACTTTCTTCCATACGATCCTTCGAAAAGAAGTGGCTTGAATACTCGAGCGATAACTATCGTTATAAGGAAACTCGACGAGTGGAAAATGGTTGTCTCAACCATTACTTAGGTTTGTCTTGCGTGATGAAAATATGTCATATAACTACGCAACGTACCTTTTTAAGGCCTGAATTTTCCTTTTGCCTTGATCATCAGTCTAATTCCTTTATACTTTCATGCATCTTGTTGGATCCCTGGTAACTAGAATTTCTAGCCTTGTGGGCTTCCTTTAAGACCAATCACTTTATCGTTTTAAAGTTTGACACTTAAGGTTTATCCACAAAGGAGTAGGCTCCATTTGGAATCCTTACCAATTGCCTTTTGATTTCATGGTAAGCATCTCATTGCTTGAATTCTCTTTTCAGAGCTTCGAGTTGTGCATCACGAACTTGTGACGTGAGACTAGTACGAATGGTCGTGCCAAGTGCTCGAACTCGAAGAGGCTTAACGCGTTCCTTTCTACTCAATGCATCAACTACAATGTTAGCCTTGTTAAGATGATAATGAATCTCTTAATTGTAGTCATTGAGTAGCTCAATCCATTGGCGTTGTATAAATATCAGTTCCTTCTGATTACAGATAAGCTGTTGACCCTTATGGTCAGTGAATACTATACGCTTTGCTTCTTACAAGCAGTGTCTGCAAATCTTCGGAGTGATTACAACAGTTCCAAACTCTAAATCATGGGTTGTATAATCCTTCTCATGGATCTTAAGTTGTTGAGAGGCATAAGTGATTTCTTTCTCTTGCTGCATTAGCACGCATCTCAACTTCGATGAGAAGAATCACGATATACTACAAAATCTCCGATTTTGTTAGGTAAGGATAGGATCGGTGTGTTGCAAAGTTTTGCTTCAACAACTGGAAGGCTTCTTCAGTCTTGGCATTCCAGATAAACTTCTTATCTTTTTTGAGTTAAAGCGATCAGAGGCTGGGCTATCTTTGAGAAGTCCTCAATGAATCGGTGATAGTCGCCAGCAAGACCTTTATCGTTGATCACACGATGCAAGAAATGAGTCTCGCGAATCCAAATGTCGTATTTGAAAAAATTTCGCGTACAATTCTTCTTTCTTTAGCAACTCCAGGATAATTCTCAAATGTTGTTCGTGTTCTTTCTTACTACGGGAGTAGATTAGAATATCAATGATGAACACGATAACAAATTTATCCAAGTAAGGTTTGCACACGCGGTTCATTAGGCTTATGAACACCGCAGGTGCGTTGGTCAAACCGAATGGCATAACGATGAACTCGTAATGACCATAGCGTGTTCTGAACGCTGTCTTCGTAACGTCTTTATTTCTGATGTAGGGTTGATGGTAGCTTGATCTCCAGTCGATCTTGGAGTAGTAACTTGACTCTTGAGGCTGATTGAATAAATCGTCGATTCCCGGGAGCGGATAGCGGTTCTTCGCTGTTAGCTTGTTCGATTCTCTGTAATCGATACTCATCCAAAATGTTCCGTCTTCCTTCTTTAGGAACAATACAGTAGCGTCCTAAGTAGGGTGACTTGACCGGATAAAACCTTTACCCAACAACTCTGGTAGTTGTCTAGATAGATCTTTTACCTTAGACGGCGCAAGAGGGTAAGGGGTTTTGGCAATGAGGGCGGCTCCAGGTGTTTAGTCGATGCGAAGTTCTATTTGCCGATGCGGTGGCAAGCTAGGTAAGTCTTCAAGAAAGACTTCTGGAATTTCGCAGACTGTCGGAATGTCTTCAATATGCTCCTCCTTTGGCTTCTTCTTCGTGACGAGAGCCGGAATGGCATGACGTCCTTTACGAAGGGATTTTCGGGTCTTCATGCAATATGACATTGGGTTGGGCTTCATTCCTTTCACCTTGTACGTTAAGAGTGTCGCCTTTTGCCAGTGGCATTCTGACTATCTTCTTGTGTCAAACGATCTCAGCTTGGTTAATCTATCGTAATGGTAATATCAACGCTTCCTAACTCTACATGCATTAAATCAATGTCGAATGTATGCTCCAAAAGTTCATCCTTTGCAATTTCTCTAGTTTCTATCATCATTAGCTAATTCTATGGTAAATTTAGTGTCTAGGGCAACAGAGGCGATTTCAAGTAATTGACTAAAATCGGTAGACACGAAGTTCCTATTGGCACCATATCAAATAAACTAAAAGCGTAATGGCTATTCGGTAGAAACTTACCCGTTACTGTGTTAGGGTCAGAACGGGTATTATCAGCATTGATGACAAATGCTCTTCCTTTCGCTTGGTTGGGAGTCTGGTTCTTTAGTTTGATGTAATCTCGCGTGATGCGTCCCTTGGTTTTGCATGTCTACAATAGATGTTTTCCATGACTCATGGAGTGGTGAAGGTTGCACATGTTACATAAAGATAGGTTACTGGAGTAACCAGTCTTTCATGACTCGTGAACATGCGTAGTGGCAACATAAACCTTTATTGGCTCCGGATTCTCCTCGGGAACATTCTATGAATTCTTCTTGGGCTTATTCTCCCAACAACCATGCTTTCTCTTGTTATCCGGCTCCTTGCCTGATGAGGGGGCAACACTGACATCTGTTGGTTTAGTTTCAGGATTCTCTTTGGCAATAGTCATACCTTTATGTGTGGCTTGATAAACCAGATTATGTGTCAGGCGCACCACACTTCAAAAGTGATTGGATTTGATGCCAGACTATTTCCTTGAATATGGGGTGCAAGACCCTAGATGTACCTTCTTGTACAGGGGAGTGACCATGGTTGAACAAAAATGAGCAAGTTCACGAACTTGCTTGGCGTAGCCAGCGATATCGGTACCATTTATAGTCAAACTCCAGGACTTAGCTTCTAATTTCTGAAGCTCTTCCCTTAGGCAGTGTCTGTCAGGCGAAAGCTGCTTGAGTTCATTCCAAGTCATGAAGTAGTCTAAGTTGGTTCCTACAGAGTCGGCGAGGAAGTTCCACCGTACGCGTGCACATTTGGTTAATGTGCAGGTAGGGTAATTTAGTCTTCGGTGTAGTCGCTTTTGTGAAGTACTGACTCCGTTTTCTCAGTCCATCTGATTAGTCTAATGACACCTTTCGTGCCTTTGGAGCTCATAGTATCGGGTTCTATTTGATAATGGATCTCGTCTAATATACGAAAGCTAGTGCGGAACTACAAGTATTCATGATCTATCAGCAAGTAATATTCTAGGTGTTGTATGAGTTCGCTAAGAATAATCTACAAGTCCGATAGGAAATAACTTGTGAAGTCCGCTAACATTCAAGTTCGCTAAGCGTTGCTAAGGTTCGCTAGGTAGAAATCCTTTAGGGATAAGTTCAAACTTGCTAAGACCTTAAGTTTGCTAAGAGCTTTCTGAAGTCCGTTCGGATGAGAGAAAAGAAAAAGTTTGATAAGAGCAAAGTACAAGTTTGCTAACTTTTGATATTTAGAGGATTTCAGACCGAAATTATCGAAATCATCAAGTCATCCTATCCTAGGGGTTCTTTAAGGAGAACTTCACCGAAAATGATCAATGGTGTAGAGTTTGAGTTGTCACAACCAAAATGATAGATTCCACAGATAGGCTTGCATCTTATAAAGTCCTTGCAGGAGTAGTAACGCGCACTACGCGGTGATCTACCTTAACGCCTATCGTTGGTACGATATACCTTGCTAAAAGTGTAGAAGCACGAGACGATCTTACTACTGCATGATTAGGTAATCGGATAGCAACAAGATGTAAATAAAGCTTTGCTTTATTGATTCACTTAGAGAATACAAGCTAGAGAGAGGAACACCTTCAGTTACACACAGTTAAGAGATATAGAAATGACAGAACTAAACTAACTCTCTCTAACACGTTCTATTTATAGTTACTTAGTCATAAGGCAGCGGACCACCAGCAGACCATCTGGTCCGCCGTATCAACTGGTCCGGCGGATCATGTGATCCGGCCAGATGACTAACTAACTCACACAGAAGCTCTTGTCTAGATACAATACACGAGACACAACGTTAGCATAGGAATATGCTCTAACAAACTCCCCCTTAACGTGTAGTGTATCTATATTCCAACTAAACTTCAGTCTTCAATCTGCAACATTGCTGCATCCGATCTTTGACTTGAAATCACGTTAGAAACAGAGCTTGCATGGCTGGATCAATCTTGAACAAACTTTGAACTTCAAGATCCACTTGCGAAAGATATAATATACTCCCCCTTTCACCATGCTAGAGTCGTCTCACTCAGATAACCTGCAATTTCAGAAGACAGAAACGCGGCTTTCCTTTTCTTTTGAAAATAACTTAATCCTGGCGCAAAACTTCTCTTCGAGAATCCAAGATATAGTTTTTGAAATTTTGATTTCGTATCTTGTATCGATCGGTCGAAAACAAATAAGAAACAAAATCTTTTTGGCTTTTTGAAACTTTATATCAAAACACACCGAAAATCTTTTTGAACTTTTCAGATATGAAACATAAATGCAATACAGAATCAAACACTATTTTTGTCTTTTGCGAGAAAGATCACAACTTGGGATCATATTGGTCATAACATGCTGAACTACACTTCAATTTCAATTACTTCAGCACATAAGTCATGTCGATTACTGATATAATTTGTCCATCTTAAACTCAAGCACAATCATACTCATAACATTTTGATATGTTATTGAATTGATTAGATTTGCTTTGACCAGTGTACCCCACACTATCAGACATACTCAGATATGTTTTTGCTTTTTATATCACACTTTGTGATTTCATTTGTGATTTAATCACATAATGATTGTATTCATGATTCAGTCAACTGTGTTCCATGCAAAAAGAAATAAGAACGTTAAATCGTCTACCTTAAGGTCGATCTTTCGATACGCAGATAAGGCCTCGGATTTAACAAAATAAGAAAATAAAACAAGTTGAAATTGTATAACCCAACAACAATCAGGTCGGTACTCCCGTACACGCAGAGAAAGTCCGATGAGTTATACGAAACACCAAAGAAAATAAAGCAGAACGTCAAACGAACAACGATCAGGTCGGTCTTTCGACACGCAGAGAAAGTCCGATCGTTTGACAAAATAAAGAAAATCAAACAAGTTTAAATCTTTGCAAAATGAACACATGTATACACAGTGACTTCTCATTATTTTCACATATCTTTTCTTTGATATCATGAGATATGCATCAAGATGTTGTCCACTTGGTCAAGCATTAGTATTTAGTGTTTATCACATCTGAATACTTTCTGATTTAATGCTGAGCCTACCATGTACATCAAACAATGATCTTATGGCTTTTTCATCTAATTTATCCATGAGTCAGACACGTAAGCCAATGTACCATCATTTCCCAATCATGTCGGATACAATTTCTCATTTTTTAATGTTTTTGTATTTTTCTGTTTTTCGATGTTTTTGTATTTTCCAATTTCTCCCCCTTAAAATGAAAACTCTATTTTTGGATTTTCATTTTAACACAAACAAAAACAAAAAGACGCTATTTTTGGCGTTTCAATTTTCTCCCCCTAACCTACATACAAAATGTAAAAGAAAGAAAATTGACCAATCAATACTGATACCTTTTCAGTTTAAGCTTTCAGAAAAATTCAGTGTAGAAATATGAAGCATTCAATTTAAGTTAAGAACACAGAATACTACCTGCACACTGATTTAAAAATTAGTACTCAAATGACCCGAAGCACACAGCTTCTGGTCGACCAGTATCTTCCACAAAGTCAGTTGCAGCTTTGCTGACCACTTTAGGTCGCCACTGCATTACAGTTTTCTCAGTATGAACTGAGTCATCATCCTGTGATGAACCATCAGACTTTGAAACATTTTTGACAAATTGTTTCTTTTTGAAAATTGGTTTGGATGATGGAGACTCGGTATAAATTTTGCCAGATTCATCAATTATAGTGGCAGATTTGTTTGAAAACTTTTGTTTATCATTTTCAGGACAATCCTGTGCCATGTGTCCCTTTCGGCGACATTGATAGCACAAACGATATGATCGTTTTGATTGTGGTTTGCCCTGAAAAACATGACACCTATCCTCAGACTCAAAACTATCAGAATAATCATCAAAGACTTGAAACCTATTGGCATGTACCCATTTGGAAGTAGGACTTCGAGGAGTAGAATTTGAACCAGATGAAGAAGATTCTTTGATCTGCTGACCAATTGTAGAAGAACCTTCAGAGACATCTTTCTTCTGATTTTTACCCTTGAATCCTTTCTCCATGGTAGAAATGAAGACTTGAGCCAAATGGTAGATTTGTTCCAAGCTTGTATCTTTCTTTTCTTTTGAAGCCTTCTTTGAGATGTTCTTCTTGTCTTTCTTTGCAACTTTCTTGTTTCCACTACCCAAACCACACTGTTTGTAACCTGGCAGTGTTGATAAATCAACTTCCGAACGTGAAGTACCAGATTTTGCAGCTTGATTGAATGCAGCTTTGATATCCTTCAATTTGTTAGTTCCAACCAACTTTGCTGCAATCCTTTCTTCATTCAACTGCTTCTCATCTTTTTCAACTTTATTTCCACTAGAAAGAATGGTTGTATCTGCTATAAACCCACCAGAAACAAACTTTGATGTAGATTGATCAACCACACTTTCCTCCTTCTCCTCTTTCTTCGTCGATTTCTTAGAATTCTTCAAATCTGACTTCTCAGTTGCAAACTCAGAATAATCTTGTGTTGCATCAGGAGAACTAAAATCATTAAGAGCATCAGTTTGAATAACAAGATGTGGATTTTGATTGAATTCTTCTCCTCCAAACACCTTCTTGAAGTTGTCGTCTTGACACAAATAACTTGTAAAAGAATGAGAATTCTTCAAGTTATGCAATTGACGATTGAGATCGAGAATTTCAACTTTCAAATCAGCTATGATCTTCTGAGCTTCAGCAAAAACTTTTTCTGATTGAATCAATTTCTCAGATGTGGTGTTGACTAATGATTTTTCACGTCTCATCCCATCATGAGCAGCATGCACTTCTTTGGTAACTTTATCCACTCTTTCCTTATATATCTCAATATTCCTTGTTAATAAATTTTTATCTTTCTTCAAAGAAGTGATTGTATCTTGCAATTCAGACTGAACAATCTGATATTGAGTTCTATCAGCAGTAACTTCATCCAATGCCTTCTGAAGATCATTATTCGATGTCTGAAGTACTTCATTCTCGTGTTGAAGTTGTAACTTTTGTTGATCATTCTGTATACAGCTTTCTGACAATTGTTTCTGAACATTCGCTAATTCTGTCACCAACACACTCTTTTCCTTGAGTAACTCTGCATTTGTTTTGCAAACTTCATTAAATTCCTGACATGTCTTGATGAAACTCTCCAATTCTTCATCCTTTCGTTTAATTTCAACAGATTGACATTCTATTTCTTTTATCAAACCTTTAATTCGACTATCCTTTTGTGAACAAAATTCACACACGGATTCATAACCACCCATTTCGGAATCAGAATGACTTGAAGCAGATTTACTGGTCTCAGATGTATACCCACTCGATTCAACCTCAATATTTGCCATCAATGCATAACTGTCTTGAGAATGAACCACGAATGCAGATTCATCTGGAAAATCTTTAGCCCAATCATAACCTTCTTCAGTTTGAGATATCATAGCTTTTGCGTCAGGTTTATCAGATTTACTCTTATCAGATGATGATTGAGAACACTCACGAGCAAAATGTCCAACCTTGGAACAATTGTAACACTTTACTTTAGATTTATCCAAACCCAATTTCCTATTTCCTGGAACAAAAGAATTCTTTCCATGTTTCTTGATAAATCGTCTGCCTTTTTCAACCATCATTGCAAATTGCCAATGCAAATCTAATTCAGTTAACTGATCATCATCCAGCTGTTCTAACTCAGTTCCACTTAAACCAGCATCACTAACTTGACCGAAAATCGATCCAGACGATGAAGATATAAAAGCAGATAACAAAGCAGCTAGATCTTCGGTTGCTTGATTAGAAGTTGACTTACTTGATGATTTAGCAGGAATAGTAAAACTGCATCCTGAAGAATATCCACCATTATCTGACTTTCCAGCAAGAAATGCTGTTACTGGTGGATTACTGCTTGAAATAGAATTTGATTTAGCTTTAGCATGGGTAGTAGCAGAATTCTCTCCAAAATAAACTGCAGGATTCTGAACTGATGGAATTGCTGATTTCTTTACAAGTAACTCCATTTCTCGAGCTTGTAACTTGCTTAATAATTGATTGAAAGTCCAACTTGAATAATTTGGATCATTAGAAAGCATCATAACAAAATTCTCCCATGTTTCCGGTAAAGCTTCCAGAAATTTTTCCTTCAAGTCATCTTTTTCTTTCTGGACTCCTACAATATCGAGTTCATTAATCAGATGAGAAAATCTAGAAATCAAATCTGCAATACTCTCTTTTTCACAATGCTGGAAGTTATCAAACTCCTTTAACAAAACTTTCTTTCGACTCTTCTTATATTGCTCGTTTCCTGCACATCTATCCTTCAATGCATCCCATAAGGTTTTTGATGTTGTGCAGTTTTTGAATTGATGCAAAAGTTCTCTTGGTAATGCCATTGTGAGATTTGCATAAGTTTTCTTTTCTCTGGCATAAACTTTCCTTTGATCTTCATCAAGATCACTTCGTGGAATTGGTTCTCCATTTTTCTTAGGATATGTATAATCTTGTTCAATAGAAATCCACAAATCAATGTCAAGAGCATTAACAAATGATTCAAATCGTTGCTTCCAATTCTCATAATCCTCCAATCGAAGTAACTTAGGAACTTTCTGAGTTGTTCCTATCTCGTTATCATAGTTCAATATGGCTTGCATTGATGATTGAACAGCTGAAAAAGCGTGAAAGTCGCTCATTTTGAAATTTCAATACCGAATGCGAAAACTTAAAACTGAAAAACGGGCGTCTTCCAAGCGGATTTTGGGGGTCAAAACTTGACGGTACTGGCCGTAGGCTGGTACACGTCCTAGATCTCGGAAAGACGAACGTTTTGGCTGGTATTGGGTTCCGTAAATCCAAACGGTTTGCAAGTTACGTCAGTTTTAGTGAAGATATGTTTTCTGCCAGCGGATCAAAACAAATTGGCGGATCAAAATACTATCAGCGGACCAGTTCCAGATCAAATTAACAAGGCGGATCAGATTTGTACTAGCGGACCAGATTCCGGATCAGATTTCGTCCGGCGGATCAAATTTCGTACGGCGGATCAGATTTTGATACGGCGGATCAAAACTGGTACGGCGGACTAAAATTTTCAGCGGATCACACTGGTACGCTGCAACTGTCGCGGATCAGACTGATGAAGATTGCTGGGCGGATCAAACGGCGGATCAGATTTTCAACCGGCGGATCAGATGCAGAAAAACACAAAAATCGACTGATTTTCACAGATTTCGACAATTGAAGCTAGATACTGGATCAGTATGATGCGAAAACACTCCAGGAACATCCAGAAATCATTTTTATCCTCGGAATCACTCAGAATTATGAAAAATTGATGAAAAACGTAGAAAACCCAAACTTTCTCTCTCTAGAATTTCGAAAACTTACCAAATCACAGCAGTAGAGCAACCTGGATTGCTCTGATACCACTTGTAGAAGCACGAGACGATCTTACTAATGCATGATTAGGTAATCGGATAGCAACAAGATGTAAATAAAGCTTTGCTTTATTGATTCACTTAGAGAATACAAGCTAGAGAGAGGAACACCTTCAGTTACACACAGTTAAGAGATATAGAAATGACAGAACTAAACTAACTCTCTCTAACACGTTCTATTTATAGTTACTTAGTCATAAGGCAGCGGACCACCAGCAGACCATCTGGTCCGCCGTATCAACTGGTCCGGCGGATCATGTGATCCGGCCAGATGACTAACTAACTCACACAGAAGCTCTTGTCTAGATACAATACACGAGACACAACGTTAGCATAGGAATATGCTCTAACAAAAAGCTACGGCTTCGAAGACTCTCTGGGTGATCACTTCCTCGATTTTGGTGGCACTCATCATGAGAGGGATCGAGGGGTTTTGGGTTTGGCGTTTCAGAGGCATGTTTTTTATTTAGGTTCTTAGAGGGGAACATTTAAAGAAAATCGGATCATATATAACTAAAGTCATGATAATACTAGTAGCATTAATAATAAATATTAAAACGCTAATAAGTATATATATAACATGAGACATCATGTTAGTATGACAAGTAAATATATATCTAACATGAGACAACATGTTTCTACGATAAGTTGATGTATGTCTGATATGAGACAACAAGTTAGTAGGATAAGTCGATGTATGTCTGGTGCGTTGACTGAGTGCTCTGCCTCGGATGATATGCAAATGACTTGTTCTGAAGCCATCTCTACGATAACATGTTCCAAGACAACAACATGTCAGTACCGGTTGATATATATATAATGACAAGATAGTAATTATACACATAAGTAATAGCAAAGCTACACCTTTAGCTATGACATGTATTTTCGTACCTCAGGATGTTGATAGTGAGCCTCGTATGCAAATGGAAGTCTCGTAAAGCGGGCTATAGTCTAGGTTTCTTTGTTTTTGTTACCTAGTTCGCTATAACCACGGCTCTGATACCAATCTGTCACACCCCGATGTTTCCGATTACGTGGGCATATGACGTCATGGGGTCATAGTTGTGGATACAAAGAACGACGTCTATTAGTTTCGTTTACGTTTGAAAACCAAGTATGTTATCAAAGTTGCAGCGGATTATATAAAAGATAACATTGTATTACAATACTGAAACGAGAACGTTATGATAAGAAATACGTTTGTTCATGATTTATTTAGATAGTATAAGGTGACCATGACTCCATTCCTATTGCAGGCCCTTTTGTTTGACAGACTTCCCATTTGCACACCGAGAGCGATCTTAGTTACCTGAGAAATACATGAGTTTGAAAGAAAGGTCAACATAATGTTGGTGAGTTCACAAGTTTGAGTCTTTACAAAATGTATTTGTAAAACGTTTGATGATATACAAGATGTTGATGATACACGAGATATTATACAGGTTACTTGTAGCTGCATTGATCTATTTGTTCCTTGATTTCAAACACTAACAGATTTTACCCATCGATGGTAACTTCCCCTAAGAAATACCACTGGCAAAGAATAACTGACATGTACCCTCAGACTGGTTACCGGTGAGTCAGAACTGGAGCGACCAGCTAGGGCAGGGTTGTTAACCCAAATAGATCTATTTACTAGTTATCGTTTCGTTACAGAATTAATTGAAATCAATTGATGATGGGATTTGTAGCAATATGTTATTAGCAAATTACTATGAAGGGGTATGAAAGAACATATAATCAATAGCGTAACAGTAATACCATAATATCAAGTAAAAAGATTTGTTTGATCATGATTTCTCCCCCAAAAGTATAAAACAGTTTATAAAGGAAAGGGGCTGTGAAACTCACTTGATTAAGGTGATGATGAAAGCTGTATTGCTCTGGACGTAGCTAGTAAACCGTGTCCTAGTAGTAATTAATAAGACGGTTTTAAAGTATTGTTTCAGTTGGATAATGTTCAATTACCCAAATGATCCTGGTCGAGTCTTGACATAATATTCCCGTTTGTATTGTTTGGAAAGTCCGTTTGGAATATTTATCGTTCAAATAAATATTTACGTTAATGGATATATTTATGGTTGAATAAATATATATAGCTTTGTAGAAATAATTATAATCAAATAATTATTTATTATTTGAAGTCCATGATATATATTTAAGTCCGAGTTTATAATTATAGACAAATAATTATACATAAGTTATAGAAATATTTATGCAAATAAATAGATATAACTTATAGAAATGGTATATGTTTCAATATTCTCAAGATTTTAGAAGAAAATATAAATATTTATATGTTAAGAAATTAGTCGTTGGCTTTGCCGCGATAAGATACAAGTATCTGATAATCGACCGAAATGATAATAAATATTTAGCTCCGTAAATATTATTATGTTGATGATATCTCTCAAATAGTTTTTCTAAATTATATTTAGAAAATAATACTTAATAATAAAATATTAAGATGAGATATTTGTGTGAAAAGGTGTTGATATATTTGTCATATATATGTTTCGTCGTATAAGTCGAAAATATAACCTTTTATATTTTTCAGTCCAACGTCTGGATTTTTACATAATATATATTATCTCATAAAAATAATTACATTTTTATAACAATATGGTTAATAATATATTCCTTATATTATATGCCCAAAATATATTTATTTATATATTTTTAATCCAACGTCTCACTTTGAGGGTCCCTGAGTTAGTTTTTATATCGTTCGATCTATAATCTTTTTAGTCCTCTCAACGATTGTTAAATATATATTGTGACACAACTTCTTAATATAAACGTTAGTTTAATATTTAGGACGATTCGTTCAGTTTATATATTTAGTGGATTGAGTGTCAAGACTCGTTTTGGGTTGATTATAAACGTCAAAAACGAATAATAAAAATGATTGAATTGAAAAGTATAGGCTTTTACCTCTAGCACTAGGCTAGGTGACGAACCGAAAGGGGCGGGAATATCTCCGTAGACTCGATCGAAGAATATCGACTTTAACCGTGTTGAACCGAAGGGTAAAGCGCCATTTTGCGGGCTAGTTTTTGGTGGTTTACAGTGATCGTTAGGGACAAACGTTGAGGCCGTTTAGAAGGTGGCCGGGAGTACTTTCCATCGGTTGTGATTGGGTGGCTAGACGGTGGTCCGATGGTGGCGAAACGGTGGTGCAAAATGGTCGTCCGGGCTGATTTGTTTCAAAAAAAAGAAAGTAAAAGAATTGATTGAAATGAAATTCGCGCTGGGTTTCTGTTTTATATTCTTTCATTCTTTTTCTGTCTTTCTCCTCATATATATATATACCTACGTACACACATACATATATATATATATATATATATGTGTGTGTTTGTATTTCTTTTGAACAGAGGAAACGAAGAGACGAGAGACGAGGTTGGTGATCGGAGTTGAAGGTGGCGGTGGTTGATGATCACGGTGGTGGCAGTTGGTGGTTGATGATGATGACGAGAATGGTGATGGTGGTGTATTACGATGATGATGGTGGTGGTGGCCGGTTGATGGGGTGGCGGAGGAACGGCGGGAGTCGCCGGTTAAGGGTGTTGTGTTTGTGAATGTGTGTGTAGCATATGTGTTTGGTATGTACATATATATAAGATTGAGCATGTGCAAGTTGTGGATGAATCTGATCTACATCAGATTTTATTTTGATTTTTAATTCTTTATTTTATATATATTTATTATATTATAATCCAACCGTGGTTAGTTTGGTTTTAACTCTAGGTTAACTAGATATTTACGTAGGGTAGTCTTTTACCGAACGTCTCGTAAAATTGTCATAATTTTTATAAACGTTACTTATCGATCGGGTACTCAAGAAATAATAATCGTTAGTTAAAACGGTTTAGATTGGGCTTATTAAATCGAGTAACGGTTAATGAGCCGGCGGGGTTCGTGTCGGGCCGGTGTTCGAGGCTTTCTCCGTTTTGGTCGCGGTCAGTCTCATAATTTCCTAAAATTATCCGCGAGTGATACGTTATACTTTTTAGGTGTTGTTTTACTTGTTGGGCCGTGCTTTGGGCTTAGATGCTTTATTTTGGTTTATTGGGCCGGACCGGGCCCAAATTAGTGAATGGCTCTTTTAAGCCAAACCGTTGCACCGTTTTGACCGAAACAAGTTCCTAAATTATTTATGAGATCACGACATCGTTATATAATTATAATTCGTTGTGAATTTAATTATTTAGAAAACTTTACTTATTTATTTACTTTATTTATTCGCGGCATCGCGTAAAGAAATAAATAAATGATTCTATCGTTTCGGCTCGAGCTCGGATATTTCATTATTCAATCTCATGATAGATTATAACTCGAAATATTCGCTTAAGCGTTGTCGGGCGTTATAGTGATTTCTCACGACACCGGTTAGGAAAATATATAAAAGTTACTTTTTATATTTATCTTTCTTGTTGTTGAAGTTTCATCGATCTAGGATGGACCTTTCCGTTGGTTATTATACAAACGTGGGAATTGTCGAGGTTGGACGTTTACGTGCATAGTGTTTATTAATAATATTAATAAATCAAGTCATACACATGTATAAATGTATATATATACGGTCAAAGTATATGTTTGACATTTGATTTTTGACGGGTTGTCACACATGGGAATGTGCAAACCTACAAGGCACGGTTTGTAGCGAAAGGTTTCACTCAAACTCAAGGGATTGACTATGATGAGACTTTTTCACCCGTTGTCATGATCAAATCGATCAGGATTCTCCTTGCCATAGCCGCATACCATGACTATGAGATATGGCAAATGGACGTTAAAACCGCCTTCCTGAACGAACAACTTGAAGAAGATGTCTATATGGTTCAGCCTGATGGTTTTATCGATCCAGAGAATCCAAACAAGGTTTGCAAGCAAAGCAAGTCCATTTATGGACTCAAGCAAGCATCTCGAAGCTGGAATCTTCGTTTTGATCAAAAGGTCAAAGAGTTTGGCTTTGAACAAAATAAAGATGAGCCTTGTGTTTACAGAAAGTCAAGTGGGAGCGCTGTATCGTTCCTCGTACTGTACGTAGACGATATACTGATCATAGGAAACAACATACCCATGCTTAACGATGTTAAGAAATGGCTTTCATCTTGTTTCGCTATGAAAGACCTTGGAGAAGCCGCTTACATTCTGGGAATTAAAATTCACAGAGATCGATCTAAGCGCCTTTTAGGACTCAGTCAAAGCACATATGTTGATAAGATCATAGCTCGGTTCAACATGAGCAACTCCAAGAAAGGAGCCGTTCCCATGACTAAGGGAACAATTTTGGACAAATCTCAAGCACCTAAAACGGAGCGCGAGATAAGCCAAATGGCATCGATCCCATTTGCCTCTACTATTGGATCTATCATGTATATCATGCTCTGCACACGACCGGATGTCTCGTATGCATTGAGCGTGGCAAGTCGGTACCAACAGACGCCAGGACTAGCTCACTGGACGGCTGTAAAGAACATACTAAAATACTTGAGAAACACTGCTGATATGTTTCTCGTATACGGGGGTGTAGATGAGGAGCTCACTGTAAGATGTTACACTGACGCTAGTTTTCAGACTGACCGAGATGACTCTCCCTTCCAATTCAATAGTAGCTGATTCTACTACTGAATCCGAATACATAGTTGCCTCAGAAGCTGCTAAAGAAGCCGTGTGGATGAAGAAGTTCATATCCGATCTCGATGATGTGCCAAGTATTAGGTAGCCCATCGAGATGCTGTGCGATAACACAGGCACTATAGCTCAAGCCAAAGAGCAACGGTCTCATAAGATGGCCAAGCACGTCTTGAGGAAATTCCACTACATAAGAGAAGTAGTCGACAGAAATGATATCAAGATAAGCAAAGTACACACAGATCAAAACTTAGCTGATCCCTTTACTAAGCCTATGACTCAGGAGACTCATATACGCCACAGAGAAGCGATAGGGCTTAGATTAGCTAAAGACATGTTTTGATTCAGTATTTGGATGTATGAACACCAGCAGTTATCTATATTATTCTTATTCCATCCGTTCTATGCAATAATGAATGACATAACTGTGTTCAATATTTATACGTTTAATCCTTGGACAATAAATTCTTGTCCTAAATGTCCGTAGTCGATTAGTTAGTGGGAGCTATACTAAAGAAAGACTATTGTGACTAGTTGAACTTTAAAGTTGTTTAACATTCAAACTCACAGACCTCATTGGTGAATGACGTTGGACGTAACTCGCATCATGCAACGCAAACATGGAAGTCTTGCTTGCTTGATTAATGCATGCTCTAATGTTTCCTTTGACCTGAGACGCATATTCGAACTCCTTTCTACTAAAGAACATTCTTTGATTGTAGCCTAACGTTGTCGCGTAACTGCCAGCCATAACAGCTACTTTTGGGAATGGCTCTGAAGTTTAGTGGGAGTTGTATGCCTCAATAAGGGATTCTGTACTCTTGCTTCGGCAATAGTTAGACATAAAGGCGCCCTCGTTGGTTCCAAGTGATAAGTGTGAGGCCTCACCCAAACTTACTGTGTGTTTGTTGGATCACTTCGAATTATATCGAGAACGAAAATCGATGAATAAAAATATGGGAGTCCATGTCCCATAATTCATCAATGTCTTATACAGAAAGGAACATATGACAATGAATGCACAAGTCATGAGTCTGCTTGATGGTCAATCAAATATACTTTGGCTGACGACTTAAAGTGTCAATGTTAATTGGTGTAGCCATGCATAGCTAGAGTGCCTCTGACTGCGCTCGTTAAACAGTCGCGTTCAGTCCAAGTGGGAGACTGTTGGAAATAAAGTGTCCTGACCCGACGAATTAACGAACCCGACCGATATTGACCCGTAAGAGTTACACCCGGGTCAACGGACTATTAAATCTAATTAATTGTTAATTAGAAATAAACGAACTAAATGGTGAATTAAATAAATATTAATTATTTATTTAATTAAAACGACAAAATATATCGGTTCAAAATTACTTGGTAATTAAAAGACGGACCGATCAGTTGTTACCGGATTAACAGACTGATCGGTTGGTGGATTAAAGGAGAATCGCGACCAGGCCCAGCTCACAGGCCCCGGTCCGCGATTTAATAATAAAAGAAGGAGGGAGGAGGAGGATTGTAACAGAAGTCACAAACCCTAATCCCCTCCCTCTCTCTCTCTCTCTGTGTCGTGCCCCAGCCGAAGCCGGCTTCGCCACCGCCGCGCCCTCCGTACGCCGCCACCATCTCCACTGCGATCCCTTCGCGATCTACGATGGATCCTCATCTTGCCAGTATTTGCGCCCGACTCGAAAGCGAAGCCGTCGCAGCCCGAGCCGAAGCCGCAGCCCGAGCCGAAGCCGAAGCCTCAGCCCGAGCCGCCGCCGCCGCAGCTGCTTCTCACGCGCCGCCGCGCGACCACCGACCGGTGGTTCTCGCGCTGCCGGCGCAGCCGAGACCACCGCGTCCGGTCCCGTCGTCGTGGCCCGCTCCGCTGTACCCGCCGGCCGCCGCCACCGTGTCACCTCCGATCACCGGCGATTCGATCGTCGTGGGATCTGTTCCGGTGGCCATCCCGACGGAGAAGATTTTGTCACCACCACCGGTGGTATCCCTACCACCACCGCCGCCACTATCGCCGCTGCCGCCTATGGCCGCCGCCGCTGATGCCGCCGTCAACGATTTGTCTCGAAGATTCGAGTCAGACGTCATAGTTCGTCCTAGCGCGAGCCCGTTGAATCCGGGTGTCTCGAGCGGTTGCTCGAATCCCGCCAAGGTATATCTAATTCATTAGATATTTAATTTTAATTATTTATTTAAATAAATATATTATTCTGTGTTTGTCGTGTCGGTGATTGATCCTGTTACAGTTGCGTCCGCGTTTTAATTAGTTTCCGCTGTCAAATTAATTTAGAATTAATTTAATTATTAAATCGGTTTTAATAAAATTAAAATCGGTAACCCGGATCCCACTGTAAAAACCCAACAGTTATATCGGTAATTATGCAGAAAATTATTCTGGTAATTACAACGACGACAACAACAACAGTAATAATAACAACAACGGCGACGACGACAACGACAACGACAACAACAACAACGGCGATGATGAAAACAACCGTGGGTATTATGAAACCGACCAGGTACCACCTACTCATGTTTTTCGTCATTTAATTTTTATGATTTATCCATATTATCGGAATCCATGATACTTTTGCAATAATTACGGTTTAGTCATCCCGACATGTGTATATTATCACCACTTCCAATCATGATAGTTATTTAATAATTTTAGATCTTCGTATCAAAAGAAGAGTTGTTTCTCTGGGCCTTTGAACGAGCTTGCCCAAAGGGTTATGTTCTATCAACTAGACATAGCTCAACGCACACACTTACCGGAGAGTATACAAAAATCACGATATGGTATGATTGTGGTGGAAAATACGTACCAAAGGGTACTCAGCAGAGAAAGACGGGCATCAAGAAATGTGAATGTCCATTCCAGCTGAAAGGTACGTACCGAAAAGTTCTAGTCGGTTGGAAATTAGAGGTGGTCAACCATGAGCATAACCACGAGCCGTCGGAAAATCTATAAGGCCAAGCAAGGGCGATGAGGTTTAATGACGAGGAGGTTGTTAATGTGAGAAAGATGAAAAACCAAAAGATCCGGCCTTGTCACATGTTGACGGAGATTAAGAAAAACAACCCCAAGAACGTGTCGAGCAAGTGGACGCTCTATAACCTCCTAGCTAAGATTAAAGTCGAAGAAACGATCGGTGATACCCCTATGTAGGTATTCTTCTCCATGCTTACTAAAGGTGGTTACATCTACTATGACCGAACGTCCCCGGGGACGAATAGAGTTGATGGTGTATTCTTCATCCATAAATACTCCTACAAGTGGTGGAGGGCATTCCCGCATTTCCTGGGCATAGACGCCACATACAACACGAACGTGCACAAGTTTCCATACGTCCAAATGGTCGGCGTGACCTCGACCGGAATTTCATTTCTAGTCGCCAGCACCTTCATAAGCCAGTAGCGTCAGGAAGACTTCACCTGGATGTTGGAACGCCTCAAGGAGACCATTGGAGACCACCGCCTCGAGCCTAACGTAATCATGACCGACCGAGACATTGCTCTTGTCAAAGTGTGTGGCAATGTTTTTCCCAATGCCACGCGTAACCTGAGCAGATGGCATATAGAGAATAACATCTTTAAAAACTGCAACACGAGGTTTGATAAGGATGGGTAGAAGCAGTTTTTTAAAACTGTGGATCAGACTCATAAACTCCAACACGGTGACAAACTACAACTTTCATTACGACTTACTATATCGAGAACTCGCCCAACATCACAAAGGTAATGTTTCTCTAACCCCGTTTAGTAGTAATATCGTTACATATGCATTAATAACACCATTACACATTTTATTCAGGCGTTCTGTCGTACCTAAACTAGCAATGGCTTGAACCACACCGGGAGAAGTTTGTGTCTGCCTGGACCGACAAGAAACGTAACTTCGGTAACTACACTACAAACCAGGTAGAAAGCCAGCACGCAAGGTTGAAAATGGATCTCGACGACGCGACCAACTGCACGCTGGACTGGTTTGTAACGTGTGTTAACGAAATCACATTGATGGTCAGAAATATGATATCGGTTAGAATTTCACAACCAACAAGATCAAGCGGATGAACGAGCATAGCATACCCGTGTTAGTTGATCTCCTATGCGGTATGTCCCACACCGGCCTCGACATCTTTGTTAAGGAAGTCAATCAGATTGAAAAACTCATAAAGTATAATCGAGGTTGTTCTTGTAACGTGTGGACATCATGCGGTCTTCCTTGTTCATGCAAGTTGGGAAAGTTCATACGGTCAGGTTAGGAACCATCCATTACCTCGGTTTAGACTTTAACTATTTAATGTGTTGTGCTAAATCTCCCTACTGGAGGAAGCTTGATGACCATTCATTGATCGTCGGTGCCGGGGAAGCCTACGACGTGGAGCATTAGATGGATCAGGTCAGGAGACATTTTGTCACACCCCCAAAGATCCCACGCGCGATAACGCGCTGCAGGGAGCGTGACAAACCAGGATCGCTGTCCATTAGTTACACCAAACGACCAATAATTAATAAAAGGTTGTATATTTTATTAAAATACAAATATAGAGTTTTACAAATGCGGAAGCGTAATTTGCTGAAAGTATTTATTGTAAAAACACTGCCACCCAAGGTGACGTGGCTTGTTCAAAGACAACAAAAGGGTTTCGAAGTCTCATGCATGCGTACTCGTGATACTCGAACATCCGCAACCTGAGAAATAACATGCTAAAAAGTGTCAACATAAAGGTTGGTGAGTTCACAGGTTTAATCAGTTCATCAGTTGAATGTAAATCGACTGTTCAACAACAGTCCCAGTTCAGTCTAAATAACTGTTCATCGACAGTTCAAGTTCAGTTTAAAATTGATTGTTCAACAACAATCATGTTGAGTTTAAGATTGACTATTCAACAATAGTCAAGTTGAGTTTAAGATTGACTATTCAACAACAGTTAAGTTGTAAGAGCATAATCACTAATATATATCAAATAGCTAGCTAGGCTATATACATGAATCTTTGCACGTTGATGGTCACCGAAGCTAATAGTTGTTTACAGTTTATGCAGTTTGCCATGTTGTGTTTAGGACGAATATAACACCCGTTCGATATCCAATCGAGTCAGCGCGACTGACCCGGGTGGGGTTTGTCAGACCCAGTAGTACTACAATATATTTCCCGCTATCGTCATTAATACTAACGGTGCCATAAGAAGGACTTTGTTGTATCAGTGTGCTTCAAGTACTTCAAGTGATATATAAAAGTCTAATTATCTCAGTTGTATAGTTCATGCATGTTAATCTCCCCCAACAGGATTTAAAACAGTAAAATGGGGCCGTGAAACTCACCTTCGGGTGCACAACAATTCCATATAAGTAATAACATCAAGTAGCAAGAACGAGTCTCGCGAAAGCAACCAATCACCTAACGAACATATACGTATATAAGTGTGTGTTCAACTGAAAACGACTAAGTTTAAACCAACGATAAAAAAACGAATGACGTTGACTAGGATATGACGAAGGTTGTTAAATCCTGAACGAGTCGAGGGTGGCACATTGCCAAATCCGAGCGATTATCGAAGTAATGCGAAATATATTTTATATATCAATAGTATATATTTTATAAATTCAAAGATTCAAAATAAATGTATATAATACACTTATAAAGATTACACGCGCAAAAGATGCTAATACTAGGTTTCAACGAGTTACACATATTTATACTTTATACAAAATGTCCCGTTGTTTCCAATAAACCAACGACATATATTTATATTTTCATCTATGCAAAATGTATACATTTTCCCTGTTATGAAAACCCCAAAATCTTAGATTAATATATAGGAATATATATTAAGAAAACTATATTTTAATTTAAACCGTCAAAGTTTATGGGTTTACACTAGTCAACCACCATTTACGGGTTTACATATTCTTAAGAAATCATTTTAAACAAGTTTTGGTTCACTTTTAGGCCTAAAATCGCACAAAGAAAAAAAAAATAAGAAAAATTAAGGTCATCGAGGCTTGAACCCATGACCTCTAGTGTAGACATCCAAAGTCTTAACCGCTGGGACGGCCTTCTGATTGATAATATAACTGATCAGAATTGGTTTTATTTAGTACAGGGACTGGAAATGGGTTTAAAGAAAAAAAAGCATAAAATCATGCAGAGGCCGGGTGTTGAACTCGCGCCTCTCGCGAACCGACGTAGCGCCCTAACCATCGCGCCATGGTGACCTTTGCTAAACAAAACATACCTGGAACTTTATAATCCGAACCCACCTGGCATCATCTTCTACCTACATAACCCTAAACTCGCCGGAGGTGTTTTCCGATCACCGGAAAATCGCAAAACATGAAAGTAATACCAGGAAATATGCGATTAACATATTAAAGTGATTACCTCGAATCAAGTATCGATTTGCGACATGTTTTGATGAAGAAATGAACCCGAACTCGAACCCGAACGCAAACCCGAAGCTCGATTTCTTGATGGCGGAACCGCACTGGATTAAACTGTGGTGCTCGAGCGGACATCGATGGGACTCTACGGTGGTCTCCGATGGTCAGGAAGTGGGGGCACGATGCTGGAACCTTACCGGATTTATCTCCGGTGGGTTTTTCTTCTCTGTCGGCTAGAGGGAACGGGAGGAGAGTTTGGGTGTTGAGAAAGATTTATCAAATGGGCTACGGTGTCCAGTTGCTAAACTAAATGGGAGGTTAATGTCGCCAATCAATGGGGAACGGTTACCAGAAGTTCGAGGGAGTCGACGGTCGGCTTGAACGGTCGTCCGTTACCAACCGACTCTTCAATTTGACTTTGCCATAATGGCAAAATCAGTCCCTCTAGATAATGTATAATAGGAGGCCAGATTTAGGGATTTACAACTTCAGTCCCTCCAGGTTTATTTAGTTTAAAAAGGTTTTAGGGATTGACAAAGTTAGCCCTCCAGAGTTTAGAAATAGTTAACAAGGCTAACGGGGTTAACGGTGAATACTTAAACGATAGATATACGAGTGTATATCAGCACATGTTTATACTTGACGTCTTATAAAACGTAAACCTTAGATAATCACATAAAATGATAAATAATAACTCGAAATTATTTATTTTTGATTCACATGAAATTATAGATTAACTCACATAAAATCACAAAATGATACGTATAATTATACGACACATCGTCATATAAAATCATAGAATAAATCGCGTGAACTTATGTATAAATATATTACATGACATCATAATTGGTGAAACCATAGAATATCAATCGTTTAACTTACGTGTATGCTCGTATCGTGATAATTACACAAAACACTAATTGCTAACGTCAACACAGTCAACACATAAACGTTCACATAATATTAATATGGTTTATGTTCAGTTAATGACAGGAAAGGACCTCAAAATGCAGATTGTCACAGTATCCCCTTGTTGAAGAATTTTCGTCCTCGAAAATTGCGTAATGCGGTTAAAGTTAATGAGTTAGACACAAAGAAAAAAAATTCTAAGTCGTCACATCATCCCCTTGTTGATAGAATTTCGTCCCGAAATTTAAATCAGTGACAATTGTTTGAAAAGCCGAATTGACAGTATCGTATCGAAAGTATCGAGGTCTCCTACTCCCAAAAGGAGTTAAGAATGTGTATCCGATGTTGAGGAGATTTTAAATGCTTAAACAATTTTGAAAGAAGCTCAAATCAAAGGCGTACAGAGTGGTTTTCCGATCAAGCATTTCTGCGATAAAAGGCGAAGGTGATGCTACAGGTATTGTGTCGAGTGGAAAGGCCGGACAGAGCAACACGATAATATAAGTATCCGAAATCAAAATTTCAATGTGAAGAGGGGACCATAATATGTCCGAGTAGCCTCCAGCTATTATACCCAATGCTAGGAGTGGGATTCCGGTTTCATGCCTCGTTTGCTCTTAAGGTATTCGCATTCATCAATAACCTCGGTGGATTGTAGAGAAGGGAATTTGAGTACGAGAGAATTGCGTGTGCATTAAGTCAATCAGTGTTAGTTAAATAGTCCCAGCTAACGAAAACGTGAACATCTGAATTTACCTACCAACTATCAAATAGCATAGAATTACACAAGACTAATCAAGTTAACATGGGGACCCATTGGTTAATTTAGTACTTTATGACCAATTAAGTTCACATGATTTATAATAACATTTAAATTCACATTTCATGCAATAACGGATCAGATAGCATACGAGTTTCTATGAAGATTTCTTTTAAAGGTTGATGCTGTCAAAACGTACTAGCATGCAATCTATCATGAAGGTTTTACCTTACAACACATAAAATTTTCTCAACACCTTTTACACTAGCATACGAACCTAACATGGCATGTATCTAGCATATAAGTTCATAAACTAACCAACATAACCCATACGGTGTAAAGTTGACGGGGCAACTTCACACAGTCTTGTCATTCCCACCGAGGTAGGAGACTTAGGACCTTGTATGGTGTATGGTTTCCATACTCAATCAAGTTAATTCATTCAGAACATGTCATTTTCTGGTTCCTAACATCTTTCATACACATAGTTAATCATGCAATTCTACACAACTTATGGTTAAACCAGCTCTTCAATAATTAATCAGTTTCTATACCCTAACATAGGGTTAGATTTCCAAATCTAGCATGCCTAAACAAGTATGTTTTATTAACACTTCTCATGAGAAGATCAGAAGCAAACAAACTATTTATCATGGTTAAAATGGTTCAACAGTCACTCAGATACTAAAATATAACTGGCAACACACTGATTTTTTTGACAAATGGACTGAGGTCAAAAGAAAAATCCAATCAAGAGCTCACAACCGTTTAAAAGGTAACATGTAGCAGTTTGTTTTAGAAAAGAATTACCAACTTCTATTAAGAAATTTTCATGAAATAACATAGACGATTAGGTTCAAATTCAAGTCGGAGCTTAGTACAACATATCATCATGCATATTACCTTGGTAAAGTATCCCAATAATTTATAGTGAAACTCCAATAAAATATAACCTATGAGGTACCGAATATCAAAAAGTGCTCTGCAGGAATACGCATGGCATCAAGCCAGAGAATAGCAAATAGAGGGAAAAGCGCCAACGGCTTAGTTCGTGGCTCCGAGTAAGTGATGAGATAAAAAAAAAACTTATGATAGTCGCAACTACACATTACAAGGATGACATGTGAGTTTAAACTGGCACTAGTGAAAATACAGTAGGGAGGATGCAAATAACGTAATGGATAGTATAAAATTCAAAGAAGAATATATAGCGTGCTTGATCAGATTTGGCAAGGAATTCGCGTAAATAAATATCAAAATGAATGTGGCAGCGGTTATACAATCCAATAGAGTAAGCATCTTAATAGGGAAATCTTCATTGTTTAAGTTCACCTGTGCGCCCAATCTCCTTGGTGTTCTTGAGCTTAGTGCATCATGCTTCTTTTCTTGTTAAAACATCAGTTCACTTGGTCTTCAAAAGTAAGATAGGGTACAAAAGTGTTGTAAAAAAAAAAAGTGTCTGCGAAACACACAAAAGAATTCAGGATGTTCAAAAGTGGTGTTGGCTTGGGTTGCCTGTACATATGCGTCTTTTCTAGGGTTCAGTGCAGGTTTACCGCATGTCAAAGGATCAAATTGGGTGTTTCATAGAAAAGGATCAGGCCTATCACCTCAGTGAATGCCAGAGAGTTCATAAAAACAAGGCAGTTGACCCAAAAGCAGTGTCCCTTAAACTGAAGTCGATCTACTTCTTACACACGCTTCTAAAAGTTGGAGTTGATCATTCGATCAGGTAATTTGTCATTTATAAGGGAAAATCTCTGGTTTTCAAAACGTTGATGTTCTTCTGAGTCAGAACTCACATCTGAATCATGGCAGGAGATTCTCCTTAGAAGAGTTTTCTTCTAGACTCGGACACTGTTGCAAGCACAGAGTTCGATTATTTCGGGTATGTCCCTTTTGGTAGAAGTACGTAAGAAATATTTGTAATATCGAAGGAAGTAGTTTTAAGCAGTGCCGTCGAGGAGATATTCCTGTTAGATGGAGTTTCTCAAGATGAGGCTCTTGTGTATGACTTCAAAGTCAATCATTGGTCTGGTACTGGTCCTACATTCAACGTGCCACCAATGTTTATGTATAGGGTGTACCGCAGCTAACCCACCACACTACTAGCACCTTGAAGGCGTACCAGCAACTTACCATTACTAGCTATTAGTCAAACCACACTGGTTATTTTATCGAAAGTAGAGGAAGTCAAGTTTTTCCCATATGCTTGAAGGTAAAGGGGCGAGCGATTAAAACCTCAATACGTTGTACAAGCAAAAGGTGTAGGTATTTCCATTCACGAGACCAGTAGGATGCGTAAGCTTTGCTATTCTCGTGAAGATCCTCGAGAGGTTTACACACGTAGTGCGAATTCCATAACCCTTCAGATTTCAAGAAGATAAAATAAATAAACAAGCCAACAAGGTTTAAGTTCAAACTAGAAGTTCATCAATGAGAGTTTCATGAAAAGGATGATGAGGATCCGTACACCAAGAATTTGTCGATAGCTGTCAGGACATGAGCACTAAAAAAATATACAAATGTAGGGATAACTTGGTGTACTCAATGTCAAAGAAGGGTAAATATAGTTTGATCGCACAGTTAGCTATCGATAACAAGAAGTTCACGCTCAACGGTGCAAATAGAGTTTCCATATAAAGCTTGGTATTGTTACCACGATTGAAGCACAAGGTGGCCTTATCATCAATGGTGTTCACCAGTAGAAAAATTAACTAAAAGTGTAACACATTTCAGTTCAAAGCTTAGAAGCTTATCCAGGACATAAAGGATTACAATGCACGAGAATCAGAAATTATCAGTTGCTAAATCATGAAAGGTTGAATTATGCAAACAAAAATCAATAGTTCAGGCTCAGGAGATCAATCAGAATAGTCCTTACGTTAAACCTGGGAATCATTACTTTGAAAGTTAGGAAGGATTCTCACTAACATTAGCCCCATTGGAAATAAATATGCTCGCGGTGTGGTAGGCAGTTTGTACAACCGTGTCGATGTTGTTGGAAACAAGTATTGGTTCGCACGAGAAAATCAGGGAGTATGAATCTTCAGAGGGTAACTTCACAAGAGCTTTCAGCCAATAAATACGCTCCGGTGCTCACGATATATGATTTATCTAATTCATTCATCTAACGTTGTTTAGGTATCCGTCTGGTGAATGCATGTCCAAGTTATCTCACGATCGTGAAGTTCCAGGGATTGATATGGTCGATAAGATCGTAAAAAAAAAAGAATTATGATTCAAGATGAGTTCAAACCAGTCAAGGTTTCATCGAGAGTGTTCGTAGTTAAGAAAGACTGGTCATTGAAATACACGAGTGTGACGGTGTCCTACCAAGACCAACTTTTCATAATATGCTTCAAAATGGTTCACATATAGATTAGAATCTAATAGGAAAGGGGCAAAGTTAGGTGCGATAGCACTTTCAAAGATAGATGACTTCGATCATTTGGTTGAGTTCAACCTGTTTAACTTTCAGCCCCACGAGAAAAAAAAAATTACAAAAATTTACTCCCAATTACGACCATTAGTTTGCCTAGTAGGATTCTCTAGGATTTCTATACACTGCAAATTACATATACGTGTGCACCCGTAACTGTAATTTACCCTATATGGTCACCCTAGTTCCTCTTACTTCAGCTACCAGGTATGGCGGAGTACAAATGAGATATCCTCGGAGTGGGTATGAAGGATGTGATCACTAATACAAGGTTATCTTGACCCGATTCGTTACAGAGAAAAGTCTCGAGAACAACATGTTCGCATTATTTGGAATGACCCACCCGAAGCGAGTCAGCCAGAAATTTAGCTCAAAAGGATCTGAGTAGGGTTTATCACAATGAACCTAGCTTAGCTCGAAGTTAGAGAATTATTATCACACATACTGGCGTGATCGCAATCCGATACACGAAGAGGGAATTTCAGTCGACCCACATCAAGTTTCATTGGGGTTATCAGAAATGTACTCAAGTTGTATTATTTCAACGCACAACGCGATAAAATCGAGAAGGGAAAGATCTTAAGAGATCACAGCAAATGTGAAGACGATCAGGATAATGAAAGTTGATATAAGTGCCCCATAGGCAGCTACTTGAATTCATACCCTGCTAACTCTAGTGAAGCTAAATAATCGCGCTACTAGCACATCGAGATAACATCCCCTGAACGGATGAGTTTAGAGATATACGTAAGGCAGGTATAACAAGAACCTCCAAGCTAAGATCGTGGTTTAAGGACAAGAAGAGGTATTACACCACCTTCCCTATGCAACATACATCCATAGTATGGGCACTACGCCCAGCTGTTCAATCCGGAATAATCCCGAGCAGCAATCGGCTCGTCAAAAGTATAAACGTGATCCTTCGATCTGATTCGTCGTCTCATTGTACATGAATGTTAACCAAGAGGTACACGACGCAGAGAGGTTAAGGAAAATGACTCAAGAATAACCGGCTCCTCGCCGAGAGTATAAGGGGATTAGATGATATAAACAACAAATCGTACACCAGGTGCGCGTAGGAGTGAGTATCACGATGCATGAGAGAAATGTTTAAATGCAACTAATGCAAAACAGTTACAGTCTAAGACGAATCTTAGTTCGCTGCAACCAATGGGCTCTGATACCAATCTGTCACACCCCCAAAAATCCCACGCGCGATAACGCGCTGCAGGGAGCGTGACAAACCAAGATCGCTGTCCATTAGTTACACCAAACGGCCAATAATTAATAAAAGGTTGTATATTTTATTAAAATACAAATACAGAGTTTTACAAATGCGGAAGCGTAATTTGCTGAAAGTATTTATTGTAAAAACACCGCCACCCAAGGTGACGTGGCTTGTTCAAAGACAATAAAAGGGTTTCGAAGTCTCATGCATGCGTACTCGTGATACTCGAACATCCGCAACCTGAGAAATAACATGCTAAAAAGTGTCAACATAAAGGTTGGTGAGTTCACAGGTTTAATCAGTTCATCAGTTGAATGTAAATCGACTGTTCAACAACAGTCCCAGTTCAGTCTAAACAACTGTTCATCGACAGTTCAAGTTCAGTTTAAGATTGACTATTCTACAATAGTCAAGTTGAGTTTAAGATTGACTGTTCAACAACAGTTAAGTTGTAAGAGCATAATCACTAATATATATCAAATAGCTAGCTAGGCTATATACATGAATCTTTGCACGTTGATGGTCACCGAAGCTAACAGTTGTTTACAGTTTATACAGTTTGCCTTGTTGTGTTTAGGACGAATATAACACCCGTTCGATATCTAATCGAGTCAGCGCGACTGACCCGGGTGGGGTTTGTCAGACCCAGTAGTACTACAATATATTTCCCGCTATCGTCATTAATACTAACGGTACCATAAGAAGGACTTTGTTGTATCAGTGTGCTTCAAGTACTTCAAGTGATATATAAAAGTCTAATTATCTCAGTTGTATAGTTCATGCATGTTAATCTCCCCCAACAGGATTTAAAACTGTAAAATGGGGCCGTGAAACTCACCTTCGGCTGCACAGCAATTCCATATAAGTAATAACATCAAGTAGCAAGAACGAGTCTCGCGAAAGCAACCAATCACCTAACGAACATATACGTATATAAGTGTGTGTTCAACTGAAAACGACTAAGTTTAAACCAACGATAAAAAAACGAATGACGTTGACTAGGATATGACGAAGGTTGTTAAATCCTGAACGAGTCGAGGGTGGCACATTGCCAAATCCGAGCGATTATCGAAGTAATGCGAAATATATTTTATATATCAATAGTATATATTTTATAAATTCAAAGCGGTGTGAGGGCCGCTCCAAGCGCTGGGCTGGCCGCTGGAAGCACTAAGCAGGTCGCTCCAAGCGCTGGAGGGCGGGGTGTTTCGACGCAGGTTTTGTTCGGATTCGATGCAGGTTATGTGGGATGTGGATGTAATTATTGCAAGTCTTAAGGGGTGTTTTTGCAACTTTAAAATACAACAAAAACATCACAGAAATCCCCAATCACCTTCATCGCAATTTTTATTTTTTTCCCCCTAAATTGTCTTCATCTTCTCCATCATCTTCCTCAAGAACACATCTTCTCCAAATATCACAAAATCCTCAATCCTTCACCAAATCTCAAGTGTGAATACTCTATCTTGAGTGTTTTCGCGAGGGGAACACAACCTTGATCTTAGTTTTGCGGATTAATAAGTCGTTCGGGGGCTGGTTCGACCCTAGGGTTTCGAAATTTTTATGGGGTTTTTCAAAAAGCTTTAATATTTTGAATCTTGCAAGCTAGTAAGTCGCTGTCATCATACAAGGTATGTATCTACACTAGTTTCAGTTTACATTCACTGCATTAATGCATTCTTGTTGATGTTTAGTTGAGATTTTATGGGGTTTATGTAAATATGCAAAAACATATAAAACAATGCGTTCAAATTATAAGATACTATGTAAAATTCTCTTTTCAACATATAAATTTTAACATAAAACGTATTAAAATGTACGTTTTAACTATACAGGGTTGGGTTAAATTGACTTAAATACAACCTATCTGATTAAATATTTTTGTTGTTCAACTCAAAATAACTCGAGATCCTTTGTGAATAAAGTTGTTGAATTGATACATGTTGTTGCTTGTTGAATGTGTAATGAGACTATCAGAAGCCAGTTAAACAACATGGGGTGGTTAAATTATGTGTAACACATTCAGTTGATGAAATTTCTGTGAGGTTGACTTTTATAAGTCAACTATGTCAAAATTTTGTATGAACTCAATTGGAAACAAGGTGTTAACACTTAGGGCTGTGATTTGGAAGTTGGGTAATGGTTGAAGTCAAGTGTGGGGATACACTTGACTTAGAATTGAAAAGGTTTTTGTTGGTTGTATTATTGAACGTAAATTGCTATGAATCTAATGAGCAGTTGTGGATTGCAGGAAGATGCCGCCAAGGACGCTTAATCTCGAAAAGGCCAAAGCTACGCAAGTAGCAGAAACAAATAAAAGAAGTCGAGCAAAGAAAAAGGCAAGAGTGGAAGAAAGCGAGAGTGAGGAGGAAAGTGAGCAAAACAGTGATGATAGTGATGCTGAGAGTGATAAGGATCCTGAGTATGCCATAGGTGAGGATGGGTTGCCTATATGGGAAGAAAATAAAAGTCTGATTAGATACCCGGGGAAATTCTAGAAACAAATGTATATGAAGAAGATGAAGGCCCACATACGCGACAACCTCAGATTATTTCTGGGTGAGCGAAAGGTTTTTAAGGATGATTTTGCAAGGTTTGGAGTAGTTGATATGTTCAAAAGATTGGGCTGGGAAGCATTGTTGGACTTTTGCAGGATTGATAATCCTGAGGTGTATGTGGAGGAAACCCTTGAGTGGATGGCGGGTGCTGAGATAGAAGGAGACAACCCGGCTACCACTAAGATTTCAGCAGAGGTGAACGAGAAAACTGTTGTGATGTCATTCAAATCTCTCAAGGCATTGGCTAACTTTGACAGTGGGTCTTCCATGGGTCCGTACGTATATCCAACAAATAAAGAATTAAAGGGGGACAAACATTCTGCGAACTGGAAGGCGATGATGACAGAGTTGTTTGTAGTCCCTAGTTGGGTGAAAGATTTCTCAAAGTGGCATCTAGAAAAGGAGAGCCTGAAGCCTATGCCTCTGTTGCTGTTAAAGTTTTTGAATTCAAATCTGATGCCCAGAAACCGTGATCCCACTAAAGTACAGGATCCAGAGGTGATTGTATTATATGCGCTGATGACGGGACAACCCGTCCTTTCATGTAGGCACTTGATTATGAAACATGTTTGGTTGGCTAGAATTCAAAAGAAAAGGACGACTACTCCATTTGCTCGTTTGATTTCAGCCATGTTAAAGAAACAGGGTGCCATCGGGCAGGGAAGACAAGGGGAGTCTCTACCTCATACCTAGTAGGATTTGAAGACCATTCAGAAGGGTAAGATGTTTAGGTATGAGAAGACTAAAACGAAGCATAAAATCATTGTGGAGAAGACTGGGGGAGAGATTGAAATGAAGAGAGAGGATGTGGATCCGAATGCAGTGGATGATGATGTTCCGATGGGAGATTTAGTTGGGGGAAGTGAGGATGACGTGATGCACACCAAGGTGGTGAGCATGAGACCACCCGAGTACGAGGGGTGGGATGCCTACCAAAGATTCCAACATGATAGGTCCAGTCGGCAGCATTTAGAGGTTTTAGATGCAACTCAGCATGGGTTCAGGTCATTACATATAGCTCATGAGATGGAGGTAAACATGAGAGCGCGGGATGAGAATCAGTTGCGTATGCACCAGGATTGGATTAACAGAATTCCGGTGGTGCGTAACCCGCCATATGTTGATTACGCCTCTTTACCCACCCGAGGACCTGATGAGGCTGCCCTACCCACTCCCGATCCATACTCAGTGCCACATTACCAGAGCACGCCATTCCAGCCACCACCATATCAGTACCCACCACAACAAAATCAAGGTGGTGAGGGGTCGAGCAGTAACACCGATGCGTTTGACATGAGTTCGTGGTACGAGCAGATGACCGGATTTTTCGGTGGGCCACCGGGCCCCGCATTCAGATGAGCATGAGGTTGCATCCAGGTTTTTCTGTTGTTGTATATTTCACTCTTTATTTTTAGTTTTTCTTTTTTCGAATTCACTTGAACTTTGTGGGTGTTGTTCACTACAAACCCTCACGAGACACAACTCGTCCACCCGAGCTATCGGGGGGGGGGGGGTTAACGGCTTGTTGCATATGCTAAATGCTACCGTGATTCCTACGAAAGTGAGTTAGGTCTTTTAATGTTTTCTTGTGAGTTTTGATTTTTGCAGATTTTGATTAGCTATGAATAAGGTGCATTTGACTCGAGTTTGAAAACTGAAAATGCTTAATCAGGTGATGTATTCTCTTCATAACTTGAGTAGTTATCGTTGTTGGATGATGTGAATATAATGGTGATTTTTCTAGGAGGTTGGGAGGTGTTGAGATTTTAAGGGTCGGTTAATTTAGTAAAATTACACATCGGGTTAAAAGGAATGTTTGGAGGATTCATTTGAGACTATTTTAATTATCTTTTGTGAAAAACCCATACATTGGGGACAATGTATCCTAAGTGTGGGGATGGGGAAGCACAGTTGGAGAATTTGGAGAAATGATACAAATTGCAAAAATTTAAGAATTAAAAAAAAAACAATTTGAAAATTTTAAAATTTTTCTCCAAAATGGTTGAACGGTTGGATGGTTGAATCCTGGGGTTAAAAATTGATCTCTTAGAGTGGCTGTAAATAGTTATTTAGTGACTTTTGGGTTGGTGGTACGCTTGAAAGAATGTCTAAATAGGGTGAGCTAAGCCTTAGGTTAGCAAACTTGCATGATCATGTCGGTAACCCTAATCCCACTGTTTCCGTGAGTACATATTGAGCCTTATTTGTTATAAATGACTAGATATTTTGAGGGAACCTTGGGGTAGCATATTCTTGTAGAACTTGTGTCACGTATACTTGTCGAGATCATGAACCGGAATTTGCACAAAAATGATTGAGGCATTAGGATTAACCCCTTTGCTGTTTTTAGCCTTTCTTTTTGTTTAATTCCGTACCCTACATTATCCCTTAGATGCCTTATTGAGCCTTAGCTGTTTCATTTGTTGACCCATTTAACCCATATCCCTTTTCTATTTAGCCTTTGTTTTTATTGTTAAACCGTGTGATTAAATCTGAGCTCGATCCGATTGCCTGTCTTAGTTTCTGTTTTATAGAAAATATAGCTCAGTTTAGTAGGAATCAGAACTTCACTTGAGTTCGTTGCTGTTGCTTAATTGAAAAAAAAGAAGAGAAAGTTCAGAAAATACTAATTAAATAGGTCAAGTTTGACCGAATTATGAGGTACCAAAAAAAAATGATAGTAGTTGTTAACGGGTCAATCCGACCCATTGTGCTTAGTTAGTGAATAATTGATAGCTTGGTCAGTTCAGATTTCATTGACCTTAGCCACTTAGAAATCCCTAATCCCTACCTTAACCCCGAGCCTGACATTACAACCCATTTAAGTTCTCCTGATTTGTGTATTGTTTTGTGTTGGTTGGTGGAGACTTGATCATGATACAAGCTTATTCTAAGATTGTTGCACCAACGGTTGAGTGATCACAAAATATAGCACACTATCTGCTATTCCAGATACAACTGAGAGGAGTGTGCATTGTGAGGGGCATGTGTTGTGCAAAAGAGCAGCCATAGGTTTAGTTAACTTTATTTGGGCGTTGCGGGTTTGTGTTATGAATGGTTGAAAAGTTACTCAATTGGTAAAATTCTATTGAAGTATAAATCTTTATTGAGATCGGTTATATCCTCGGGATGGATTTGTGGGATGGATTTGGTGATTATGTGCTTCGTTTTAAAAATGGTTTTAAACTGAGAAACAGTCTCACTTGAGGGCAAGTGAGAGGCAAGTGTGGGGATGTGATGTGTGGGTTGAAAACCGACCTTTATTGCGCTTAATTCATGAGTTTTAGTTATTTTATGCAATTGGATGGTATTACGTTGTGTACTTGAGGATTTTGTAGGTGTTGGTGCTTGAAATGGCGGAATTGGCTTTTATTTGGAGTTTCGGGGCTACAGGTCGAAGTTTGAGAGTGAAATAAATGAAGAAACCAGAAGGTGATCCACATAGGGCGCTCCTAGCGGCTGTTATAGCGCCAAGCGCTGATCTTGTGTCTTCAGATGGTAATAAACGCTCCTAGCGGCCATAGAAGCGTTCCACGGTGTTCCGAGCGATGTTTCCAGTACCCAAAACCGCTCCTTGCTGTCATCTGGGCGCTCCAAGCGCTTGCCACAATTTGTAAGGAAGCTAGGAGCGGCCCAGGGGACACTCCGAGCGTCGTGACTCCGCGTTTCATTTTTTTTAGCGATATTTCGGCCCATATATATATTTTTTAAATTCATTAGGGTTGGATTCATTCATTTGACGGACGGCAAAGGGAAAACAGAAGTAGGCGATTGGGAGATCTCCAACACCATCCGATCATCATTCCAACATCAAAATCTTGTACTCCAATCATGGTTCATTCTTATGATTTAGTTTTTCCTTCAGTCATGAGTAGCTAAATTCCTTGTAACTGACTTTGGGTGAATAGTCTACTGACATGTGCTTATAATTGATTTTCAACTGTGATGAAGGACTCATTTTATGTAATCTGATTCCTGGTAATTAATCGAATTAAAATGCTTATTGAATTATGACTTGTGTTCATTTCATCAATTGAATTGATTATCTATTGTGTGACCGATTGATTGATATTGATGCATAGTGCAGTATTCATAATTAGGTATTCATATAGTCATTGATTCAACAACAACAAATTGAATATCACTTTGATTAATTATATGCTGAATAGTGTTTGACATTATTTTCATCTAAGTTGCTAATTGGTTTACACGTGTTGATAGACTAGGACCGTGGAGTTGGTTACTTCTCTTTAATTGTTAATGTCACACCCCCAAATTACCACTAACGGAGTTTTACCGTGTGGGGTGTG